>CM031239.1:277961534-278349814 GCA_018340775.1 Taxus wallichiana var. yunnanensis | reverse complement strand
ATTTGCAGAGATTTAAGAAATAAAAAGGGTAAACGGTAAGCAGAAAAAAAAAAACTCAAAAAATAGAGGCAAAGCTCCGGGCTTGACCAATTTTGGGTAGAACAAAAGAAATGAAGATAAAACTACCTAGAGGTGATTTCACTTTCGTAAAAGTCCGTAGAAGCATAAGAAAGAGATAGTGTGTGGAAATACAAAATATTAGTGCCTATGAAATGAGAAATAATAACGGTTTTGTTCATTTTTTATTTATAGTAAAGGGTCTCAAAGAAATTGAAATATTGACCTCACAAGTGACAAAGCTCATCTTCGGGAGGGAGATCCTCTAAAAAAAAAAGAACAAACTAGAATAAGCTTATTAAAATAAAATCAACAAAGGTACATAAAAATCCACACATGAAAGATGTCAAGGCTCAAAAATAATGGTGGATGAGTTAGGAAAATGTTCTATAGATTTCCTTCAATGACCACCATTTAAGAAAAACACAATGCACAAACCCCATAACTGTCGGCCGATAATCCTCCACAAAACTAGAACATGAGAAAATACACAATAAAAATGTATGTATTAATAGTTTTAGAGAAAAAGAGAGCTCAAAAAAACATATTCATGGTGGTGTGTTAAAAATTGGCGAGGGCTTTGTCACTTGAAACGAGAAAACAAAACATAAAAATTATAAGCTCGAAGATATTTTCACTAACACCTAACTCATTCTGAGTTAGCTTTAACGGCCCAAAATTTCAAGTATAAGATCGAATGACGTACAAATAAAACCTAATCTAACCATCTATTCAAAGCAGGGTCAAAGATCAATGATCAATATCAAATTGTGCAAAGATCAAATGGTATAGATTGCATGTCACATTAATTACCAATATAAAGGATCGACGGTGGAATTGTCAAATTACCATGATCGATAAGTATGAATCATCAAAGTACCATGATATCCGATAATAAATAAACAATGAATTCAATGTATTTCAACTACCCCCATCTACGCAAGGTTTGAGCCAGGTTTGAAGATCGATGGTTGTGAGTTAACAAGATAAAGATCGATGGTTGTGAGTTAAGAAGATAAATATCGATGGTTCTCATCAAAGCAAGAACTCGATCAAGGTTTACAAAACTCCAACTACATTACCAATTAATAATTCCCACTAACAATCTACTGAGGGTGAGTCATCGACAAAAAAGGGGAAACCCTCTATTATTTTACTATCATTGCAATTAACCTTATAAGGTCTATGTTTAAACGAATATTCTAATATTCCAACCAAATCATATGCATGTAATGATCTTACCAAAAGTGGTCCAAATTTCAATATGCCAATCAAATCAAATGAGGCTCATGACTATAGTCTAAGGAAAAATAATCAAGGTGGTCACCTTTTCAAATAAATGATGACACCAAAAGGTGAAGTAATATACATACGTGTGCCAGTCAAAGGAGTCAATATTCCTTAAAAAAATCCAAATTACCTTAATTTCTTCAAATGGTAGAAGGAAGTAAAAGTTGTAATTATTCATGCAAGGGAGGTGGTTTTGAATCTTGACATAGTAGACACCACAAGAGGAGCTCAATATTCAGAGTTGAAGACAAATACATTATTTTTCTTGTAGGAATAATATTATGCATGTAATCACAAAGGGACAGAGATGTCATTATCAACATTAGAGATCAAAAAGACCCTTTTGAAATGCTAATTACCTTATTTTTCAAAAAATAAGGGTATTATTTTCTTACACATAATTACAGGTGGTCCCCATACATTGGGTGAATATTTGCTAAATATTTAAGACATGAATTATTGTTTACAAGGGGATATTATTTTTACATGTGTGTCCAAGGGGTAGAAATTTGGGTGTTAAATTTATCATTGTAAGTGGATCAAATTGCAAGTGTCACATCAAGAAGAAGAAGAAAAATATTGCATGCATATTGGAGAAGACTATAAAAGTAAGCAAGATATATTATTAGCTAAATTATTCGTTCAAGTTTTATTAAAAATAGATCGACCAAGTGCACTTTGACCAGAATTTAATTTTATAACCAAGGCTATAATACCTCATTATAATCGGCATGTCTAGTTTATTCCTTTATTTATTCATAATAAAAAGGGTTAAATGAGCATGCATTGGCAAGTACAATTTTAGCCTATTTTTAGGATGGTTTGGGTGAATAATTTTGCTATATATTGTGTCCATTAGAAAATCACAGGGAACAATTTTTTGACATAGAAATGTTGAAGTAATTTTCTACCATTTTTTTGAATGAGAACTTATTTTTGCCTTTCCAATTTTTGCATTGGCATGTATCTCTTTCATTAATTATTGTGAATGTCAATTCCTTGATTAATAATCTTACAATATGGTATTTTCTTAATAATCTTAGTGTGCATGGTTATCTTGTTGTGTTATTGTGATTTGTCCTCAATATATAGAGTGTTTCGCCTTAATATTCTTTTAGAAACCATTGGTTCATGCATCCAAAATTTATTCTAATTTTTATTTTGCATATACTTAGTCAAATCCCTCAATAAGTTTGGTGTATCACCCATTTCAAATTTCAATTACAGTCATCTTTTACCCTCAAAACCCCAAAAAAATAGTTTAGGATACATCAATAAGGAACCAACCTTGATACCAAAGACTCACCTCAACAATAGGTATACCCATAGACCTAAGGTGTTTCCATTGTATCTATGAAAGTGAGAGATCAAAGAAATCTTAGAACCCCTACTTTCATCTCTCAACCAGGTGCACTTTTGAGAGATAACAACACCATTTACCTCTAGTTTTGAATACTCTAACTTGGTATTTATTGGTGTCATGGCCATTGTATATTTCTAACCATAATTTACTTTGGTATGTATTCTCAAGCCATGGTTTATATGTACATAAGATGCTCGACTTGATCTGCTACTGCTTAACCTAGGTAAGTGCATATTAGCTTTGTTCTTGTATTACCACGCTCTATTTAATACCGAAAATGTGAGTTACATATTGTGATCGTATATTTCACTACATTGGTTTCATTTTTTCTCGAAGAACTATGTCAAATCCTATATTAGGGTCCTAACTTGGTTTTATTCATGCCACGGCTGAGGATTTTTGTTTCATGTTTAGAGGTTACTATTTTCTTTTGACTCAGTTGTACGGCTATATGTTTCCTAGCATGAGCTAGGTCTAGCTCGTTGTGGGGTTTGTGCCTAGTGAACTTTTCCTATGTTTCTCATGGCCTTGCTTTGCCTTTTGATTTCTTTCCCCAAATTGAGTGATGCTCAAGGATTAAATCACTACATCTTGTGTTGAGGAATAGATCTCCACATAGGTCACCAAGTTATTGCATTGGGTGTCGAGTTTCCATTTTTATTTTTCATGAGCTTGGTTCGACTATGAGGTTTTTTCATTTAGATATTTGGGCAATGGTATTTAACCTAATATTAACCCCGCCTTTAACCTTGGCTCTAGAAAGAGGCATTTTTCTTTTCTGTTTGCATTAGGCTATTTGAAGTAACCAACTATTCCTTTTATTTTTCAAATTGGGGTAGTGCTTTTATAGCACATTGGTTTTCTTGAGCTCTTATTTATTATTTTTATTTCCATATGGGTGCTTTCATTCTTTCTAAAGACTTTTTTCGAATCTTTTCGATTATGAAATGGAAACTTTGTCAAAATTTTGTAGAATTCCCTTCACTTCAAATATGATTTTTGTAGATTCATATGATTTGTGGATTGAAAGCCTTTATTCTTGCTGATATTGAGCTCTATGATCTCTATTTTGCATATAGGCTCCATTTCTACATCCCTTTAGTTGAGGTGTGTTCACTTTGCTCAAAATATTCTACTTCTAATACTTGGTTTATTGTAGATTTTCCAATTCATTATTAAAGTCATGTATCTATTTCCTAATATTTTTTTCTGAAAATCTAGAAAAATTTTATTGCAAGATGTATTAATCCTTACAATTTGTAGCATGTAACCTTAAAGCGTTACCATTTCTTATTTTGAAAAGTAAATTTTTGTCACAAATATGTTTTCTTGATATGTAATGAAGCTTTGGGTAGATTTGTACCTTGATATTTTAATGATATTATCTTCATATTTTTAATCATCTCTAGGTATGAAACTCATATTATGGAAATCTACTCAGTATGAATGTTCTCTACTTTGAATACTTTGGTATCTCCGGTTTATTATTTCTCTCTATTAAATCTTTATCCATTCCAAGGAAAACATTGATTTCACACACTACCTTGATATTTTGAATGGGTATGTGGCACCAATTGATCATTTTTGAGATCCTAATAGACTTCCTCTCTTGTTGAAACCAAATAGTATTCTTGACCCCATGGTATTTATTACTAATATTGTCTGAAATATTTCGTGTTGTCTTTTCATCTAGTAGATCTATGCTAAACCTATGATGTTGAGATATTATTCATTACAACTTTATACATAAATAAATGAAAACTTAGGAATGTATGACATGAATTTGAAGAAAACTATTTATTGGAAACATCATCATAATCTCTTTTCTGAATGAGATGGAACTTTTCCATGATTTTTAAATTTTTTGTGATTTTTTAGATTAAAAATGAAATTTATTCTAAATTTTTGAAACACTTTTGATGCTATAATCTCATGCTTTCATGAGGTGACTTCCATTCATTCTCATTCTTTCTTGATGATAATTACATGCTTTAAAACAACAACTGTAATATGCATTATGCCATGATATTGATCTTGTAAGTTGAATTCGTATCATCTTCTAGCTAACTTTAATGAAATTTCTCAATTGAATCCTACATATCATGTAGCAAATCTTCTCTCTAAATGCAATCTATGGATAATGTACATAATCCTTTTGCACTTATTTTATATGATATCTAATATGCATTTGTAATAAAACCATTATGCACTTGTAGGTTCCATTTCCATCTATAACTTTAACATGAATTCTCCCAAGAACCGGTCATGATTGTTGGTTTAGCACTTCGCAACATATTGCACTCATTTCACATGATTGTCTTATCTTTGAGAATCTCTTTGAATCTCTCTCTTGATGAAATTTCTATTCTATAGAGTGTTCCTCATTTTTTCCCACCTCTTGATGTTACTCTTTCATTCCTAAGTCATGAATGAATGATAATGAAGGGTCTTCGATTTATATCACTTTAGATAGGCATAAAATTTGGATACGGTATTTTTTTTTTTTATAACTATACCTACATACTAAAAACAGCTTAGGAAAGTAGTGAAGTCCATAAGCATCTCTATTCTCTTCATTATTTTGTTGATTTCTTATCATGATATGCTTTTAAATGATGACATTTTGTACTTACCATTTTATTTATGATCCTCTTTATCATACATCTTCTTCTATACTTTCTTATTCTCTCGTACAAATGAAATAAAATACATATGCCTGAAGCCATAAATGTATGAGAACGATGAAAATATGGAGCTCTAACAAGACTTTTGTCTATATTTTCATGTTCTTGTTGATAATAGAAGAGGACAAGAATGTTGGTAGTTGGAAGGTTAGAGCCACGAAGAAAATCCACCTCATGCTAGGAAATGATGGATTTTCTTCCCTTCTCTTGCATTTATAGTTTCGTATATATGCATTTTCCTTTTCATGTACAAAATTTATTGCGAATTTCCCATGGATTTTTTTACACCAATGTACATTTAAATTATGAATTAAATGAAAATTACTTACTAAAATGAGTTATACATATTTATTTTTGCATTTTTTCATTCACGTAATGTTAAAATAACTCTTTGCAACTCATCACACTATGTAATTTCACATAATAATAAACTAATGATTTAATTTCAATTTGATTAAATCTATAACTAAAATGAATTTAAATCAGTAGTCCAACCTATTTCAACCCTGTACATGGAATATCCCTTTGTTTTCTTTAGGATGTTCATATTCAAGTTGATGTGTCTTTCTCATTTTGTTAGGGTCTTGCATCAGTTCTTGAAGGGTTGATACATGATTAGAATGGGGATGATGAATTTTGAAAGACATCTCAAGGGGAGGATAAACATTTTGAAACAAACACAACAACATTTCATACTCTTTTCTCCTTTATTCCTTAGTAGATCACTCAAACTTATCCCCTTGATCTTAGAAGCCAAATTTTCTAGTTAACCCCTCGTATAGGTGCAAGAAATGTCAACACCTACCTATAAAATTACATGTGGATACATTTTTTTACGAAACTTATAAATTCATTGAATATACTCACCTACTTTGACAGACCTTCAAATTTTGATGTAGTATTTTATTTTTCCCCATTAAATCCTTGAAGTGCTAAGACATATTAAATGCATCATAGTTTTGTGTCAAGAAGTACGCTCATGTATTTTTAGTATACTCATCTATGAATGTCAAAAATATGAAGAGTGACCTATTGAAGGTATTTACATTTTTCCACATAAATATGAATGAAAAAATTCAAGTGGTGTATGTGCTCTTACTGATTTGAAAATTGGAAAAGTCTCTCTATGTTGATTTCCCAAAATGCACCCTTAAAAATAATTTCTTATTTTTGAATTAAAGAAAACCTTTGACCATATATTTTTGTATGTAACAAATTCAATACTCCAAAATTTAAATGCCCAAATCTTTGATTTCATTCCCATGATTAATCTTTTATTACTCCTTGAAAATATTATTAGGTCTATTTTGTGAATGTATAAATGAGAATAGAAATTGATTCAACACCTTGAACTAATATGATGTAAACAACAAATATATATAGACACAATTGGTTATAGGTGGAGATAACGAACCTGCCACAAGGGCATAATCAATCAATCAAATTTAATTAACAATGTATTAACTTAACTATGTTGTCACTCCCTCCTTAATACAATGTTTTTACAAACATCATATTTCTAGATAGTGGACCCCCCTTATTCCAAATAGAGTAAATTTTTTATCACACTATCCATGTAACATGCTTAGTTTTGAGGTGTCATGCCATCTTACTTTCTCGCTTCTTGGTCTTAGTGACATCTTATTTTTTCTACATAAGATTACAACAAAACTTGAAGTGACATGAGAACATCCATCCTTGTTAACACCTAGATGGTTTTGGTTTCCCGGATGACCACCAACCCCTATGTTTTTTCGAATGTAGACTCACAACAAACCTAGAGATGACTTGATGTCTCAGCTAATAACTTCAATGGTTTCTCATATTTTAACAAACTCTTTACTCTAGAACCAAGAGCTACTTTAGTGATTTTTCTCACAATGTCCTTCATTCAAGAGGTACCAAACTAGAAAATGCTCTGCATCTTTATTAACAAACACACCATAAAACAACATCACAAACAAAAAAAAACAAACACAAACAAAAAAATCACCAAAGCAATGGTGTGACCCCATCGTAAGTGACTCATGAGAGGATGCCAATCATCCTCCAACCTTTGTTTATCCTCCAACATCTAGTAACATGCTACTTTGAATTAGTGGATATATATTTGATGCTCCTTTTATTTATAAAACTTCTACATCTTGTGATCCTTTGTACACCTATTGGTGAATATCTTTGCAAGGCGTATAAGCTTTGCACACAACCACTGATGGGTTTTCAATTTTAAAAACCTTTGTAGGAGAGCTATCAACCCAATATTTCTTCTCCTCAAGGGTTAGAATCTCCATCATATTCTCATTGATGTGAATATCAGGCTCATACATGAAGGTAAATATTACAACATGTGAACACTTTGCATGGTCCTTACCAAAACAAAAGAAAAATGGAAAATCTCACTTGCAGGTCTCCTTTCCACGTAGCACATCAAGATACCCAAATTTATACTCAACCAAAGAAGAGTGCTTTAATACCAATGAAGGTAGAAGTTAGAATAGAAAATGATTCAATGCCTTGAATTAACATGATGCATATAGAAAATATATATAGATAAAATCGTTATATACATGGAGATAACTAACCTTCCACAATAGCATAATTGATCACCTATTTTTATTAAAAATGTATTAACTTAACTATGTAACATTTTACAATGTATTGAGCTCCATATTGACTCCTGACTCTAGACTATATTTTAGAATGAGCTCTAAACTTGGATCCAAACTATATTTCATACTCGATCTCTAGACTAAACTATAGAGTGAGCTCTATACTTAGTTATGGACTAAGCTCGACCAGATCTAGACTACAATCCAGATTGAGCTCTAGACTAAGCTTCATACATGGCTTCAAATTGAGCTCCAGACTATGTTGTGGACTCGAGCTCCAAAATGATATCTAAATTGAGCTCGAGTTGAATAAAATATACCTTTAATGGAGCTATAGATTTCTATAAAAAATTGATCTAAATTACTTTTTATACCTGCTATTTCTTATCATCTACAATTTAATAATTTTTGAGTACTTGGTGCTTTATCCACGATCAGACATTCATTGTCCTTAATGTAAAATTTTTATTCCTTCTATACCAATTAACCAATTCTCATAATATTATGTTTCAAAACTTCAACATAACAAACATCTTGAATAATAATTGTCTCCCCTTTAAGTTAGAATGTTCAATGTTCCCTTTCCCTTTATAGTTACTCTATTATTGTCTACAAGAAAAACATGAGTCTTTACTATATTATCCAAACTAGAAAATAAATCTAAGTTCCTTGAGATATGATTGCTGCAACAAGAATCCAAATACCAAATATGGCATCAAATTTCTTGAAGATTATTACATTCAATATGTGATTTTTTTATTGCTTTAACAATCCTTGCAATAAACATGGATCTTGGAATAGAATTCATAAAATTAATTTAATTCTTCTTACTATGATTATACTTATTCTTCATGCAATCATACACATAGTGCCCATATTTCTTAGAGTAATGACACTACACATGAGACTTATCATGTCTCTTAGCTAGATGAATGATTATGCTTGTAATCATGACTTTGTCCTCTTCCACTTTGATTTTTGGACCGTTGTTTCATCCACCTCTGGATGAATTTCTTCCTCTACCTCTAAGGTTGAAACTTCCTCCACCTCTAACACGACTTGTTAAATTCTAGGATGAAAAATCTTGTTCTAAAGATGTACATGTGATCTGTTCAACCTTTTCTTATGATATATTAAATATGCATGCAACTCATTAGTTGACATTATACTCAAATCCTTAGTTTCTTCTATGACTAGAACCAAAGGATAAAATTTGAATGTAGATTCCTAATGATCTTTTTAACTATCCATACATCAACCATAGTTTCTCATAGAAATTTAATATGATTTACTAGGTTTACTAAATATGTTAAAAATGTATTTAAAAAGTTTGATTATTTTATATGTATATTTTCAAAATATCTTCTAAGAAATTATAGCTCAGGGAGTTTAAACTTTCTCCTTTCCTTGTGTTGGTACCCAAATTTAACCTCCTTTAAACACCGCTCCGTCGAGCAAAGATCATGGATTAGAAAAAACACTCGAGGTAGATAGAAAATCATGTATGTCATTTTACATCTAGGGAAATAAGCATTCGACTTTGGGAACTCATGCGTTGAAGGGAGTGGGTAGCACATTAAAATGGATGTGATCTGATCCTAACTATTTCAAGTTTTTCCTTTTAACCAAGGTAAGAGAACCTATTTTGTAACCTTTGTTATATGAAAGGAGATACATGTACCTTTCTTTTGCATAAATTTTATAGAGAAGACCTTGGGGAAAATATGATCAACACACTAGATCTGACTCTCACAAGTTGTCACTTCTAGATCATGGAGATACTTTCACAACAAGGCAAAGGTTACTAAAGACATTTGAGACCCTGCTTGCTTCCGCATGTTTACTTGATGAGATTGTGCATTGGCATACACACATGACAAACAGGAGTAGTATGGGAAGGATTGGTTATTGTTAAATGAATTTTTTGTGTGAGGTGGGGCAGATTCAAACTAGATTCACCAAATCCTTGAGGAACCTTACAAAATGGAGAGTCATAAAGAATGCCACATAATAGCTAAAATGTTTCTTTAACTAGAATATGTGCTTCAATGGAGGCCTAGATTAGCACTCTTTCACACAATCTTTGAGATTCTATCACGAAGGCTTGAGTTAGAAAACCCAATAAAGCATCAAGATCTAAGCCAAATCACACCTAAGGTACACCCAAAGGCTTACAAACAATCTCTGTCAACAAATGAGAGAAAAGTGATTTTAAATCGTTTATTCCAATCCCAAATGAAAGATCTTTCTGGGAAATGGAATTACAGATGCAACTAAACTGTCACAAGGATTGAGGCCTATGTGATTGAATCAAATTTTAATACAATATTGCAATAGAACAAGAAAAAATGCTTGCATACATTCAGAAATAAAACCAACACATTTTTCTCAAGACAACACAGAAAAACTCAAATTTGATTAAGTCTATTAGCAGGGGAAAGTTTCTAGAATAGTCTCAAAGCTTGTCATTAGTTGTATACACTTGCAAACACATTGACACAATAAAGTGTAATACAAAAAGAGATAACCTAGTTTCTTAGATGGACTCTCAAAAGACAGCCTTAGTCAAATTTTCCTCTTGGGAATTTTCTTCAACCTCTAGCACTCTGACCTCCAACTTCTAACCTCCCAACCATTTTCATGAAAAATTTATGCCATTTATAGCATTTACAATAGAGCCTCTTCCTCTTAAAAGACAAAAAAGTTTAATGCACCAGTGTTCACCATAATTATTTCGTGATTCACATAATCAAATCTACAAGAAGTCTTTAGGTGCTCGAGGGGAAGATCTCATCGAATACCTCCTGGATTCAACTCCTTCCTTTGTTAGATCACTCTTTCTTCAATTTTCCAATCTCTTCTTCCCCTAATCTTGTCAAATCTAGCCTCTTGCATGTTTTGGAGAAGAAAAACACAAAATCCGATCGAGCACGAAATTCGAGAGCATTTTAATGGCAAAAGACCTCCTCCAGATCTTCCCACCAAACTTCGATATCAAAATTAACTTCCTTCTCTACTTGGCGTGTAGAAAAGACCAAGAAATCATGGAGACTCACACTTCCGGACATGTTTGAGAGAAAAGGGGGAAATTAGATTTAGACTAAGAGCTATCGTTGATCTTTACTTTGAATTTGGGCCACCCACGTGGGATTTAGGATTTAGAATAGACTGGGGCTTCCTTGACTTTTTACAAATTTTTGAAAAATGGAAAAAAATTCTATTTTTCCCTACACCTCCGCCCTCGGAAATGAGCTTGACATGTACCTAAATGTGATTGGACTAGAACTACGTGATATATTCTGCCATTTTACTCTCTTTTTGGAAAAGGGAAAATTTTCTAATTTTCCCCATAGCTCCGCCCTTGGGAAACGAGCCTGACACATGTCTAAATGTGATTGGAGCGAGGCCACACTTCCTTTTTATTTTTGACACTTTTTCTCAAAATGAAATTTTTCTAAATTTCCCTTGAGAGCCCATTTCCTTCACCGTTAACCGAGGTAAATCATTGACTATTTCCCTCATCGGGCTTGTGGGCATTTTGAAATTTTAATCCTTAAGGAGGCAAAAAATCCATGTTACCTTCGATGGTATGCCTCCCCACCTCTTTGACCTTTTAAACTGCCACATGACACTATGGCACACCTTGAGGCGATCCCAAAATTTCATACCTAGAATGAGCACAGGTTCGCCACGTGTCCTGTTCCGAAAAGTCTATCTTAAAAACTTGAAGCTTAGCACAAGGCACCACGTGTCATGCTCCGAGGCAATCTCCTTTTGGTTGTTGAAAATTCTAAGTAAAATGTGAAGCAAGTGGAAGCCTCCACATGTCTCCATGGCACAACTCCAAGATGGCGCCCAAAGTGGAGACTCTGAATGAGCGCAGCTCACCATGTGTCCTGATTCGCCAAAACTCCTCCAACTACATAAAAATTTGTCTAAGTCTAGGCCAAGTAGTGAAAGCCTCCATGTGTCCTCCAGCACTACTCTCCAAGGAAAACCCAAAAGTAGATCTTCAAATGAGCATCGTGCCTCCACGTGGACACATTTTGAGTTAAGGATTTTCATGAATTTTTCTAAGTACCCAGCTGAGCCATGTCTTATCAAAAGGTGCCATGTCCCCTATAGATACAAGGATGTAAATTTAACAGGAGAAATGCCCATCAAACCATAAAATACAGAAAAATGACCATTTGAGCTTGGGCATGAAATTGTCTTCAAGGACAGAAAGTTTAGAAGTGTTACAGGGCTCAAATACATTCTTTAAGGATACATCCATTCATTTTCTTCAAGTACTTAGGGCAGAAACGGTAAGGAAGACAAATACCAATTGTGGAGAATAGAAAACATAGGGGAACCCAAGTTTTTAGATGAACAGAGAACAAGGAACCCAAAATACAGACCCTTAAGTGATTTACAATCCCAGGAACAAATTAAAAATGGCCACAAAGATTAACTAGGCACAATACGGGAAGGAAATTATGAAAAAGTCATAGATCAATAAGTTTTCATAAGTACAAATGGGGCGAGACTTTTTGAGCACCAACATAGGCTCCAACTCGGGGATGGGCACTCCCTATGAGTGCCATAAGAACAAAAGTAGACCATGTGCCAAAATATCCATTGAGAAACAGAGTCATCTTGTAGAGGAGAGAAATAGATCCATCTTCAAAAAGACAGACAACCCAGCAAAAATAGGTCACTAAGGACCGAAATGAGCAAAAACACAAAAGGACAGGAAACAAGTGACAAACTATACACTTTGTACAAAGATTTTACCCTGATTCAAATAAAACAATCAAGGAAATCTTTAAGTGCCCTCCATCCTAGATATGACCATGCCAAGAGGTTCGATATGCTTTCATCAATTGAAATATACCTCCTTTTCTTCTTTGTTCATTTTGTAAACCATCCATTTTCTCTGAAACTCCTTCATTGTGTTTGAGTACAATTCTATAACATTTTTCAAGGCTGAATCATAGACTATGTTCCTAGATAAAACATTACACTTATGATCTTTTTTTTCAACACCTTCATACTCCCCAAATCCATAAAACTCACATAGTTTTTAAGATCAAAATTTGCTTGCAAAACCTCATAAGATGTATCGTTTGGCTCTTTAATCAGGTACAACATCTTCTTCTCTCCATATAATTTCACCAAGTTTCCTTCAATGGGGATAACTGGCATAAGACATGTCTATTTTCACACTACCACCAACACTTGTTGCCCACTTTCTTGACAACAACATCCCCCACTTGGTAGGGTAGTCAACAATCACCACATCAAGCTTTGAGTTCCTTCCAAGATAAGATGCAAGTTGTACAACAAGATCTTTGACACATCCTATGACTTACACCTCTCTAAAGTCCATGGCGTGCACTTCCCATATGATGTTGTCACTTTGATTCCCAATTCATTCATGACCTTAAGAGGCATGACATTACATGAAGCTCTAGAATCAAACATACAATTATGTAGCATCTTGTCTTTGATAACCATAGTAGTGAAGAATGGATCCACATTCAACTGGATTTAACCAAAGAAGTTCCTAAATAAACCTGTGGTGGTTCCCCCATCTCTTCCAACACTTGTGGCTTTTCCAACTCTTTGTGATGATAAGGGGAGTCTCAAATTTTTCACATCTCTCGCCTTGCATGATCTCTTCCTCTTTGAATCCTAAATATTTAAAATCCCTCTTCTTGTGCTCATGGATCCTAAGAAACTCAACAATTGGGATGATAATTTTTATTTGACTCAAAACTTGGCAATGTCATATGGAATAGATTTGGGTAAAGCAACACTAGGAGAAAGATTGGAAGAGTCATTAGATGGAATGGGATTCTTTTCAATTTGGGCATGGGGAGGGACACAAGTTTTTCTTAGGGAAAAAAGCTCTCTGCCAGATGCATTTTTCTTTGGGGTTTCTTTGGAAAGAAATGAGAATTTTGACTTGGCTTTTGGCCCCTTGGTAGCTTTACTCCTAGTATTGTGCTCCTTTTCTTGGGCAACTACAAAATTCATTAATAGTTTCCTATATTCTTCTTAAGGAACTCCTCCATCATACTTTTTAATCATTAATTCCCTCAAGTATCCAAAATCATTAGTGGGAAATTCAAAATATTGTATAATGTATACTTATAAAGTATGAGAGAGGAAGAAGAGGTACCTAGTGGATGCAGTCCCAAAAAACAACAACATTCCTAGCACCTATTACCTCAGTTGAAATTACTTCCCTTGATGAACTTGTAGGGGTTTCCATCATGTAGGCATCATCATCATTATCATCATCTTCTTCCTCTTCTTGCTTATCTTCTTCACAAGGATCATGAGGCATGAAACATTTGTCACACCAATCAATGACATCTGTCTCATCCACCATAACAACTCTTGCCAGAGGATTAGGCACCATTCTATTTTCTCTTCCTTGGGGCTGCTTATTTCCAAATCTAACAAGTCCCTTGCCTCTTTCATCAGATCTTTGGTGGTTTGGGAACCTTTCTTGGAGTTGTGGCTTGAGTTGACCTTGTGAGCTCTGCCCAATTCCCTTCTCAGCTTGGGCTAGCTTGTATGAAATTTCTTTGACAACCCCTACCAAAGTCTTCACAATTTCTTCCAAATCAATAGTCACCCTTGTTTGAGGCTTCTATGCATTGACCAGCTTTATAACTTCCCTTTTTGGAGGCTTTCCAATTACCTTGATATTGTTCTCTATTTGCAGAG
This sequence comes from Taxus wallichiana var. yunnanensis, assembly GCA_018340775.1. Classification (NCBI taxonomy): domain Eukaryota; kingdom Viridiplantae; phylum Streptophyta; class Pinopsida; order Cupressales; family Taxaceae; genus Taxus; species Taxus wallichiana. Next base: position 278,335,091 of record CM031239.1, on the reverse strand, counting down.
CCATGGTGAAGTCTAACTCAAATTTGTGGGGTTTTTGTCTCTTAAATAATGTGCATCCTTTTTATCAAATGCATCAAGTATACTTGATCAAACATGACTCATCACAAGGCATTATTCTAATAGGAAATCTTCTCAAGGTTTATTAAACCTTGTGTTGAAATCATGTATTGACTCATTAGGGTTCTTCTTGATGTTTTCAAATTCTTTCAAAAGAAACTTAGGATCATTTCTATCACCATATTAATCAATACATTTCTCATCTCATTCCAAGAATCAATAGAGTTATCTCGGAAATGCTTTATACCATGCCCTAGCATCCTCTTCTAAGGTATGGATAAATAGCTTGATATATACATCTTCATGTTCAATCTCAAAATCTTCCATCATATTGATAAAAAGCTTTAGATGCTGATCTCCAGTAATAACATTATTTCCCTAGAACTTTGGCATTTTTTCCTTACATCTGAGGCACTTTGCATTTGGGTAACCAACCATTCCCATAAATTTTATATGTCCAAAGGTGTTTACAAAAAATGGAGGCTTGGGTTGAGCCATATTGATTCGAGGAGGTGATCCTGGAGGGGTGACAAACTGATGGGGGCAGAGGGTTCTTAGAACACAGGAGTATAATTTTCAAAATGGATACCCCCCAAAGACCTTGTTTTGTGGAAATCCATATCAACCTCGGGAAAAAAAGTATAGAGTGTGAATAAACCTTTCAAAATCAAATGAAGGCCCCTCTCTAGTTGGAGAATTCAATTCCTAAAAGAGGATACCTGATTCAGAGTCACTTGAATGGAAGTCTTCAATGATAGGTCGTTCACTTTCATCAATGAGATCCCTCTTCTTGTTTGCTAACCTCCAATGACTCTCTCCAGATTTTATTATCTCTGATTTTTCTTTTCCTAGATCTCTGAAAAATGTCCTAAACAGGATCCCTAGAAGAGAAAGATCTTCTTCCTTCCAACTTTACAAATATCAAGAATAAATCTGATTTGACAAACTTTTAAGACATCTGGTACTCAATAAAAGATCGATCAATAGGAGTCACCACTAAGGATTTCCACCTTAGTTGTGCAAATGCACTAAATATGATATGTCAAATGTCTGTCAATGCAAGAAACTGGAAATGGAAAGATTCTAACCTTTCTTTACCAAGATTTATCAAATAAAAGCTAGTGCACTAGATGTGAAAACTGAAGTAACTGCACATAACACTCGGAGTATACAAGAACTATTTTACCAGGGTTTGAAAATGAACTACAATCAAAATATCCCCAACAATGGCGTAACTTATGTTGGTGTTGCTTACTGGGCTAAATAGATATGGACTGGAATGAATTAGAAAATCAATCTCTCAATGAAACTCCAGATTAAAAATCTCCGATAGTGGCACCATTTATGTTGGTACCCAATTTAACCTCATTCAAAGACAAGGCAACATCATTTATTAGATAGGACACTTAGAGGTAGTTAGATAATCATAATGTATTTCATTTTGCAGCCGGGAAGCAATCTATCTGACTTATGGGCACTCAGGCCTTGAAGGGAGTGGGTAGCACATTAAAAAGGATGTGATTTGATCCTAAATATTTTAGGTTGTGCCTTTTAACCAAGGTAAGAGAACCTATTTTGTAACCTCTAGTTATATGAAAGGATATACATGTACCTTTTTTTTCAAAAATTTTATAGATAAGAACTTGAGAAAAATATGATCAACACACTAGATCCGACTCTCATGATTTGTCACTTCTATATCATGGAGATACTTTCACAACAAGGCAAAGGTTACTAAAGACATTTGAGACCTTGCTTGCTTCTGCATGTTTAGGTGATGAGGATTGTGCATTAGCATACACACATGAAAAATAGGGGTAGTATGGGTAGGATTGGTTGTTGTTAAATGAATTTTTGTGGGAGGTGGGGTAGGGTGAAACTAGATTCACTAGATCCTTAAGGAACCTTACAAAATGGAGATTCATACCAGAATGCCACAGAATAGCTAAAATGTTTCTTCAACTAGAATATGTGCTTCAATGGAGGCCTGCCCAGTTAGCACTCTTTCACACAATCTTTGAGATTCTATCATGAAGCCTCGAGTTAGAAAACCCATAAAGCATCAAGATCTAAGTCAAATCATGCCTAAGGTACACCTAAAGGTTTACGATAATCTTTGTCAATAGAGAGAGAAAAGTGATTTTAAATCGTTTATTTCAATCCCAAATGAAAACTCTTCTAGGAAATGGAATTGCAGATGCCACTAAATTATCACAAGGATTGAGGCATGTGTGATTGAATCAGATTTTAATACAAGATTGCAACAGAAACAAGAAAAACTACTTGCATACATTCAGAAATAAAACCAACACATTTGCTCAAGACAACATAGAAAAACTCAATTTTGATTAAGTCTATTAAAGTAGGGAAAGTTTCTAGAAACAATCTCAAAGCTTTTCAATGGTTTTACACTTGAACCACCTTGACACAATAAAGCTTAATACAAAAAGAGATAACCTAGTTTCTTAGATGGACTCTCAAAAGACAACCTTAGTCAATTTTTCCTCTTGGGAATTTTCTTCACCTCTAGCACTCTAACCTCCAACTTCCAACCTCCCAACCATTTACACAAAAAATTCATGCCATTTATAGCATTTACAATAGATCCTCTTCCTCCTAAAAGACAAAAAATGTTTAATGCACCAGTGTTCACCATAATTCTTTCATGATTCACAGAATCAAATCTGCAAGAAGTCTTCAGGTACTCGAGGGGACATATCTCATCGAATACCTCCCGCATTCAACTCCTTCCTCTAGTAGATCACTCTTTCTTCAATTTTCCAATCACTTCTACCCCTAATCTTTCAAATTTGGCCCCTTCCATGCTTGGAGAAGAAAAATAGAAAATCCAATCGGGCATGAAAGTCAGACCATTTTAATGGTGCAAGATGTCCTCCAGATCTTCCCACCAAACTTCAGATATCAACATGAAGTTCCTTCTCTTCTTGGCATGTAGAAAATACCAAGAAATCATGGAGACTCGCATTCCCATATGTGTTTCAGAGAAATGGGGGGGAAAATCAGATTTAGACTCATAGCTACCATTGATCTTTACTTTGAATTTGGGTCGCCCACATGGCAGATTCAGGCTTTAGAATAGACTCGGGGCTTCCCTTGACTTTTTACAACTTTTTGGAAAACATGGAAAAAAATTCCATTTTCCCCACACCTCCGCCCTTCGAAACAAGCCTGACACGTGTCCAAATGTGATTGGAGTGGAACCATGGCTAGATTCTTCCATTTTACTCTCTTTTTGGAAAAGGGAAAATTTTCTAAATTTTCCCCATGGTCCACCCTCGGAAATGAGCTTGACACATGTCCAAATTTGATTGGAGTGGGGCCGCGCTTCCTTTTACTTTTGACTCTTTTTTTCCAAAAGGAATTTTTCCAAATTTCCCCAGAGCCCGCACCTCCACCGTTGACCGGGGTAAAAATTGACTATTTCCCTCATCGGGCTTGTGGGTCAGTTTCAAATTTTAATCTTTAAGGAGGTAAAAAATCCAAGTTTCCTCTATGGTCCACCTCCCCGCCTCTTTGACTTTTCAAACTGCCACGTGTCACCATGGTGCACCTTGAGGTGGTCCCAAAAATTTGATACCTAGAACGAGCACGTGGGCTCGCCACATGTCCTATTCCGAGAAAAGTTTGTGTAAAAACTTGAAGCTTAGTGTTGGAGCCACGTGTCAAGCTCAGAGGTAATCTCCTTTTGGTCATTGAAAAGTCTAGGTAAAATGTGAAGCAAGCGGAAGCCTCCATGTCTCCATGGCGCAATTCCAAGATGGTGCCCAAAGTGGAGACTCGAATGAGTGTGAGCTCACCACATGTCTCACTTACCAAACTACTCAAACTACATAAAAATTTGTCTAAGTCCTGAGCGGTAGAAGCCTCCATGTGTCCTCCCAAGTGCTACTCCAGGAAAAACCCAAAGCAAATCTTAAAATGAGCAATGTGCCTCCACGTGTACACATTTTGAGTTAAGGATATTCATGATTTTTTTCTAAGCACCCAACTAGCTCACGTCCAACCAAAAGGTGCCATGTCCCCTTGTAGATACAAGGATATAAATTTGACTGGGAGAAACACTCGTCAAACTATAAAATACAGAAAAATGACCATTTGAGCTTGGGAATGAAATTTTCTTCAAGGACAAAAAGTTTAGAAGTGTTACAGGGCTCAAATACGTTCTTCAGGGATACATCCATTCATTTTCTTCAAGTACTTAGGGTAAAAACGATAAGGAAGACAAATCCCAACCATGGAGAATAAAAACATGGGGAACCTAAGTTTTTAGATGAACAGAGAATGGGGGACCCAAAATACAGACCCTTAAGTGATTTACAACCCAGGAACAAATTAAAAATGGCCACAAAGATTAACCAGGCACAATACGGGGAAGGAGAAAATGACAAAGGCCATAAATCAATAAGTTTTCATAGGCACAAATGGGGCGAGACTATTTTGAGCACCAACACCTTGATATGAAACTTGGATATTTTCCCTTGTTTATTTATTTTTATTGGTTCTTACCACTCTAGGAAGAGTAATTTCATGCATAACTTGATATATGTAGAAGAGGGATTTTCCATATTTATTTTTCTTTTCCATAAATAGATCTTTGTCTTCCTAAGAGGGTGTATTATATGTTATTGGATCTACTAGTGCTATATATTTGTTTTGAAAAATTTACAAACATCATGGGATTTGAATAATTCCTTTATTGTTAGAGACCAATACTCATAATTCTTCCCTATAAATTGAGGAGTCTGAAGAATTGAAATATATTCTCCAAATATAGAAGCCATTGATGGATTTTAATTTAAAAATCCTTCTCTGATACCAATTTGTAGAATATTAGTAGATAAAATAGAGATTTTGAAATTAACAAACTCAAATAAAAATTAATAAATATTATCCAACACTATTATGCATTTTCTATTCCTACTCTTTTCTCGCATAAACTAGAGATCCTTTACAATCAATTTTAACATGTGCCATAGATATAGAGGGATTTAGATCCAAAAATATATCATGGGAAAAGATTGTTGTCACTAAAATAGGGCATGCATAACATGGTATGCAAATTTATTTGCATTTCCTAAAGCTAGAACTAGACTAAACTGATTAAAATAAATTTAAAAACAAATTACTAAAAACATGCTAAAAAGTAAATTTTTATTTACATCTAAGAATATATTGGATTGGAATTAGCTTTTCTTTCCAACAATTTAACTTTGTATTCAGATTTCATAGTTGTATGTATATTTTGAAATTTTTATCCAATGAAACTCTTGCATGTAGTATGTCTCCTAGTAATATATATATATATATATATATATATATATATATATATATATATATATATATATATATATATATGATACCTAAGTAGTGATGTGATAAAGGTATTGGGATGGTTTTTTCATACATGTGCACAAACCTGTAATATTAGCCTAGCCTTTTCTTGTGACTTGTGATTTTCCCAAACTCATTTTTACCTTCATGTGTGCAAAGCTAACATTCCCACATAGGTGGCTATTTTACTTACATTATAGCACAATTGTACCATGCCTATATATACATATTACATGATTCCATTATGTATAATAGTTTTTCATGTATGTTTTATCTACGTAATTTATTTATTTCTAAATATGAATAAAATTTTAAAAGTGGAAAATCACTTAATGTAGATTGGTTGGTAAAACACTAAAAACACAAATGAAAGATCATAACTTTGATTCATAATATATTTTTTGTAGTGTTATAGTGGAGGTGTAAATACTTGAGCATGGTCCAATAGTGGACATGATTATTGTTCACACAATACCATATAAGTATCACATTACCACCTAATACTTGTCATATAACTATCTAGTAGTTATTTAATTTTTACATGATGATGGTGTAGATTAGTCAATCACATCATGACATATGAGAATTATAATTATTAAATATCCAATGTATAAAAATTAGCACTCACGTGCAAGTATTAATCTCATCCATAGTTTTAGTGCAACCAAAATTTGGTATTTTAATTCAATTCAACTTATGAATTTCTCTCTAGTTCAACACTTCAAAAAAATGCAAGATAAGAAAAAATCAAGTTATATTTTATGCAAAATTCATGATCCTAAGTACCATACAATTAGTGATGTGGACCCCAAAACTTAGGGTGTACCAATAATGGTCCCTCCCCTATAAGAAAGAATTAAAATATTCAATTATCTAAGTAGAAAGTGTAGGTGGGGACAGATTCGAAAATGGCTCCGATGATATACATAAGAATACATACATATATATATATATATATATATATCCGATGATATACATAAGAATACATACATATATATATATATATATATATATATATATATATATATATATATATAGTTGTCCTATAGATCAAATAGTTTTCACTTTCCTATTTTACATATGTTATGAGGATAAGTGTTGTGAAAATTGCATTACACATGAAAATTAGATGAATGCGTTATACTTGTATATTGATTAATTTATTTTCAAGTTGAGGGGTGTGCAAAAATATAAACAAAGAACATATTTTCATTGGTGAACATGACTTACTACATTTATTTTTTCTCATTACACAATATATAGACCTAGTGGTTGAATCATGGTTTTGAAGAGGGGGAATATTTCTTAATGATTAACAATGAAACCAATAATAAAGTGAAGGTTTCAATTCTTAAAGACTAAGGAACACATTAAAAATTTATTATTATTATTTATTTAAAGGATAAATATATTTTGGATGGGATCCTACCTAGGTATGAAAAGGCCATAAGCCAGATATAATAATGAAGATTAAGAGAAATAAACATGAAAAATCTATCGGAAGGAACAACAATCTATGAGTAGGGGAAAAACCAAAAACCCTGCAATCAACCCAAAGTCAAAGAATGTTATCTTAGTGTCATATGGGATGAGAGTAGTTACATTTTATAAGATATTATTTTCTTGTTCTCGACTAGTACTATCCACTTCTCTTTGCTACATTAAACATCAAGTACAAGATCACATGGGAGAAGAATATTAAAAGAGGAAATAAGTCAAAAAATGAGACTTTCCAGGAGAATAGAGGAGCGCCCACTCTTTGACCACCTCAATAGGGGCTTGGGGATAAGAGTCATCGATTAACTTAGAGGCATCTAAAAGGGGTTAAGAATAAGGTATGAAACCACCCATGGAGGGCTCAATACTAAATCAAAACAAGAGCATGAGGGGCATTGATAGTTAAGTGAGAGGGTTGTGCACCCACCCACCATGAAGGATTGGATCCGCCTTTTTAATTTCCATAATACTCTACCACTTCCCATGTTTCAAAACACTTTTGACAAAAAATGCAAATTGTTTGATCCATTCTTTGGGTCCATATTCTATCTCCTATATGTAGGTTAATGTTTTGAGGAAGGTATTGGGAGATGTCTAAGTCCACCGAATATGGAAATAAGTAGTATGCAAACTACACGGTGGTAGTATCATAAATTTTTCAAAGACCCCCAACTTATTACAAATAGCTTCTAGGATACATTAATCCCAAAATTTGTATGGGGGACCATGGATTCTAACCAAGATGGGCATTATAAATAATGAGTCTTTCAATGGATCAAATAAGGGATACCAGGGTTTATTCATGAACTAGATTGATCCCCCAAACCTAGTACACATTGTTTATGATTTCATGATCCTCATTGGATTTGAAAATGACAATGAAATAAGATTTGGAGTAGGGGTAGAGTTCAATCTTACCCTTGATTTTGGGGCTCCTTTTTCGATGATTCATTCATGCTTTTGTTGTTAGTTTAGGCAAAAATGGTTGAATATGTAGATTAGAGCTCGATTAGCTATAAGTCTCTTTTAGATCCTAAACTTCGAGAAGAGATTCATGATCTAGTTTTAGATCATTGGTGTCATTAGCAAGATTTAGGGAATTTTTTCTTCACCAATGCATCATTAAAATAAATTCCTTTCCATAGTAAAACTTAATATTCAATTTATAAATATAAAACAACTTTTGAAATTTTTGTACACTTATCGATTTGGTGAAGTGGGTGTTTTATTTCAAAATTTATGGTATTGACTCATTTTCTTATTGATCATGATCCCCAATACCTTTCATTGAGTATTCTCGAGCTAGATTCACAATAAATAAAATATTTTCTTGTAAACTGTAATTATGTCAAGAATTTTAATTATTTCCAATGATCTAAATATTCTAATATTCTACAATTAGGTTTATGTTTTAATAAATGAATTAAATCTATTTTGACTATGTTAATGGTTAGTGTAGTATGTTATCAATGCAACATTGATTTGACATAATCTACATTTAGGTGAACTCAAACTTTATGTATTGTAACCTAAGGTTTTCCTTTTGGTGATCCCAATCATCTTTATTTAGCATAGGATTTCATATTTTAATAAAAAACCAAATTTATTACATAACATCTGAGGGATTTGTTTTACCTCCTGTTAATATAATTAATTGTTCTATAGTTTATTTTATCTTTTTTTAATCCACTATCCATAGCTCGTTACGATATTGTTACACGTTATTCCTTTATATGATATGCCTTTTATTTCGTGTCTATAAACTATATCCAATACTCTAATAAAATAAATCACTATCATTTAAATTTAAACTAGTTTATATTATAGAATTTAATTTACCATGATTAATTCTAGGGATACATGTAAATGAAAATTTCTCCTCTCGATGAGGATCATGTTAACCATAGAATTTACCCGAGTAATTTTTAATTTTGATGTGCTCTTCGGATGATTGTTTTTCATGGTTCTCATGTTTCTATCAAATTTGAAATGAGTAAAATAAAAGTGTTCATTCTGGATTATCAAGCTAGAATTCAAGAATTTATGGATCTTAGAAAACACCTCTTCAGGATCATCTTATAATAGGTGACACATAATGTTTGATATTATATTTATAATTTACAATCCAATAGAAAGAACATACCAATGGGGATTTTATTTCAATATCATACTTATAAGGTGAACCGTGGATATATTTAAAATCTAGTAACGATCAAACACCTAGTGAGATACCTTATCTTCCTTCTCATGAGATCATCTGTTATATTTATTTAAACAAAATTCCTTGGCATGGCTCTCCCACTTATTATTTTTTGTTTCTTCTTCTATGATTATTCACTTATTAATTCTTAATGGTTTCTAACGCCTTCACTTGTTTTCAGATTCCTCATTATTTAAGCAATTCTTTTTAGTTTTTTCTTTTCATTTAACTCATAGATTCTAGCATATTTTGCAACTACTTCTCTTCCTTGTAATTTGATATTTTTATTAATGCACTGTATTAATTTAAAATCATATGAAGGAATTATCTCAAGTTTTTTCAAAGTAATACATAATGATCACTTCTAGTGAGATATAATTTAACCCAATGATTTATCATGTTCTTTTATATCACTTCCTAATTGGTTTCATTATTCTTAAATTTAAAGTATATAATGGGAAAGGAGATCCATCTCACTACCTCAGGTCATTATACATCTTTTAATATTTGTACATGATGATCAATTTGAAGAAGATACTTCAAAGTTTAAACATTCATGATTGGTTCTATTTATCATAAGGATTTATCATTTTTTCTAATTTTACTTCTCAAATAATTAGCGAAACCTATATCTTCTGCACATAACATTTCTCATAATACAACTTCTTAAATGAGAATAATAGTGAAAATTTATTTAGATTCAAAAAGTTTATTTATTCTAAAATTATTATCTTTTTTTTCTCAAATCTTGATAACATCTAAATTAGTATTCAACACAAACCAAACATTAAATTAAATTTATATTAATACAAGTATATAGAATATACTATTTCAAATTCTAACAATATAAAATATGGGATGATCAATGTTATTACTTACGTGGGGAAACTTCAACCATAAAAAAATTAGGAAACAATTATTGATAATAATATTTATCTAAACATGAGGAAAAAGTGTTGTAAACATAGTAAAAAAACAAACACCATTGGTGTATTATTACAAAAACAAAGAAAGCATATAAATATTGTATGGTTAAGTGAGACTTGATAGAAATTTCTACAATCATTTATTGAGTAAAATCTCTTTATTACTTTACCTCTTCTAAAATAGTATCATCTATCAAGCCATTTTATTAAGATATATATGAATCATTCATACTATTTTTTTGAATTAGGGTAAACCAAGGGTTTTTAAGGACCATCATCCTTGATTACAAAAATCCCATCTTGGAAGATAGATCATTGAAGCTAAAAATGAAAAATACTAAATGATAATAAAAAATCACTAACTAGAAGTAGTGAAAATATTACATAGCATAGAGATTTTTGAGATCTTTTACAATTGTCTTCACCGCAACAAAAGCTCAAGCACTTCTATCTGCTAAGAAATCCACCATCCTAAGAATTTCAATGCAATATTTGTTTATGCTTTCCCAAGTGGTGCATACTATTACTATCACATATCTTTGTATTTTATTTCAACTAATGAAAAACCTTAAAAGAAAATATCAAATACATTATTAAAAGTAACCATATAAAAATTAAAGGTAATATTAAAGTATTAAGTGACTTTTTCTCATTCTAACTAGCATTTGAAAACCCTTACAAATAATATTATAAACCAAGGTAATCACCCATAGGATTACAATAAAATTCATTCGATAAATGAAAGTGACTAACCACTAACTTGTAAGTCTACTCCACTTGATGGATTTATTTTTATTGTCCTTTTCCATCACAAAAGTGGTATTTTTCTCCCATTCTATTTAATAAAAGTGAAATTTAAAATGATGAATCATATAATAGACCACTATTTGTATGGGCTCTAATTGGAACATATCTATATAAACATATATATAATAAAACAATATGTCCTATATATAGATATATATATATATATATATATATGATATATATATATATATATATATATATATATAATATATAATACTACATAATCATAATTTTACAATCCCTCATATGTCCATCTTATCTAGATGTTCTATATTCCATGATATGTTATACTTTGGAAAACCTATATGTGAAATAAAATTTACCATATGTTATCAACAATGTTTAAAATAGTTATATGATGTAATATGTATCATACTAAATAAACTCATATTATTTTTAATATATGTCACACCATAATGAACCATATATATTATTTGATTTTAAATGAATTTCAAATTTTAACATTAAAATTAGTCCATTATATGTCACTTCATTGCCACAAAGATTTGCAATAAAGTATATATACTTTAAGAAATAAAGATTATATACCATACATTATAACTTTGAACAATGTCATTAAAATATGATGACATTGATGATGTTTTTTCGAGTGACTTGATATTTCATACATAAAATATTTTTTGTGACATATATTATGATTAAAATATTTAATGTTAATATAATCACTCTAAATTTTTCATTTGTGTGTGATACCAACACAATCATATTGATTTTTTAGATCTCTTAAAATTCTGAAATCGATTTCAAATTTTAACATTAAAATTAAATATTTATGCTCATTCCTTTGAATATTTTCAATATATGTCAGTTTCATTTCTCTAATATATTTTCTTTGACTTATAAAATCATATACTTTAAGATTTTCCTATGCTCAATATTAATATATATAATATTTCATATAATTTTTCATGTGAGATAACTTTTAGTTAACAATGTCATGATAAAAATGATGACATTGATTTCACACACATTTTTCACAATATAGACTTGCACACATACCTATTCACACACACAACACTTTCATATTATAGACATATATTTTATATATATATATATTATGATTATAAATACATATATATATATGTTATTATATAATAGACTAGTTCTTAAATTTTCCATATATATATATATGTATATATATATATATATGTATGATTTTATATATATGTAGTGTATATATACATATGCTTATATATACATTGTCTCATTTATTTACATATATTATATATATATAGATATATATATTCAATATATATTCCTTTAATATTTTCCTTTAATATATATAGTTTTATTTATACTAATATATATATTACATATATATATTATACAAATCTACATTTATAGGTTTTATTTTACTATGCTACATATTTATACATATATATAGATATATATATATAATATTATATTCTAACATTATATATATGTATATACGTACATATATTATATATACCTTCCATACATATATATATTTATAATAATACATATATATATATATACATACATACATATATATATATATATATATATATATATATATATGTATATATGTATGTATTTATGTATATATATATGTATATATATATATTTTATTTCACAATTTCATCCCACATCTCAAAAGGGGGAATCCATGTAGATTATTTATATCCTCTCTCAAGGCATCAAGAAACATTTTCATTTCCTCACTTATAAGTAGAAATAAGATGATAAGTAAAATAATTTACATCATCGTGACAGAATTCCCACTCTAATATATTCAAATATTTCTCATATTATGAGATGCAAATTTTGCAAAACATTAATTTTAATATCCAAAACAACCATGTTTATTTGATCCTAGTGTATCTTTTATATATATTATAAAATCCTTTCTTTAAGATTTAAATATGTTTTGATCCACATATTTTTACTTACATACATACATTGATTTCCTGAGACACTAGACCCTACGAGTTTTTATCGACATGATCTTTTGTTTTACTTTGATATTATTTACACTCTTATTAGATTATATGAAATATCGATTTGTGAATTAAGTAGCGTAAAGGATTTATGGGGACCTACAAGAGGTTATTCTAACTAGTTAGCTTCTAAAATTAATTATCGAATATCATAACGATACGTTAGTACTTGCAACTAATGTATGGAAAAAATATGAACTTTAAAACATATGGGGATGAGTACACTTAGTTTCTTAATATAACAAGAACTATTTTATGGAAGGACCATCCATACGGTATTCATGCTACTATACAGTTTTGTAGGTGCTTACATTTTCTCTCTATAACTTTATGGAAGTGTTGCCTACCTAGAAATGTATGTCACTATCAAACCCTAGTTATTGGTCAAGTTTTGAATCTTTGTGAACATGTTGAATAAGATTTCAAACATTAACCATGGGTGAAAGACTCGAAAAACAAACATTACTTGGGTTATGGTATCTCTATGTACCATTAACGTCATCACTAATATGAAGAGGCCTCACACCAAATGTCATTCTCTACCTAGCATGTGATAGTTGAATGAATGTAAATACATTTGGAAACTTCTTTGACAATTATTGAGCTAAGTTTGGCTCTTTATAAAATACTTGGTGAAGGGATGTTTGAGTTCTTGCAAGTAAGATGACCTGAATTCTAAACCTATTATTATACTTCGATGTGTAGTGATTTCTTCCCTAATGAGTGTGCATGTTTTTTTATCAGATTAATGAAGCCTTGAATTCATTTTACAAGAGTAGGAAGTGAGTGTATCAATGTAGTGCCATATGATTTCTAGGTGTGTAAATGAGAGAGTTTATACTTGCTTATATAGGGTTATGAAGGTAAATTATAGACTAGAGGCCAACCCATAGGGAATGAAGGACCAATTACATAATGTGAAACTCAATGAAAATGTGTAAGATATGCATACATGAAATTTCATAGAAATAGGTCAATATTAGATATAAAATCTTTACCAAAATGTAAGATTTTTCCCAAAGATGAGAAACATGAAAATTGGAGTTTCCATCCGGTCATTTGGGATTTGTGTATGAATTTTCACTATCAAAATATCAAAAAATTTATGTTATCAGTGTGTATGACTAAATAATCTTAAAAAGAGATCTCAAAATGTAGAAAGTGGGAATTGAAACAAGGTGTTTATATTAGAAATATTTCATTGTCAAAACCATAAGTGTTAAAGAGTAATAATTTAAACGTACATTTCTACATATATGTATGCATGCACGCACATCAAAGTGTGACACATAGAAAAAAATCTAAAAATGCACTAGTTGTGTATTGTATATATATTACAGAACTAGTGCATTTTTATGATGTTTGTGTATCTATGTGTTTATTGATTATTATGTTAACTAAAGATCTTATTACTGAATTTTTCTTGACCTTTGAATTTTTTTCACCAAAATAAGTCAAAAATTAAGTTTCCCTTAAATCACCAAACATATGTTTCTAAATCACAAATTGTAGGATTAAATATTTAGAATAAGTTACAAACATTACTTAAGTCCAACTAAAATTGTGATGTTATATTGCACTTTTATAGAATCATCTTAACATTAACATATATGCATTTGGATAACATCAAATTTTTACAAGAAACTAAGAAACATTAGTGTGGCGTTAAGATGTAAATTTTGACTGAAAGCATGGATTTAAATTTGTAATTAAACGATGGCGTGGACTATAATTAAACATCGAATTAAATTTTGAATATAACTTTAACTTAAATAATTACTTATAAGTGTACATTAAAGGTGTCTTACACCCTTGAATTTAACAACTATAAATGGAACATTATAATTTCCTTAAATAACTACTTTTCTTCAATTAAAATGATACATGAAGAATGACTAAATGTTAACATGAATTGACTATCATTTTGAACTCTACAAATTTTCCTTAAAATGTGATGTAAACATTGACTAAAGTTTGACATAGATTTGGACTATAATTATGACTAAAAATTTCACTTAAAAATGAATTAAACCTTGAAGTGTTATATATCTTTGAACGTTGTATTTAGTTGTGACTTACATTACATTTTTATTTGTAACTTTATTTTTGCACTAATTTTGACTTCAAGTATTAGTAAATATAACTATGGTACTAGTTCAAATTTAATCATTCTAATGACGTTAACTTTTTCTTAAATCTTAGTTTACTTATTTAATATTATCAATCAAATTATATTTTTGTATAATCATGATGGCAATCTTAATTGTAACACTACAATTTTAAATTTTGAAATTATGAATTGTTAAAAATTGATTAAATATATTATTAATAATAAATTGAACTATTAATAAAATATTGAACACGTAATAATAAATTGATCATGTTAGGAAAAATAGAACAAAAAACTTAAAGTCTAATAATTATATTGATTAAAAAAGTTACAATGTCAAGATATCATATTTCACCTCATACGGTTTGGTCAACATTAGAAATCATGTCTTAATATCATGATTGACCAAAGACATAAGGGCTTACATCTTCATCAATTTCATTTTTCCTTATCTTGATCCCAACCCATACACATAATCATCACTTTAAATTGTTGCATCATTAAATCCTCATGAACCCTCTCCAATGTTAGCATAACTTTTGGTTGAAGCATTAGTATCCGAACTCAAATAGATCTTATCCTTCCATTTAAAGTCTAATGTGTTCATCCATTTATTGTCGAGGAAAACATCATGTTTCATCTACAAAAATAAAATAAAAACAATGTCAATAAAATCAATAAAATAAAATTGGGAAAAAATATTACAAATATACTATTGACCATATTTTTTCAATCATGGAGGGGGTACAAAAAAATTAAGTTTCTTAGCTTAGGACAGATTTGGAATGAGTTGCAAGCAAACTAGCGATTGTAGGTGTTTTCCGGGATGCATTACCTCACATATGCTGCCATCCCAAAAGTATCATCTTCAATAAAGACATGCAGTAACCTTGGAAGACTAATGCGGGGCCTTAATGAAGGTAGGAAGGTCGACATACATTAGAATTGCACTTCAAAATAGAAAACACAGTTGTAGTTTTCAGATTTTGGGATAAGGTTTTGTTTTCATTAAGTTGTGTTCACTTGTGATCAGATAATATAATCAAAAGTATGATTAATCTAGATTATTTCCTTATGGTTAAGTGAAATTATATTATGGGTTGAGTTGTTTAGGTTCATTCCACGTCATGATTACACAAAATAATTGTAGAAGAAACTTAAACAACTCATAGCGTAATACAATTTCGTTTACTCATAAGGCAAAGAGTACATTTATCCCAAAAAGGTGTTGGGATATAGCTTTGATAAGGAAAGATAATGAATATAAATGTAGAGATGAAAACATGAGGTATGAGTTACTTGTCATTTCTTGAGTTTTAATTACGTTTTATGCTTTTTGATTTATCTAGATGTTACTCAAGACACTTAAAAGATAAAATTGGAGAGTTAGAGCTAAGGGTCCCTAATCTCTCATGTTTCTAGTTTCATATATATACTCATTATCACTTATGATTAAGAAAAGAAAAAAATAGTGTCACGAAATGAAACAATATAAATTGAAAAGATTACTAGACATTCATTAAATGTAGCAAGGTATTCCAACTTTGATCAAACCACAAGATGTACAAAATGCATTTCAGGAATGGATAGCCTTATTTGAATTAAATCATATACATTTTCAATTCATGTAAAGAAATACAAACAATCGTGCACTAAGAAGCAATGATGCAAATTTCAAGAATCGAATTTGACACATTTTATCCTTACATTAACATTAAAAACAACTTTCATAAGTATCATTTCATGACATTTTTCAGTCATAAAAATTCAAAGATTGAGGAATCAAAGAATGGATTTCTGTTCTACAAGTATAGGAATAAGATACGAGAAAAAAATAATGAGGAGTTACATGTTCTCATCAAAAATTTCATGATCTTAGGAAGGACTACACTCTAAAACCAACATAAAATTTTAGAATAATGTATGGAATGTAATTGAATATTTTCAAATTGATAAGAGTATGTTTGCATAGAAGAAACAAATATGCATCCCATAAGGCATCATTTTCAATTCAAACTTACAAGAAAAGTATTATTACTGATTCATCTTTGAATTATTTAACAATTATTTCATTTTAATTTTCATCAACTCAAAGTAGGTATTCAACCATCAACTTCAGTGTCTAAGGTCAATAATAAAGTTGGAAGTATATTGCAAATATTTCAAAACCATGTTACTGATTATGACATTTCAATGTTTAAAATAATATCTAGCTCATTCAAAAGAAAAATATAGTACAAAATCAACATATTTTCAGAAGGAAAATATAAAGCTTAATGATCATTATTAGATGGAAGAAATAAGTTCAAAGCAATAGAAACAAGGAATGGGGCAGCACATGATGGATTCCAAGGAACATGAAGTTTCATTAATTTCAAACCAAGTTAAGGAATGTATCATGTTACGTATGTCCATTTCAAAATGTTGAACAATGTATTCAAGATTTATATCTACAAGCGATAAATCTGAATGATCAAATCTAATTTCATTTTTGTCCTTATAAAATTCAAGTCTCTAGAAAAGGTAGATCACAATCCTCATTATTCCCATAACTAAAAATTTGTTTCAAGAATGCATATTGGAATGTGCTTCACATGGAAAATATGAAAACAAAATACAGGAGTTCATATATCATACGAGTCCTCAAAGTTTTTCCTAAAATTGGATTCTTAGGATTTAAACAAATAATTCTTCTTAATTCAATCCATAAGAAGGAATACTCCTCAAATTTAAGCTACAAATAAGGTTCCAATATTATTACAAAAAGAGAAATATAAGAATATTATACAATTTGATATTGAATCTCAAGAAAAAAATATCGATGGGATAGAAAAAGCCATCTACAAGATCTATTTTGTAATGTATCTTGAAAAATGATGAGGCAAAGAGTGAAGCTTCTGTAAAAGGAAGCGTGGGAAAGATTAATGTTGATGGAATCATGTCCAAAAATAGTTATCTAAAGTACCATTGAATGATAAATCTATTAAACTTGTAATGCCTGCAAAAATTTCTCGCATGAAACCCAAGAACAACCTACGAAAGCTAGAAAATTTATGGAATAATTTTTTTCAAAAATGTGCTCACAAAAAGGGTTTTGAGTTAACAATTGTCACATTATTGTTTCAAAGTTACTTTAAATTAATAATGCAAATTTTTTTTTTAATCCCCATTTTAATAAAATAATAAAACTCTCAATACCTTTTAATAAACTTAATATAGTTAGTCTAAGGCATTAGTTAGGTTCTGTAATCTCAATTTTCCCCCAGAAAAATTGATCAAACACGACCCTATGCAGGAAGAAATCCAAGGGAAATTTCCATCATATGAGCCCATGGTTAAAATCCAACAAACAGTGCAGGGAAGGCTTTGAATGGATGAGCAGGGGTTGGAAAAGGAGGCAAACAATGTCAAAGAATATAGACTCTCAAAGGAGTAAAATGCAAAAAGGCTCAAAGGCTTTAGGCTTCACAAACAATTCAGAGTAGAATTAAATTGGCTAAGTATGGAGGAGATGACGAGAGCTTCCATGTGTTAGCCCGACACAACTCAAAAAGTTTAAAACCCAACGAGGGCTAGTCTCAAGTGAGCACAAAGTCGCCATGTGTCCCAAGATTATAAAGGGATAGAGCCAACCATTGAAAATTCCAAATGAGTGGAAATAACCACATGTCAGCTCGGTGTAATTTCAAAAGTAGGAGCAAAAGGCAGAGACCCAAACTAGCGCCACTATCCATGGGTCAAGGTCCAATAGAATTCAAAGAGCGGGACCAAATCGGTAAAGTATAAGAGTGTTGGTAGAAGGTGCCAAGTGTCTCAATGGTGAAAATTCAAAGCCATGGCCCAAAAGAGAGACTCATATTAGCGCAAGGCTTCCGGGGTTTTGAAAATACATTGGCCCGAATCGGTTAAGTATCACAAACTCACAAAAGGAGCCACGTGTTAGCTCGGTGCATCTTCAAAGGTAAATCTAAAAGTGGGTCTCCTAAACTAGCACTAACCTTCCATGTGTCATACGTTTGAAAAGGGATAGAGTCAACAATTGAAAATTCAAGATGGGAGAGTCGGTGGAAGGTGTCATATGTCAACACGGTGCAAATTCATAAGGGCAGCCCAAGGGCTAGTCTCAAGTGAGTGTGGAGCTTCCACGTGTCCAAAAGTTAGAAAGGGGATAGAGTCATCCATTTAAATCGACCAAATACAAAATGGTTAGTGGAAGGCACCACGTGTTATCTCGGCGCATATCTAAAGGTTAAAACTCAAGGGGAAAACTCAAATGTGCGTTGAGTCTACACATGTCTCGGGTAAGGCATATGGTCCCCCAAACAAAAGGGGCTTAGAAAAAACACAAAGGAATAAAGAAAATTCATGGAGGCCTCCACATGTCTCTTCAGCACAACTTCAAAAATAAAATCCAAAAGTGGTCCCCAAATGCGTGCGCTAGCTCTACACGTGGCCATGCTTCAAGTCATGGTGGAAAAACGGGTTGTCGGAGGTAATTCAAAATTTTTGGCTCGAAAAGGTGTAAATTATAAAAATGATCCACACATTTTCTGATGCCCAAGGAGCCACATGTCAAGCCTAAATCACATATGAGTGACAGGGCTGGGAGGAATTTTTGTCCAAATGGAAAATGCGGACCAGCGGGCCCGAGGATGGTTTTTTGACAAGAATGAATTGCGGGGATGTGAGGCATTTTTGCATATTTTATTTTTGTGCAAAAGGCACAATGTGAATTTCAGGTCCATGGACTCGTCCCCTAAATAGTTTTTGCCATTTTTTTCAGACCCAACTCAAACATTCAAATGGACATATCTTTCAATCCAGTCCCCAAAATTAAAAAAATCACACCATTGGAAAGGTCTCAACCTTGTATACACCATGGAAACCTAAAACTTTAATTTTCATTAGGTTAGGTGGGTGAAAAATGGAAAACATCTTCAATCCATTAATATGTAATCCCATTTCTCCCGAAAATCGATCAGATTTGATTTGATCTATCTGTTTTCCTTCTTCAATGTGCGAACAAACATAGAGCGACGGACTTGACAAATGTGGGTGGATTTGCAGTAGCATTGATGGATGGTAGGTGTGCTCCAAATAAGGTTTCCTACCTCTTTTCTTATTCTCTCTTCACTTGCATTTATAAAGGAAATAGCTTGGCTTATTGTAAAGGGTTGGACATTTTTGTTTCACACCCTCCTATCTTCCCTTATCTGCAAGTGAATTTGTAGAGTTTTCCAAACCTCCCATTCAAATTGTAATACAAATTTTTACCTCTTGGCTACTTGTAATGTACTATATCAACTCTTGAGCAATAATATATATGTCTATGGATGATTCTCAACCCTCTCATGTGTTTTCTTATGTCTCTCATTATAGTTTGGTTATCTTAGTTAATTTCATTTCATGGTATGTGTTAGATTACAAAATGAGTGTTTAACATTCCTTTGGTGTGTCACCTTGTAGCTTAAGTGTACTTTCTCATATCTTCTCAACCTTGTCTCCTTGGTAAGATAGAGTAGGTTTTAGAGTAGATCTTTTAAATTTATTTGTGTTTAACCGAGCAGAGGAATAGGAACCACCCTTCATCCGAGATCTCTCTTGATTTCAAAGTCCCACACTTTCTAGAGATGTTCCATGTTGTGTAATCAAATGAGTCTCAACTCATCTAGATGCTGAGGATTGTTTGTGATTTTGCACAACATTTTCCCTGGCATGCCCGGGGGAAAGAGGTCTCCGTCTTTAGCAGTATTTATGTGCACTCTATAAGTTTTCAGCTTTTAAGAAGCTCAAATACAAATTTTGTGACTCAAAGGATCACATTCCTCCGGTTTCAAAGCAACCTAGGTCATAGATTCAAGAAGAATTCAACCAAATCAAGAACTAGAGAAGAAGGATTGTTTGTCTATTTGCACTTATCCCTAGACAGAGGGAAAAGAGGCTAGAGGTCTTCATCTCCACCAAATAGAACCTTGTCAACACATCCTCCTAGTAGGTCGTTAATTCAATCAACAAGGGTTCTCAGGCCAATCATAATGGCACAACCACAAAACCCCTATGTTAACTTCACTGGCAGGAGCCCACTCACTCTCAATGTGAAAAATCTAGTCCCAGTTGAAGCATTACAGAGCATCCCATATTTCACTGGAGAGAACTAGACTTCTCCTAGTAATCCCATTCAAGACATTGTAAATTTCTATGCAATTCATGAGATCACAAAGATGGACATTGCGGTCAAATTGTTAGCCTCTCCACTCAAGGTTAAAGCTTCATAATGGTTCGGAGTCTAATAGCACGCTCTATTCGAGTGGGACCATCTCAGCATAGCTTGTTCATAATCAATTTGGAGAGAAGGGAGATAATCTATCCTTGTTGGAGCATCTAAAACTATCAAGAGGGATCCTAATGAGTAGCTGACTTATTTAAAATTTAGATTTCAAAGGACATGGGATAGGATTCCATTAGCCGTGAGGCCCATAGATTAAGGTGATTTCTTATACTTTCTCGAGCTTTAAATTCTAATATTTCCTAATGATTGAATCTATGGGAGGTGTAACCTTACCTACATCCTATAACATTTCTATTAGAGCTGAAACTTGTTTAATTTAGGCCAATAAACTTGCTCCTAGGCCATCTATTACTCTATCCGAACAAGGAGCTCTAAGTATTGGTCAAACACCCACATTAGCTCCCACACCTACGCCAAGGAATAAGAGTTTAGTTGAAGCTTCCACCTCATCCTCTAGCACTTCAAAAGAGCTACAAGAGGTTATGAAATAGCTGCAAAACCTTGGGAATGAGCTATTGACTATTAAAAGGAAACAAGCTCGAGTTCTAGGCCATATTAGCCTCAAACTCAATATCGAGTAGACCCCCATATCATTAAAATAGATTACCAGATCAGGTTGCATGTCAAAACCAAAACAAGGACAACCTCAATATGTTAAGCCTTCCGACCATATGATCCAAACCCAACTTCAACATCAAAGGCCTTGGTTCCAACACAAAATAATATGGCTCAGGAATATGATTGGTGTTTCTCATGCAATAAGCCCCACAACCATTCAATGTGTTTCAATGGTGAACTAAACTAGGCCTTGATGGTATAGACCATTGGTGTGTCCCAAGAGTCTATTCAAGAAGAAAATGAGAAGTGAGAAACCCGAGAAAGAGGCACTCTCAAGTGAGTACATGTTTTTCAATTAGTAGGTCAAGACTTTTGTGGAGTTAACCAAACCCCTTTTCAAAGTGTGGTTGCCAATACATGATCCAAGAAAAGGAACATTGGAGAGGAAAATCATCAAAATCAGGTAATCCTCAACCTTCTAGTATTCCACAAGGTATTGGCACTCAAAGTGTTACTCCCAATATGCAAAGTCAGCCCAAGCCACCTTCTAGACCCACTCGGGCACCATTTGTAACAACCCATGTACAAGAGAAAAATGTACCAGGAAAAGGGAAGTAATAAGATAGATCATCCCCATTTAAAATCATTGAAAAAATGAAGAAAACAAATCTAAATATTTCAATGTGGGAGTCTTTATCTATCGTAGGACAAAGAGACTTGTTGCAGGCTACTATGGCCAATTGGTTAACCTCAAATCATCCTCCCAACCAACAATAGAAAGTGCTTACCAATGGAGGACAACAAGGTAAGATTAGAAGCCCCCTCTACTCTATGTTTCATTGATTATTGGAGATAAATTGGTACATATATGCATGATCGATTCATGTGCAAGTAGCTTTGTAATGCCAAAACAAATAGCCGATCACCTAGGTCTTCAATACAAAGTCATCTACAAGGGCATAATACAATTTGATGGGACAATGGTAACAACGGTCGGAGTCATGAAGGAATTGACCCTCACATTATGCATGTATGCCCCGATGTGGTGTATTGCAAAAATTATCGATCATAGACTTCTCCTCACATTTTGCATTGTGTTTGTCAAGAGATTTCACTCCTAAAATTAGAGGCTATTTGTCTGCTGATTGGTCACACATGCTTTTTAGAGCAAGCTATGGAGCTAAGGCTACAATAAGATATGAGACCATTATAGATTACCATATGGAGCCTCATGTACCCAACCCAATCAATGCTAACTATTCAGCCTTTGATCGGAGGACCTCTCAAATAATTGTGAGGTAGATAACAAAGTTGGGTGCATTCCAAACTTGACCATTGAAAAGTGGGTGAACAAGAGGCATATTTTTTACCCTTATAAGGAAATGGAGGAATCTAAGCTAGGAGTCTATTATTTTGATGAGGAGAATCATCATCTTCTCAACATCATTAATCTAGACCACAAAGACAATAATGAGGTATGGAAGTTATTCTTTGATGTCTCAAGAAGTAGATAAGGAGCCGGAGGAGGAGTTATGCTTGTTTTGCACCTAGGTATGAAATATTATTCAACCTTCCATTTCCAATTTGTTTTCTCAAACAACACAACAATATATGAATCCTTGATCCATGGACTACATTGGGCAAGGAAAAGATGGATTAAAAACTTGAAAGTGTTTGGCGATAGTGAGCTAGTTGCGAATCAAGTCCGAGGAAAAAATGGTACCAAGAATGATATGTTAAGAAAATAAAAGAACTAGGTATGGGACGTCATCAAATATTTTGAAGCATTCGGCATCAATTCCATCCCAAGGAAGAATAATGAATTAGCAAAAAGACTGGAAATAATTAGGGCATCATTTGATGTTGTAGAGATTATCAAGAGTGATAAATCTTAGCCTCATATCAAAGTGGTTGTAAGACCAGTTGTCCTTGATAATAAAACAAGTTCCCGTGTCTTTGAGAATGATCAAATAATTGTCAATTTTCTACAAGAAGATGTTGAGTTCTCTTCTATAAACAAAGACAAATTGGAACAACGATATGGTGACTAAATGGTATAGCTGAGAACTAACAAGCTACTAAAGGGTCTTATAACTTTGTAGTCAATCTTCAACCCAAATGATCAATTTTAAAAGGATAAAGAAAATATGCGGGTAAAGGGTAAAGATTCAAAGCCCATTTCCATAGAATAAGGAAAAAGGTTGCGAATCAACAAGGTAAGTACTCAACAATAAAAATTTGAATTCATTCAACTTTGTCAAGAATTCCTAGATGTATTTACCTAGAATTACAAAGATTTAAGAGGTTTTAACAAAAGTTGGACAACACACTATCGAAATGGATCTAGGATCTAATCCTTTTAGGCATAAGCAAAGGCCAATAAATCTTCACATTGAGCCTCTCATGAGGAAAGAGTTGAACAAGCTAATTAAGGCCAACATCATATTCCCTATCAAGTACTCAAGTTGGGTTGCAAAATTAGTGCCTATGAGGAAAATAAATGGAGAAATCAGATTGTGTGTGGAATTTCATGATCTGAACAGAGCATCACTCAAGGATCATTATCCACTTCCATCAATGGAACAAATCTTATAGGTTGTAGCTAGCTCGAGAGGTTTTCATTGCTAGATGGATACTCAGGATATAATCAAATAATGGTGAAAGAGTAAGATAAATTTAAGACAACCTTCACCACCAAATGGGGTACATATGCTTATAAGAAGATGCCATTTGGACTGTCAAATGCGAGATCAACTTTTCAAGTGAGTTATGGACATGGCATTCAAAGGCTTAATCAACAATATAGTTCTAGTGTATCTAGATGATATCACCAACTTCTCAAAGAATGCTACAAACCATCTCTTCCACCTTAGATAGGTATTTCAGAGGTGTAGAAGGTTCAGAGTTTCATTAAACCCAAAGAAGTATGTATTTTTGGCACATGAGGGGAAATTGTTGGAGCACATTGTCTCAAGAGAAGGGTTAACAATTTATCTTGAAAGGGTTGAAGCCATCTGAACACTTCCATTACCACAAAACAAAAAGTCTCTCCAAAGCTTCTTGGGGAGAATAAAATTTGTTCGCGAGGTTTGTGCTTGGTTTTACACTCTTGTGAAGCCTTTAACAATGATGTTAAAGAAGAGTCTTATTCAAATGGATAGAAAAAGGAAAACATATTTTTGAGGCCATCAACCATGTAATATCACAGGCCCCAACTCTTGTTAACCCGGACTTTTCAAAGGACTTCATGTTATATGCTTTTCGAGGGTTAGACACAATATCAATTATCTTGGTTCAGTCTAACAAGGAAGTTTTAGAACAGCCCATAGCCTTCTTCAGCTTAGATCTTAGAGAATTATGAGCTAAAGTACTCTTTCATTGAGAATCATGTCCTTATTGTCATTAAGAGTTTGAAGAAGTTCGGACACTTAGTCTTGAACAATAAGATTCAACTGCTCATATCTCATGTTGGTGTTATGGGTTTTCTCTTGAACAAGGACTTGAATGAGAAGAGAACTGATTGGATCTCTCTTAATGGAGTATGACATTGAGATCAAGTGACCAAACTAGTTCGTGATAAGGATCTATGTGAGCAGCTCACTTCCAAGCAACAAGTTGAGGGTGGATGAAGAAGAGGTTGTCCTATTACTACAAAATGATCAAGAACAACCATCTAATGATACACCTATTCCATGTTGGACTCAAGCCTTGGTGCACTATCTCCAAACAAGTTTTTCCCTCCGAGAATGGAATAAAGCAAAAAGGAGATACTTCAAACTATAAGCCATCATGTATGTACTTATTGATGGTGTTTTGTTCAAGAATGATATCAGTAGTGTCCTATTGAGGTGCATTGGGATAGGAAAAATTGAGAGGGTGTTGCATGAGTTCCATGATGGAGAAGAAGGAGGACACTTTACTCCTCGAGTAACAGCTCTCAAAATCATAAAATTTGGTTATTATTGATCTACAATGTTTAGGGATTGCTACTCATGGATTAAGAAGTGAAAAAAGTGTGCATTCTTCACATGGAAGGAAAAGTTAGCAGCCCTACCCTTGCTTCCAATTTCATTGGATCAACCATTCATGCAATGGGGACTAGACTTCATTGGATTGATAAACCTAAATTCAAGCTAGGGCCTTAAGTGGATACTTACAGACAGCAGAGACTATTTCACCAAGTGGACTAAAGAAGTGGCACTTAAGGAAACAAATGAATCCAACATCTTATATTTCTATGAAGGGATAGCCACCAAGTTTGGAGTTCCTAACACTATTATATCGAGATAATGCATTGGCATTACTTAGTATAAGGATCACTAAATGGGCTATCAAAAATGGTGTATACCTCAGCACTTCATCAAACTATTACCCTTAAGGTGATGGCCAAGCAGAGTCTACTAACAAGAACCTAATAAGGATTATTAGGACTCTTGATGAAAACTAGAGAACTTGGCATACAAAGCTGAAATCAACTCTATGGGCTGATAGGATCACATCCAAAAGGTCCACAGGAAGCTCCTGTACAATCTTGTATATGGAAAAGAGGCGATGTGCCCATATCATTGGAGTTTCTTACTTTGGAGCTCATGAAACAATTAGAACTGGTTGAGTTTGAACCTATGGAAATTAGGTATGTAGAGCTAATGGAAGTAGGAGAGGCAAGAGAGCATGTAATGTAGATCCTAGAGAAGGATCAAACATTGATCAAGAAGAGATTTGATAAGAAAGCAAGAAGAAGGACCTTTCAAGTGGGGACCTAGTTCTAAAATGGGATGCAGGTTAGTAAATAATAGGAAGGCATTCCAAGTTTGATGCCATTTGAGTGGCCCTACATGACCACAAGTTACAAAAGTAGCAATGCTTTTAACTAGCTAGATTGGATGGTGAAGAATTACAAATTCTAGTCAATGGGATCCATCTCAAACATTGCTTTACTAATAAGGAAGGTTCCATTCTTGTAAATATTAGCATAGGTTTTATTTCCTAAGTGTTGTGGCACGGGTTTTTGTTACTCCAGTTTTCTTCATTATACGATTTGATGTGCTTCCAGGTGAATGTGCACAGGCCCTTCAGCATTTGCAATAACGAGACTCATTGTCACCATGATAGTTCTAATTTTAAAATAAAAAAATATAAAGAAACTAAAATCGGGTCTCGAAGGGTCCATTTCAAACAATGGGCGATTCCGTGCCGCCAAGTTTAAATGTCGATTCAAGCTTCAAGAACAAGACCAACATCAAGCCATCACCCATGACTCCATGCCCAATGGATACCTTTCAATATATTTTTCCCTTCATCTAGTAGGTAGATGTTAGGAAATAAGAGATAAAATATGTGGAATAATCCTCATAATCGCAATCATGCAGAGAAACTAATATCAAAAAATATTACGGATCTCAAATAAAAGTGTAAAATAAATAACACAACACAAAGAGAGACAATATTTAATGTGGTTCACCTAATATGGGCTACATCCACCAAGAATCACTTGCTCATATTTTATTACAAGCCTCTGCTCTCTCGTACAATACCAGATCCATTTGGAGTTATGCTCACAAACTCTACAAAATTCACACCCAATTCAAAACACATCTGCAATACATTTACTTGTACATATATCATATGCATAAGACCATATAAATAGATAAATTCTTAAGTAGTTTTACAAAACCATGGGTATCAAACAATGGGCAAAAACAAAACCATCCCATAAACCTATGGGTAGGCAAGAGAAGGTTTTTACAAAACAATGGGTATCGAAAAACCATGGGCACAAAAACAGCCCATAATGGTTACCCATTACCCATGGGTTAATAAACCACCCATGAAAATTTTCTTTGGGGGCTTCACCCCAAGCCCCCTTGATCACCGGGGCTTCACCCCCTCGAACGACCCTCCACCGTAAAAAAAATACCCAGTGTAACACATAGAAGGTGTACCACACTCTAATATGAAAATAGGCTCCACAAACATAACAATCTCCCACTTGGAGACTGATTTCCACTGAGCAAGCTTCTCAACCCTTCACTGTCATCCATGAAGGCCAACCAAAGCTAAACATAGCTTTAGTTTATCCCTTGTGACCACCTTGGTCATCATGTCTGCAGGATTCTGACTAGTATGAATCTTCTCCAACTTCAACTTATCTTCCTCCAAAGTTGTCCTGATGAAGTGATATCTCAACTGTATATGCTTTGTCCTGGAGTGGAAAGTAGAGTTCTTAGCTAGGTGTATAGCACTCTGACTATCACTATATAACTTACATTCCTCCTACTTATGCCCCAAATCCTCAAGTAATTTTTGTAACCAAATCATCTCTTTGCTTGCCTCTGTGGCAGCAACATACTCAGCCTCCATGGTTGACAAAGCCACCAGCTTCTGTAGTCATGAAATCCAACTCACTACTGTCCCACCTACAGTGTAAATATAACCTGTCATGCTCCTCCTACTATCTACATCTCCAGCCATGTCTGAATCTACATAACCACGTAAAGTGGTGTCTGATCCACTATAGCATAAAATTGTCCCCATGGTCCCTCTCAAATACCGAAGGATCCACTTTACTACTTGCCAATGCTCTTTACCTGGATCACTCATAAATCTACTCACAACTCCCACTGCATGGGCAATATCAGGCCTAGTGCACACCATAGCATACATCAAACTGCCAACTACTGATGAGTAAGGTACCTTGGACATCTGGTTTCTTTCTTGCTCTATCTTGGGACACTGCTCCTTTGATAACTTAAAATGGCTTGCCAAAGGAGTCCCAACTAGTTTAGCATCCTACATGTTAAACCTATCCAATACCTTCTTAATGTACTCTTCCTGAGATAAAGTCAACTTCCATTCCTTCCTATCCCGAGTTATCCTCATACCAAGGATTTGTCTGGCTGCCCCCAAATCCTTCATATCAAAGGATTCACTTAGTTGTTTCTTGAGTACTTTTATTTCCTACATGTTTTTACCTGCAACCAACATGTCATCAACATACAAACACAGGATAATATAACTTCCATCCTCAAATTTCTTTGTATACACGCAATGGTTAGAATGACATCTAATATAACCTTGCTCCATCATGAAGCTATCAAACTTCTTATACCATTGACGTGGAGCTTGTTTCAAGCCATACAAGCTCTTCTTCAGTTTACACACCATCTCCTCTTTACCTTTGACCTCATAGCCCTCTGGTTGCTTGCATATATAGTTCCTCCTCCAAATCACCATGGAGAAATGTAGTCTTTACATCTAACTGTTCTAAGTGCAAGTCTTTTGCTGCCACTATTCCAAGAATAGTTCTAATAGAAGTCATTTTTACTACAGGAGAAAATATCTCATCAAAATCTATACCTTGTTTTTGTGCAAACCCCTTGACCACCAACCGGGCCTTATATCTTTTCTTTCCTCCTTCTTCATCTTTAACTCTGTACACCCACTTGTTCTACAATGCTCTTTTCCTTCCTAGTAGCTTCACCAAATCCCAAGTCTGGTTCTCCATGAGAGACTTATGCTCCTCATCCATGGCTTGCTCCCACTTCTTACTGGCATCTACCTGCATTGCTTCATCAAATCTCTCTAGCTCTCCACTATCAATGAGTAATAAATAATAAAGAGAAGGAGAAAAACGTTCAGGTTCTTTTCTTACCCTAGAAGACCTCCTCACTATAGGAGTTTGGGGTTCCTGCTGAGTAGGTTCCTGAACTGATTCATGGGTCACTTTCCCATCCGGAAGATCCTCTACCACTGCATATTCTTTCTTGGATTCTTCCTTGTTTTCCTGCAACTATTGCTTATACATGACTTTCTCATTAAAGACCACATCCCTAGACTAAATGATTTTCTTGTCCTTAATACTCCAACATTTAAACCCAAAGTCATCACCACCATAACCAATGAAAGTACATTTTTCTAATTTAGCCTCTAGCTTGGTCCTATCATCCTTGTCTATATGAACAAACACCTCACATCCAAAGAATCTAAGAAATGAATAATCAACTTTCTTACCATACCATCTTTTAAAGAAAGAGGTCCTCCATGTAACCTTCCATTCTCCTAGACATTCATTAATCATTAAATTTATTGCT
The DNA here is from genome assembly GCA_018340775.1 of Taxus wallichiana var. yunnanensis. NCBI lineage: Eukaryota > Viridiplantae > Streptophyta > Pinopsida > Cupressales > Taxaceae > Taxus > Taxus wallichiana. The sequence goes on along the minus strand of CM031239.1, from coordinate 278,305,226 downwards.
TAGCCTCCCCCTCCATTATTAACATGAGACATTTTAGCTTAAGACATGTTTCATTCTCTACCAAGGATTTCCATTTAACAAAAGTGTCAAATACATTAGATTTGTTTTAATACAATAAACCCAAACTTTCCTTGTTGCATCATCAATAAAAGTAACATAATAAATTGAACCCCTAAGAGATGATACAGGCCGGTCCCACACATTAGAATGTACCAGCTCTAACTTAATCTCTTTCTTCATAGGTCCAACCTTGAGAAACCTTACTCACTTTTGTTTCCCATATATGCAGTTCTCACATAAATCTAAACCTATTTCTGTATATCCAGGAAAATTCTTCTTTATGATGTTCATGCCCTTATGGCTCATATGACCAAGCCTATAGTGCCATAATGTTGTATCTGCATCTGAAGCCACAAGATTACAATCATTAGTACTATCAGTGGTTAAATACAAGGTTCCAACCTTCTTACCTCTTGCCACCACAAGAGCACCCTTGGTAACCTTCCAAGAGTTAGCTATAAATATCACAGTACAACCATCACTTCCCAATTGCCCCCACCGATATCAAATTTCTCCTTAATGTAGGCACATGTCTGACATCCTTCAATAGCCATGTATTCCCATTATGCATCTTAACCTGAATAGAACCTTTTCCAACTATACTACAAGGCTCATCATCACCAAGAAAAACATGCCCAAAATCCCCTTGAACATAATCAACAAAATAATGCCTATGTGGAGTAGCATGAAAAGAAGCCCCTGAATCTAAAACCCAAGATTCAGTAATATTATCACAAAGAAAGAATCAAAGCATCCTAACATACATTACTCGTTGCCACATTTTCCTCCTTGTTTTCTTCCTGTTGTTTCTTCTTATCCCAAAGCTCCCAACAATCCTTCTTTGCATGCCCGAGACTTTCCCACGTTCCAAACATACTGATCTTGCTCTTGGATTTTGACCTTGCCGATCTTTCGATTTTCCACGGTTTCCTCTATTCTTTTGTCTCCCTCTAGTTTCCACTGTCAAAGCATTCCCTAAAGTAGAAGATTCCCCGGATCTTTTTCTTCGCATTTCCTTGCTTAGAATCACCCCTACAACATCCTCAAACTTCAACTTCTAGTTAGCTGAACCGAGTTGCTTACCGCCATTACCAAAGCTATTCCAACTTTCGGGTAAAGAATACATAATTAATAAAGCCCTAACTTCTTCATCAAATTCTATTGTAACCTGAAGCTAGCATATTCACAATCGTATTGAAATCATTTAAATGATATCTACTTAAACTATTCTCGAAATCTTCATATTAAACAACTTTTTCATTAAAAATATCTTGTTAGAGGCAGAGGGTTTTTCATATAACTTCCCTAATGCATCCATTAGATCTTTTGTCATCTTTTCCTTTGAAACATTAAATAATACTAAAGATGCAAGACACAACCAAATCATTCCAAGTGCCTTCCGATCCGATAAATCCCATTCCGCATCTGTCATACTCGAGGGTTTGTTCACCTTCTTAGATAGCGGAGTATAAAGATCCTTCACGATAAAGGTAATCTTCCATCTGCATCTTCCAAAGAATGAAATTTTACCATTGAATTTATCAACCTAGATCTTCCATCATCTTCCATAGCTCCCAGTCAAGCTAAAAAATTTCCCTGCGATTCAACACTTATAGGCTCATACCAATTGTTAGTAAATAAGAGATAAAATATGTGGAATAATCCCTTACGAATCACAACATGTAGAAACTAATATGCAAAAAATATTACTGATTTCAAATAAAAGTGCATAATAAATAACACAACACAAAGAGACAATATTTAATGTGTTCACCCAATATGGGCTACATCCACCAAGAATCACTTGCTTAGATTTTATTACAAGCCACCACTCTCTCAATATAATACCCAGATCCGTTTGGAGCTATGCTCAACAAACTCTACAGAATTCACACCCAAATTCAAAACACATTTGCAATACATTTTCTTGTACATCTATCATATGCATAAGACCATATAAATAGATAATTGCTTAAGCAGTTTTACAAAACCGTGGGTATCAAACAATGGGAAAAAAAAAACCATCCCATAAACCTATGGGTAGCCAAGAGGTGGTTTTACAAAAAATGGTACCAAAAACCATGGGCCCAAAAACAGCCCATAACAGATTACCCATTACCTGTGGGTTAATAAACCACCCATGAAAATTTTCTTGAGGGCTTCACCCCCAAACCTCCTAACCCGCTCACCGCTGGGACCGCCGTAAAATACCCGAGTGTAACACATAGAAGGTGTACCAAACTCTAATATGAAAATAGGCTCCACAAACATAATAGCAGATGTTCGCATGAGTCACCAATTAGTATCTCAATTTTCCCCAATAAATTTGATCAAATACGACCACATCTACGGGAAGAAATCCAAGGAAATTTCTATCATATGAGCCCACATTTCAAATCCAAAAAGAATTTTGCGGTGGGCTATCAAAGGATGATAATGGTTGACAAATTTTGGCAAACAACATAAAAAATTAGAGGCTCAAAGTAAGAAAAAACAGGGAAAGGTTCAAAGGCTTCGTTGCACAAACGATTCAAAGCGGACTTAAATAAGCTAAGTATGGAGGAGATAGTGGAAGATTCCATGTGTCATCCCAATGCAAATTCAAAGTTTAAAACCCAAATGGGCCGGTCTCCGGTGGCGCAAAGTCACCACATGTCCCGGGCCGGAAAAGGGACAGAGCTGGTCATTGAAAATTCCAAATGAGTGGAAAGAACCACATGTCATCTTGGCACAATTTCAAAAGTAGGATCCCAAGGCGAGAGACCCAAACTAGTTCTACCTCTCACGGGGTCGGGGTCGAATAGAATTTAAAGATCAACGGGCCCAAATCAATTAACTATAAGAATGTCGGCATAAAGCACCAAGTGACTCAATGGTGCACATTTAAAGTGCTGCCCAAAGTGGGGACTCAATTTAGCAAGACTTCCATGTGTCTAGGGTTTGAGAAAGACATCGACTCCCGAATAAGCTAAGTATCATAGAATCAAAAGGAGCCACTTGTCGATTCGACACATCTTAAAATGTAGATCTAAGAGTGGGTCTCCTAACCTAGCACTAGCCTTCCACGTGTCCTAGGTCTGAAAAGGGACAAAGTTGACAGGTTGAAAAGTAAAGATGGGAGAGTTGGTGGAAGGTGTCATGTCAACATGGCACAAATTCAAGAGGGGCAGCCTAAGGGTAGTCTCAAGCAAGCAGCTTCACGTGTCAAAAGTCGAAAAGGGGACATATCCATCTATTTAAATCAACTAAGTATAGAAGGTTAGTGGAAGGTGCCACGTGTTAGCTTGGCACAACTCCAAAAGTTAAAACTCAAGGGCAAACTCACCTATGCGTTGAGCCTACATGTCCCGGGTAAGGCATATGGTCTGCCCGAAACAAAGGGACTTAACTTGAAAACACAAAGGAATAGAGAAAAGCCATGGACGCCTCCACGTCTCCCAGGCGTAACTTTAAAAAAATAATCAAAGCGGTTCCCAAATGCATGCCAGCTCAACACGTGGCCATGCTTCAAGTCAAGGTGATAAGGCGGGTCATCGGAGGAAATTCAAACTTTTTGGCTCGAAAAGGCGTAAAGTATAAAAATGAGCCACATGTTTGTTGACCCCAGAAGCCATGTGTCCAAAGTCAGCCGGGCTTGGGCTTGGGAGGACTTTTCACCAAATGGAAAATGCAGACCAGCGGGCCCGAGGATGGTTTTTCTAAGAATGAATTTTGGGGTTGTGGGTTGTTTTGTGCATCTTTTTATCTTTATCTGCAAAAGGCGCAAAGTAAATTTTGGGCCCACAAACCCATCTTGTTAAGTGGTTTTTGCCATTTTTGTATGGACCCGACTCAAACATTCAAATGGACATATCTTTCAATCTAGTCCCCAAAATTCAAAAAATATTACACCATTGGAAAGGTCTCGACCTCATCTATGCCATGGTAACTTGAAACTTTAATTTTGATGAGGTTAGGTGGGTGAAAATGGGGAAATGTATTCACGCCATTAATATGCAATCCGATTGCTCACAACAACCACATCAGATTTGATTTGATCTGTCGCTCTTCCTTCTTCAACACGTCAAATAGACATAGAGCGGTGGAATTGACAGATTATGGGAAGATTTAAAATAGCATTGATTGCTTTAGTAGTTCATCTCCAAATCATGTTTCCCATCTCTTTTCTTCTTCTCTCTTTACTGCATCTATAAAGCAAAGAGCTTGATCATTATAAAGGGTTGGACATTTTTGTTTTGCACCCTCCTGTCTTCCCTTGTCTGTAAATGAATTTGTGGAGTTTTCCAAACCTCCCATTCAAATTGTAATACAAAGATTTACCTCTTGGCTACTATATATATAATGTATCAACTCTAGAGCAATAGTATATGTTTGTGGATGATTCTTAACCATCTCATGTGTTCATTGTTGTCTTCTAATCGCTCATTGCAGTTTGGTTATCTGTATTATCATGGTGGTTGTATTGCATTTTATGGTATGTATTAGATTGCAAAATGCGTGTTTAATATTCCTTTGGTGCATCACCTTGATAGCTTAAGTTTACTTTCCCATATCTTCTCAAACCTTGTCTCCTTAGTAAGATAGAGTAGGTTTTAGAGTAGATCCTTCATAATTTATTTGTGTGCACTGAAACGGAGGAATAGGAATTGGCCTTCATCCAGAGAGAGCTCTCTCGATTTCAAAGTCCCACACTTTGAGAATGCTCCTTGTTGTGCAATCACATTGAGAGTCTCAACTCATTTAGTTGTAGACATTCGGGTGTGTTGTGATTACTGCACTAATAGTTCTCCTAAATTTTATTTTGATAAACATTTAAGTTTCACCATAGTCAAACTTACACAAATTAATCCCAAGGGTAAAGGGGTTCTATTTAATTAAATTAAAATTCTATTATACCCACAAAGGGGTTAAAAGTTGACAATTAAATAAAATGCCTCTAAAAAAAATTTAGATTAGGAAAGACATAACACCCAAACCCTTTACACTTAATTAAGTGGCCCCACTTAAAACTTACCAATGCGGTTTTAAAAACAATTGAATTTACCGTGCGAATTCACGGCACCGGATGTTGATCATATTTCTAGGTTGATCATACTAGCATCCAGTGTGATTGCACAACATTGAATCCTTTCTCCAAGTGTGGGACTTGCAAAATGAGAAAGGAATCTCTAGAGAAGGCTGGTTCCTATTCCTCTGTTCAGATGCACATGAAAAATGTAGAGGTTTACTCAAAGTCTAATCTAACTTGCCAGGGAGACAGGGTAAGAAGATGCAGAAAAATAAACCTAAACTAACGAAGGTGATGCACCGAGGAATGAAGAACACCTATCTTGCCAATAAACACAAGCCATTAAAATGTGATGCAAGATCATGCACAGATAACAAAATTTGTAGTGAAAGATCAGGAGGATGCAAATGAACACAGAGAGGGTTGAGAATCATCCACAGACATGCATTACTTGCTCCAAAGATTGATACAATACACTACAAAATGCCAAGAGGCAGAGTCGCATTATATTTTTAAATGGGAGGTTCGAACCCCACAAATTCACTGAAAAGAGAAGAAGGGAGGGAAAAAACAGGAATGTTCGACCTTAAAAAGAAGCCCCTCTTTACAATTTATAGGAATAATGAGAGAGGAAAGAGAGAGGAAAGTCAGATCTACTGACCACTTCTAGGTTGCATTTAATTTATCTCATTATGGTGGTGGGTGAGAACCACAGCAAAAGCGGCGAACTATATTTTACATTAAAGTGGTTGTTGAAATGTCGATTCGCCCATTACCACGCAGAGAGATGTTTCTTGATTTTCTCTCTCCAAACTGAACCAAAATGCAAGATTGACCCTGGAATCATGTAGAGAATTTCACCAGATTTCCATTGATATAAAGAACGCAAAATCCGAGCTCTGGATCGAAAGTTATGGCGATCTGAAGATTTAGGGCAAAAATAGGCCAAAACGGATCGGCGGGAAAATATTTGAATTTTTCCCATGCTCTGCCACTTGGATGACACGTGTCGGGCTCTGATTCATCATGGGTCATCCTCTGAAAATTCCTTTCGGGCCTTTAAACTTGGACACGTGGCACTATTTTATTGGTTCGAGCTGAGGGCACATTTTTACCTTGCGCCAAACACTTAGCAACTTTTCAACCTTCTGACACGTGGCACGTTTTGATTCGTTGGCGGGCCTCCTTGTCTCTTTTCAGCCATTTCACCTTTTCGCGTCCTACGTGTACCTTTGTCCCGGCTGTCCCAGATGAAAATCTCCTGCTTCGGCCGATTCGGGCTTCCTTGTTCCTGTTTGAGGTGAAGACACATGGCGAGATTCCATTCATTGGCGGCTCTTTCGGCTTTCCGCGTCCCACGCGTACTTTTGGCCCGGATGTCCCAAATGATCAGGACAAATATCTCGAACCACCTGAAATGGACCAACTTGTGCCAAACCGGCCAAACTGACGATCCGTCCGTCCCGTCGCATACTTTTGTGACCAATTTGTCCCAAAGCCGCGTGAAACAAAGACTTAGGAAATTTTTCCCTTTTGGCCATTCGACTTTTCAATTGCATCCCAACTATCCCACGTAACCAATGCACGGACTACTAGGACTTAGCTGATTTTCTTAATTTTTTTTGCCCCAAACTTGGTACAACGAACCTCAGTATGACCCGAACCCTTCAGACCTGAAATGCCTTAACACAGTCCTGCAACCTTATTTTTTGCATTTCTTCCATTTTCTCAACCTGTTGGGATTTCTTCTTGGGTGGGGAGTTAGAAAAAGTCCGAGGGGACCCCAAAAAACATGATTTTGGGCCTCGAATCAATCTTACTTGCTCAGGACTGAATAATCTGATGCATGTTATCAAAATTACCCTGGGGGTGAATTTTGGATAACAATTTGGCGACTCAGCGGGGTCATCTGCCTGCTAGATGAAGTTACCAGTTGCCTGAAGCATCCATTGGGCATGGAGTCACTTGATTCTCTGTTTAATACCCCAACTGACTAGAACGTTGCAAGGAGGAAGATGGAAAATCACCTGATGGAAGCAAGGGCTGCAAAACATCTCCAGGGATAGCAAGTCTGTGCCCAAAGCACTTAGGGAAAGCAAAACAACCTACAGCAAAACAATGTGCACAAGCACTTGGAGGAATGAAAACCTAAGCTAATATTTACAAGGTGGAGAATTTCCCTTTAGTAGCAATGCTTTAGATAGATTCCATTAGTGGAATCTGTAGTTCTTCACCATCTAATGAAGACAATTGGAAGGCATTGTTGTCCTTACACTTTGTGACCATGTATGGGCCACTCCAAATGGCATCAAATTTTGAATGCCTTCCCGGTTTTGCTCTATCTACATCCCATTTTAACACTAGATCTCCAACTTGGAAAGATCTACTCTTGGCCTTCCTATCAAAGGTCTTCTTGATCAAAGCTTGATCCTTCTCCATTGCTTGGGATGCCTGATCTCTGATCTCTTGGAGCTCCATCAACTCTGCATATCTCACCTCCATGGGCTCAAATTTCAGCAGCTCTAATTGCTTCATGAGTTCCAATGTTGGCAACTCAAGTGACATGGGCAAGATTGCCTCTCTTCCATAAACAAGCCTAAATGGAGAGTTACTGTGGATCTCTTGGGAGTTATCCTATCAGCCCATAAGGCTGATTTCGATTTGGTATGCCAAGACCTCGATTCTCATCAAGAGTCCTCCTAATGATCCTCAACAAGTTCTTGTTTGTAGATTCACTTGGCCATTACCCTGAGGGTAGTAGTTTGATGAAGTACTTAGGTAGATCCCATTCTTGACAGCCCACTCAGTCACCTTGGATCCAATGAATGCTAATGCATTATCTGAAATTATTGTAGCGGTATGCCAAATCTGGTTACTATCCCTCATAGAAGTCTAAGATGCTTGGACTCATTTGCTTCCTTTGAGTGCTCTTTGCTTGATCCATTTGGTGAAGTAGTCATGGATCAAAATCCACTTATGCCCTTGGCTTGAATTGGGATTAATGACTCCAATGAAGTCTAAACCCCATTGCATGAATGGCTGGTCAAGCTGAAATTGGATGCATGGGAGGGTATGCAAGTCTCTCTTTACCTATGAAGAATGCACAATTCTTGCACCTTTTGATCCATGTGAAGCAATCACTAAAAATCTTGGGCCAATAATAACCAGCCTTCATGATTTTTAGGGCTGTCACTCTTGGTGTAAAATGACCACCAGCTGGTCCACCATGGAACTCTTCCAACACCCTATGAATCTGATTTGTGTTAATGCATCTCAGCAGCACTCCATTCACATCTTTCTTGAACAAAACACCATCTACTATGGCATATGGGACAGCCTGCAATCTGAAGTGTCTTCTTTGGGTCTTGTTCATCTCTGGAGGGCATAGGCCCGTGCTTAGGAAGTGCATTATACCTTGGGTCCAGCAAGGAGTGGGGACAACATTATCCTCTTCTTGAGTGCTACCTTGCACATGGCTGTCTTGAATGTCAAATCCTCTTCTTCATTGCATACTCCCTTTTGCTTCCCTAAAAATCAGCTGCTCACACAATCCTTTTCCTCTTACCAGCTTGGTGACCTTGATCTCAATGTCATACTCCATGACACGAGTGATCCAACCTGCTCTTTTCTCATTCAAATCCTTGTTGAGGAGGAAGTCTTTAACTCCCGCATGAGAGACCAACAACTGGACCTTGTTGTTTGAGACTAAATGCTTGAATTTCTTCAAGCTTCGATTCTTTGCAAGAACATGCTTCTCAATAAAAGAATACCTCACCTCATAGTCCTCCGGCTTTGGTGAAAAAAAGCAATTGGCTGCTCATCATTGTCTTTGTTCTACGCTGTACCAAAATGCGAGAGATAGTATCATCACCCCAAATAGAGGATGAAATCCTTGGAGAAATCCGGGTTGATGAGAGTTGGTGCTTGGGAGATGGATTCTTTGATTGCTTCAAAACTCTCCTTGCCTTGCTGTCCACTTGAAAGCCATGCTTTTCTTTAACATTTTGGTGATAGGTTTGACAAGGGCTGCAAAATCTGGGACAAACCTCCGAACAAAGTTTATCCTCCCTAAGAAAACTCTAAGGGCTTTCTTGTGGCTTGCAATGGTAGTGCTCTTATGGCTTCACCCTCTCTAGATCAATTGCTAATCCTTCTTTGGAGACAATATGGCCAAGGAGCTTTCCTTCATGTGCTTCACTTCTTAGGATTCAAAGACACTCCAAATCTCCTACGCACCTCGTGAAGACTTGTCTCAAATGAGAGAGGTGGTGCATGCATTTTTGGAAAAATAGTGATATCATCAAGGTATATCAGCACCACGTTGTTAATCAAACCTTTAAACGCCATGTCCATTGCTCTTTGGAAGGTAGCTCCAGCGTTGGACAGCCCAAATGGCATTTTCCTATATGCATAAGTTCCCCATTTGGTTGTGAAGGCTGTCTTGAACTGATCTTCTTCCTTCACCATAATCTGATTGTAGCTCGAGTAGCCATCAAGTAGTGAAAACCTCTCGGAGCCAGCCACAACTTGCAAAATTTTCTCCATAGAAGGGAGTGGGTAATGGTCCTTGAGAGATGCTCTATTCAAGTCTCTGAAGTCAACACACAATCTGATCTCTCCACTCTTCTTTCTAACTGGGACCAAGTTGGCAACCCAACTAGAATGCTTGATTGGGAATATGATTCTTGACTCAATCAACTTGTTCAATTCCTTCCTCATGAGAGGTTCCATGTGTGGATTGACTGGCCTTTGTTTCTGCCTGATGGGCTTAGTATTTGGATCCAACTCAATGGTGTGTTGAGCTAACTTGGGATTGAAACCTTTCAAATCTTCATGTAGCTCCAAGAAAACACATCGGGAACTCTTGACAACCATGTATGAACTCATACTTTTCTTGTTCGGTTGTCATCTTCCAATTTGCAATGGTTTGTTCTCTTCCACCAAGATGGATCTTGAATCTTCTCTCTTGACTTTGAATGTTTGCTTTCTCCTTCCTAAACTAATCATTGGGATTGAAAATGGACTCCAAAGTGATAAGTCCCTTGGGCGACTTGTTAGTTCTCAAGCTTGTACCACTTGGTCACCATACTGCTTGCTCCAATTTTTCCTGATTTTTAGTGAGAACTCAGCTTCTTCTTACAAGAAATGGATGATTTGCTGGTCATTCTCAAACACTTGCCAACTTACATTGTTATCCGGCACTGAAGGCCTCACAATCACATGGATGTTTGGCTGTACCTTGTCTTTTTGAATGTTCTCCACAACGTCAAAGGCTGCCCCAACTGCTGTAAGCCTGTCAGCAGCTTGGTTTTCTTTCCTAGGGACTGATTTGATGCCAAAGCCCTCAAAATCTTCAATGAGGTCCCATACCCGATTTTTGTAGTTCTTCAACAGATCATTTTTGGCGGCATTTTGCCCCTTGACTTGGTTTACGATCAGCTCACTATCACCAAAAACTTGCAAGTTCTTTATCCCTTTCTTTATTGCCCAATGCATCCCTTGCACCAAGGCTTCATATTCAGCAGTGTTATTGGAGCATGCAAACTGAAATCTAAAAGCTGAATAGTACTTTACTCCTTGAGGTGAAACCAGCATGGCTCCCCCTCCGGCACCTTGTTTACTCCTTGATCCATCAAAAAACAGCTGCCATACCTCATTGTCATACTTGTGGTTTGGCTTGGTGATGCTAGGAATGGGCTGATCTTTTTCATGTATGCAATAGACTCCTATCTCAGATTCTTCTACTTCTTGATAAGGATCAAAAGCATGCACCTTGTTTTCCCATTCATCAAGAGTTAGATCCGGGATGCTTCCAACCTTGGTGTCAGCTTCATCAGTGCTTGGGTGATCTTCTTGATCAAATGCCAATTGGCATTGATCGACTTGGAGTGTAGGGCTCGAATGTGGAAGTTTGCAATAGGTTCGGACTGATTGTAGCTTTGGTTCCATACCTCATTACGAACAACATGTGTGACCAATCGGCAGACAAATATCCTCCAATCTTGGTGTGAAATCTCTTGACAAACATAGGGAAAAGAGTGGTGGAAGGTCTATAAGCTGATACATCTTGTAAAACAACAACATTTGGACATGCATGCAAAGTAAACTCAAGTTTCTAATCACCCCAACTATTTTCTTTTTGTCCCATCCAACTACACTACCCCTTTGGATATGGTTTCATATTGAAGTCCTAGGCGATCAAACGCTATTTGCTTGGGCATCAACTACTTGCCCCGGAATCAATCATGCAATTGTGCACCATTGGTTTCCAATGATTAATGAGACATAAAAAGGAGGGGGCTTCAACATTTTACCTTGCTTCCCATTCCCTTGAGGCTGGGGCATTTGTGAGCACCTTCTCTTGCATTTGGACTTTGATTCAAAGTTGTCCAGTCCTTCATGGCAGCTTGTAGAAAATCTCTCGGCCTGGGATAGATAGGGATTCCCACATCGATATATTTACATTTGTCTTCTTCATCGATCAATGATACTAAATGGTGATGAAGGATCTCTTTTGTTGTCCCTTGGCTTATATTCATCCCTTGCACATGGGCAGCATTGTTGAGTTGGTTTAGGAGCTGGTTTGGGTGCCCCTTGCATGTTTGGAACTACATTTTGTTTGCCAGTGACTTGTGGAGTGTGAGAAGGTCTGAATTACTTGGGGCCAATGGCTGTTCTTCACCCAAATTTCTCCTTTTTGACCTTGTGTTGGCTCAATTTTGAGATATTTGATTCATACCACGAAATATTACTTTTGATTGACAAGAGTAGTTTCATTTGGAGAGATGTTCCTTGCTGAGGTGCTTCTTTTCTGCTGATCCTCTTCGTGTTTGGACTCTTGACGACCCACCAATGGTTTGCACCATAAGCCACGATTTAATGCCTTAAAGCACATTGATTGGTTATGTGGTGACCGCATGGGAAACACCAATCATATTCTTGGGCCATGTTATTTTGCACCATACCAAAGCTTTGGATGTGGATGCAATGTTGGGGTTATCGGGTTGAAATGGTCATTGGCAAGATTCTAGATTTGCAGCTAGATTGGGTAGGTCTTTGAGGCTGATATGGCTGTCTGTTAGGCTAAGCTCGAGGTTGATAAGAAGGTTTAAAGATTTGGGCTTGCTGCCTCTTGAGTGTAATTAGCTCATTGCCTAGGTTTTACAATTGCTTCATGACTTCTTGAAGCTCATTTGGGGCACTTGGAGATGAAGTAGAAGCTTCATTTGAACTCTGATTTCTAGGAGTGGGGATAGGAGCTAAGACAGGCACTTGACTAGTGCTTGGGCTCTCTAAACTTGGATATAATGGCATGGGAGGCCTAGGAGCTAGCTTTCCAGCTTGGATCAAACAATTTTCAGCCCTAATGGCAATGTTATAAGCCATAGGGATAGTTATGCCTCCCATGGACTGAATCAACATAGAAATATAAGAATTTAAGGATTTGAGATAATAAAGAAAAGCACCTTCTGCTTTGTGGCACCGACCATACTGGAATTCTCTCCCAAGTCCTTTGAAATCTGAAGTTGAAGTCGGTCAATTTGCTCATTGGGAGCTCTTTTGATAGTTGTCGGTTGCTCCAAAATCAACAAGTTATCTCCATTTTCCCCAAACTACTCATGGAGGGCTATAATAGCTGATTCCAATTCATGATAGAACTTATAGCAAGGCTCTGAACCATTAAAAGCTTTCCCTTTGAATGAGGATGCCAATTTGACAACAACTTGCATCTCATTGATTTCATGAATTGCACAAAGGTTGGCAATGTCTTTAACATGATCACTAGAAGAGTAGTTTGGTTCTCTCCGGTGAAGTATGAGAATGTTCTTGATAATGATTGGATGTTGTGCATTGAGAGCAAGTGGGCTCTACCAATGAAATTGAATCATCCATTCAATGGTTGCACCATTACGATTGGCTCGAGAACCCTTGTTGAATGGATGAAAGGCCTACCCGGTGGAGGTGTTGTGAGGTTCTATTAGGTGGAGATGGAGATCTTTGATATCTTCTTCCCCTTCTTTCCCTTCTGGAGTTAGGTGTAGATGAACCAAAAATCCTTCCTCCCTAGTTCTTGACCTAGTCTGTATTCTTCTCATAAATTTGCCGATTGAATTGCTTTGAAACTAGTGGATTATGCTTCTTTGGGAGTCGCATTTAGATGTGTGGTTTTAAGATTCTTCAATTTGGAACTTACAACAAGTACACATCGATCTTGTTGCGATTATAGACCTCAAAGGTCCCACCAGAAGAAAAGGAGTGCGACTACGCCTCTTGGCATTTTGTAGTATTGTATCAAAAAGTAATGCAAATGATTCTCGACCCTCTCTATGTTCATTTGCATCCTCCCGATCTTTCCTTTACAAATTTTGTTATCGTGCATGATCTTGCATCCACATTTTAATGGCTTGTGTTTATTGGCAAGATAGGTGTTCTTTATTCCTTGGTGCATCACATTTGTTAGTTTAGGTTTATTTTTGCATCTTCTTACCTGTCTCAAACTTAGATTAGACTTTGAGTAAACCCTCTACATTTTTCGTGTGCATAAGGAGGAATAGGAACCAACCTTCTCTGGAATTCCTTTCTCATTTTCCAAGTCCCACACTTGGAGAAAGGATTCAATGTTGTCTTGATTGCTTGGATGCTAGTATGATCAACATCGATCAACATTCATAAATTGAATGGTCAAAATTAAATTGAATCGATCGATTGTTGGAGAAATTGGATCCTACATTAATGGGACAAAGAAGTTTTCTATATTTTACCCACCTAACCTTGTCAAAATTAAATTTTCAAATCTCCATGGTGTAGACAAGGTTGAGATCTCTCAAATGGTGCCAAATTTGTTATATTTCAAGCCTTTGGATGAGAATATATTCCCATTTGAATATTTGAATTGGGTTCATACAAAAATGGCATAAACCGGTTATCAAAATAGGTCCGCATGTCGGAAATTCACTTTGCACCCCTTTTGTACAAAAATACAAAATGAAAAAATTCCACGTAGCCCCGCAATACCTTTTTATCAAAATAAACATCTTTGGACCTACTAGTCCACATTTTTCATTTGGGAGAAAAATCACTTCAAGGCCTTGATGTCCGCATGTAATTTAGGCCTAACACGTGGATCCTTGGGAATCGGTGGAGGCATGACTTATTTTTATATTTTATGTCTATTGGGAACAAATCCAAAAGTTAAAATTACCTCCAGTGACCCACCTTCCTGATTTGACTTGGAACATGGCCATGAGGAGGGTTGACGCTCATTCGGGGACCACTTTTGGATTTTGCTTTTGAAGTTGCACCGTGGCTTTGACACGTGGGTTCTTCCATGGCTTTGCTTTGTTCCTTTATGTTTTTTACTAAGTCCTTTTGTTTGGCGGGGCCATACATCTGACCTAGCACACATGATGGGCTTGTAGTTGTCTAAGGACCCACTTTTAGATTTATTTTTGAAGATGTGTTGGGCTAACATGTGGAAGCCTTGCACTCATTTCGATCTCCTTTGGACCGCGGCCTATGAATGTGCATCGTTAAGACATGTGGTGCCTTCCATCTGCACTCTTATACTTAAGTGATTTGGGTCCACTTGAATTTGAGCTCATGTTGACCCCGGCCATGTGGAGGAATGGCGCAAGTTTGAGTCTTTGCCTTGGGCTCCAATCTTGAAATTGCGTTGAACCGACACGTTGTTCTTTCTTCTTGTTTGGACTTTTCAATGGACAACTCTATGTTTTTTTGGGCCTGGGAGATGTGGAAACTCCACACTCATTTGAGTCTTCTTTTTGCATTTAGCCCTTCGAGATGCATCGATGAGGCACGTGGAAGCTTTCGTTGATTTTCTCATACTTAGCAAATTTTAGGCTCATTTTGAATCATTTATAAAGCTCGACGACTTCAAATTTTTATTTATTTCTTTTTCTTTGAGCCTCTAGTTTTCTTTTACACTTTGTTTCCTTACTTCCCCCACCTTTCTCCTCCATTTTAGTGCCCTTCTACAACCTATTTGTCAAATTTGAAACATAGGATCATTCAACGAAACACTTCCTAGAATTATTGCTTTACGGGCTCAAGTTTGATTAATTTTGTCTAGGGAAAAATTAAGATAACAAGTATCTTGAAGATATCTTGTGTGTTCAAGAGGTCTCAAGTCTTAGGGCTCAATAGGTAATCAAGAGTGATCAAGGTTAAGAAATTGGGTGTCAATTATGGTTTAGATGTGGTTTAGCATCTTTGGAATTCTCATGAGTTCATAACTAAGAGAAGACTATGAGAGTTGTTTTATTCTTGTTGATAATAAAATCGAGCAATTTCTTGGTGGATGTAACCCACATTGGGTGAACCACGTTAAATCTTGTCTTCTCTTCTTTTGTGCATTATTTATTTATGTTGTTATATTTCTACATGTATACTTTTGCTATATAGTTTCCTACTACTTTGTGACTTGAGGAATTGTTTCCGCATATTTTTCTCTAATTTCCTAACAAAAGGTATCGAGATCTTTGGTGGTTTATTACCGAGGTGGTAAATCACGAGAGAAATTTTAGCTTGAGTGATAGCTATAGAGGATGAGGGTAGATCTAGGGTTGAGAAGTTCAATGGGACGAACTTTAGTTTGTGGAAGATGCAAATGGAGGATTACTTATATCAAAAGGACCTCCATGTTCCTTTGGCTGGGAAAGTAAAGAAACCTACAACCATGTTAGATGAGGATTGGGAGTTGCTGGATAGAAAGGTACTCAGGGAAATTCGGTTATGCCTTGCATCTTTTGTTGCTTTCAACATATCACATGAGAAGACCATGAAAGGTCTCATGAGTGCATTGGGAAGTTATATGAAAAACCCTCTACCTCTAATAAAATATTTTTAATGGAAAATTTATTTAATATGAAGATTTCTTAGAATGGTTCTATTGGGGTGATCATTTGAAAGAATTTGATATGGTTGTGAGTATGTTAAAATCGGTAAAAATTGACTTTGATGATGAGGCCGAGATTTGTTTGTTTTATGCTCCTTGTCGGATAGCTAGGATATTTTGGTTATGGCTATAAGTAATTCAGTCTCTAATAACTCAAAGTTGAAGTTTGAGGATGTAATAGGTGTGATCCTAAGTGAGGAAATGTGAAGGAAGAGCACTAGGATATTCTTCTACTTCTAGAAACGCTTTGACAATGGAGAGAAGAGGGAGACAAAAGAGGAAAGGGAAAGGTAACCATGGGAAGTCGAATGATCGTGGAAGGTCAAAGTCCAAGACTAAGTTAGAATGTTGGCATGGGAAGGTTATGCTAAGAAATATTGATGGGATCTTCGGGATAAGAAGAACAAGGAGGAAACTAAAGAGGTAAATGTGGTAGCAGGTGATGTTTGTCAGGATGCCTTAATTCTTTCTTTAGATAATATTGTTGAGTCTTGGGTGTTAGATTCAGGGGCTTCTTTCCATGCCACCCCACATAGACATTACTTTATTGATTTTGTTCAAGGATATTTTGGACATGTATATCTTAGTGATTATGAGCCATGCAACATAGTAGGGAAAGGTTGTGTTCAGGTGAAAATATAGAATGGGAACACATAGCTACTTAAGGATGTTAGACATTTGCCTAAGTTGAGGTATAACTTGTTATCAATGGGTCACTTGGTAGTGATGGTTGATAATAATTTTATATCAAATTCTTGGAAGGTTACCAAGGGAGCTCTTATGGTTTCAAAAGGTAAGAAAATTGGTACTTTATATTTAACAGTGGTGTTGATTATTTGTAATTTATTTGCTCCGGATGGAGATGTAACGTTGTGGCACTAGAGACTCATTCATATGATTCAAAAGGGCATGCAGATTATAAAGGACAAAAGTTACCTAGATTAAAGGATTTAGATTTAGACTTAATTGTGAGGACTGTTTTATGGAAAATAGAAGTGGGTGAGATTCCTCAAGGTTGGACCTACCAGAAGGAGGGTAAGTTGTATTTAGTGTATACGAGATGTATGGGGGCTAGCTATGGTAAACTCTATTGGTGGTTCATGCTATTATTTCACTTCATTGATTATGAAACTAGAAACATTTGAGTATATTGCATTAGAAAGAAATCTAAAGTGTTTAAAACCTTCAAACGATGGAAATCCTTAGTTGAGAATGAAACAGGTCTCAAGTTGAAATGTCTCATGGGTCAAATAATGGAGGGGAGTATTGCAACAATTAATTTCTTGATTATTGTTCAAAGCAAATGGGATCCGTAGGAAAAGGATGGTTCTAAATACTCCATAGAAAAATGGAGTGTCGAGAGAGAATAAACAGGACAATCAAGGAGTGTGCTAGGTGCACGAGGTTACATGCGGGGCTGTCACTCATGTTTTGGGTAGAAGCAGGTGAGTACCGTTGTTTATCGATTAAAAGAGGACCCTCTATGGATTTGGATGGAGGTATACCCTAAGGAGGGTTAGTCGGTAAGAAAATTGATTACTCATTTCTTAGAGTATTTCGATGTGAGGTATTATTTCACATTGGTAAAGATGATTGGACTAAGTTATAGGCTAAGTATGAGAAATTCACCTTTGTTTGATATGGTGGGGATGAATTTGGTTTCCATGTTTGGATTCTTAAAGAAAAGAAAATAGTTCGGTCTAGAGATATTATCTTTAATGAAAAAGTCATGTATAAAGATCAGTTGCAGGAAAAGAAAGACAAATCAAATAAATAATACACAAGTGTTAGAGGAAATTTTAGACAATAAGGTGTCCAAGGGGCTAGGTTCAGGGGCAGCATGTTCTGACACAGGTAGTTCAGGAACCTACTCATCATGAACCCCAAACTCCTAAGGTGAGAAGGTATTCTAGGGTAAGAAGGGAACCTGAATGATTTAATCCTTCTTTGAATTATTTATTTCTCACTATAGTTGAGAACTAGAGTGCTTTGAGGAAGCAATGCAAGTGGATGCTAGGAAGAAGTCGAGTAGGCCATGAATGAAGAGCATAGATCTCTTATGGAAAACCATACTTTGGATCTCGGTGGAGCTTCCCGAGGGAAAGAGAGAATTGAAAAATAAGTGGGTTTATAGAAATCAAAGAGGAATATGGAGGTAGGGAAAGATACAAGGCCCGGTTGGTGATCAAGGGATTTGCACAAAGAAAGGTATATACTTTGATGAAATTTTTTCTCCTATTGTTAAAATGACTTCTATTAGAATTGTTCTTTGTTTAGTAGTAGTAGAACACTTTCACTTAGAGTATTTGGATGTGAAGACTACTTTCCTTCATGGTGAGTTGGAGGAGGAATTGTATATGCAATGACCACAGGGGTTATAATGTCAATGGGAAGGAGAGGTTAGTGTGCAAATTGAAGAAGAGCTTGTATGGCTTGAAACAAGATCCACGGAAGTGGTACAAGAATTTTTATGATTTTATGCTGGAGCAGGGTGCTCCATGTATCACTCGACCATTGCGTGTACATCAAGTGACTTGATGATAGTTATATTATTTTGGGCATGTATGTGGATGATATGCTTGTTACAGGAAGAACATGCAGACATAAAGGTACTCAAGAAGCGATTAGGTGACTCCTTTGCTATGAAGGATTTGGGCGTAGAAAAACAAATCCTTGGTATGAGAATAACTCGGAAGAGGAAGGAGAGGAAACTAGTATTATCTCAATAAGAGTACATGAAGAAGATCTTGGAAAGGTTTAGTATACAGGATGCTAAACTGGTTAGTACTCCTTTGGTAGGTCACTTTGAATTATCAAAGCATCAAAGTCCCAAGACAGGGGAGGATAAAATCTAGACATCTAGGTTACCATACTCTTGAGAGGTTGGTAGCTTGATGTATGCTATGGTTTGCACTAGGCCTAACATTGCCCATGTAGTGGGAGTAGTTAGTAGGTTTATGAGTGATCTAGGTAGAGAACACTGTCAGGTAGTGAAGTTGATCCTTCATGATTGAGAGGGACCATGGGAGCAACATTGTCTTTCAGTGGATCAAACACTACATTGCGTGGTTATGTAGATTTAGACATGGCAGGAGATTTGGACAGCGGTAGTAGGAGCACGACAAATTATGTATTTATGGTTGGTGATACAGCGGTGAGTTGGATTTCACGGTTCAAAATTTTTCGGCTTTATCAACCACAGAGGCTGAGTATGTTACTTCAAGAGGTAAGAAAGGAGATGATTTTGCTACAATAGTTTCTTGATGTGTTGGATCATATGCAGAATTTTGGAGACTACATAGTGATAGTCATAGCACTATTCATTTAGCGAAGAACTCTACTTTTCACTCTAAGATGAAGCACATTCAGCTGAGATATCATTTCATTAGGGAAGCTTTGGAAGAATATAATTTGAAGCTAGAAAATATTCATACTAGTCAGAATCCTATGGATATGATGACCAAGGTGGTCACAAGGGAGAAGTTGAAGTTGTGTTCAACTTTGATTGGCCTTCATGGTTGATAATGAAGGGTTGAGAACTTTTCTTAGTAGGAATAGTCTCCAAGTGGGAGATTGTTGGGGTGTGGAGCCTTTTTTTTTTCTTCTCAAATCAATATTGAAGTGTGGAGTTTGAATTGGGAAGATGAAAGGTCATGACCATTTCTTTTCTAGTCATGGGAATATGAAAGGTCATGACAGCTTTCTTTTCTAACTATGGGAAGATGAAAGGTCATGACTTTTAAACTTCAAGGGCCAAATTTTAAACTTCTTAAAGGATTGTAATATTATAAATAGAGATGTTAAGGTATATTAAATATATCTTGTGTGTTCAAGAGTTATTTATTCTTAGTGATCAAGAGGTGATCAAGGTTGAGAAATTTGGTGTCAATTTTGGTTTATATGTGGTTTAGCTTCTTTGGAATTCTTTGTGGGTTCATAACTAAGAGAATAGTGAGAGTTGTTTTACTCTTGTTGATAATAAAATTTGTGCAAGTTCTTGGTGGAAATAGCCCACATTGGGTGAACCATGTTAAATCTTGTCTTGTCTTCTTTTGTGTATTATTTATTTATGTTGTTATATTTTTGCATATATACTTCTGCTTATATAGTTTCCTACTACTCGAGATTTGACAAATTGTTTCCACATATTTGTTCTATAATTCCTAACAAGGAGGATGAGGAATCCATGAGAGGCCATCTCAAGCCCTTGGAAGGATGTATATACTTCATTTATTTTCTTGTTTTATTTATACCCTTACCTAGGGTTTTAATGTATTTTTTTAACTCATTGTTTTTATATTTTCCCAAACGGCATATGGGTTTTTCCCCATTTTATTGAAGTGGGTATAAATGGTAAATGGATTTACTTGAGAAGAGGAATATATACATATGTATATGTATATACATTTGTATACTTACATACATACATACATACACACACACACACACACACACACACAAATATATGTATATATGTATATGTGTGTGTGTGTGTGTGTGTGTGTGTGTGTGTGTGTGTGTTTTAGTAAAAAAATTTTTAAAGTAACCCGAAATAAAGAAAAAAAAATTACAATGATTATAGAATATGTGTGTGTGTGTGTGTGTGTGCGCGTGTGTGTGTGTGTATGAAATTTAAATAATGTTAAGACCGTGCGAAAGGAATTACACACCACACTCGGGAAAGAACCGAAAGCTGTAAAAGTTTACAAAGTCGTAAGGAGGGGTTAATACCCTACGGAAATTTGTTTGGGGTTTGCAGAGGGTCGCCGACCCCAACAACCCATCCCATTAATTATTGGGGTGGTGGAGGGGTCGCGACCCTCCCCCAACCCTTACCCTATATTACCATACAATCCGCAGCCAATATGGATTCCAAACTTTCATTTTTTTTTAATTTACATTATACTTAGTATTTAATTTCATCGAATTTCTTTATATTTATATATAAATATAAATATAAATATATAAAATATATATCTTAAATATATAATTGTTAAATATATATAAAGAAAATATTCAAATCAAAGATATTAATATTACCATTAATATCAATAATAATGGTATTTTAATACTAAGACTATTATCAAGAAGTAATGATATTTTGTATTATTAACTAATTTTAATCCTACACTTACAAATTTCTTTTAAAATGGGATGGTAATATTATCAAGTGATAGTTTATAATTATGTTTCACCTAACTCTACCCTTTTATTTGATATTTGATTTAAAATGAACTTGATTTAGCTTAATAACTCATTTATATACTCAATTAGATCTATAGACCATTTTGCAATTATATAGTTCCTTTGTTCAACTAGATTTTAAGGGTTCCATATATGGTTTGACAAGAAGAATAATCACCCAAGGATTCAAGGCCTTTCCATTTACTTGAATGAAGCTTAAAATTTCTTTCAACCACTATAAGGGAATGAACAAATATAATTTACTTCACTACTCTATATGTTTCATGTAATACAATGGGAGTAACTATTTCTTTGCTTTTACAAACTACAAATTTGCAACCATTCTCACAAGCAATTATAACAAGATTTCTCATAGTTTTAAAATAAGAACTACTAATTTTCCAATAATAAATACACACCCATTTGAGACAACAAACCAACTAAAATGAGGACTAAGTAGTTTTCCTTTCAATCTAAATTCCATTATACAAAAACTTAACTCACTAAAATTGTTTCTCTTTCAACTTCATTTCCATTTTATCAAACTTGTTTCACTAAAAATTCCTTTCATTCCCACATACATTACAACCTTAATAACCAATAATCAATACAACTTTTCTTTCAAAAGCAATACAATAAATCTTCCACTTGAAGTGGGAATTTTACAAGAAGGTAGCTACAATAGAGGAATGTTTAGTCTTCTACAAGTTCTCCAAGTATCAAATCTCCAACAAGGATCCATCTTTATTCACTTGATCACAACAACAAAAATGGGGAGAGACAACACTCTCCACCCAACCAAAAATCCAATGAGAAGAAGAATTAATTATTCTCATTGGCCCCTCGAGCCCAAAGCACAAGCCAATAAGGGATGGATAAAGCACATGGAAAATATACAATGCTTCCACACTTACTTTCAACCAACAAACAAACAATAAATATAACCACACAAAAACTCTCATTTTTAAGCACAACAACTTCCCAAAACAATGGCTCTAAAATAACCCAAGTAGAGATAGGAATATGGGGATACCCTTGTGCCTCCCAAGGGTTTGGATGTCCACCTCAATAATCCTCCAAAACAAAATCAATCCCAAAATCTCTTATGCCTCCTAAAACCTCACTCTCCTATGACTCCCTCTCTTATGGCTCCCACAATGCACAAAATAACAAAAGAGAACAAGGTGGGGCATCAAAAACTCACTCCATCCTAAACACACACAAAAAATCTTATGCCTCCCAACAAATTTCATCCCCATTTCACCATCTCAACACAACCTAGGTTTAATTTACTACCCAAAACTTCAAGTAAGAACACACATCCATACACCACATAACATATAAGAAAACAAAGAAGAAAATGAGGGTGTAAGACCCTACCTTGTCATGGTAAAGTTCCACTTTTCAAGAAAGTCCCAAAATATTGAAAACTCAAGAAATTCCAAGCTCCTTTACACTCATACCAACAAGCATTCCAAAATCCAAGAGCCAAAACCAAGCAATTAACCCCAAATACTTCCCAAAATTTCTAATAAATATAAAAGAGGAAGAGGGAGATGATGTGGCTTGATGTAGGATGCCACATCATTTCTTCACCATCTCACATCACCTAAGTCAAACTCATACCCCAAGGCATAATAAATGGGTGATTGAGAGGTATGAAAAACCCCTAATAGACACCACTCCAATGCACACCCTTTAAAGAAAAAAATTAAACACATGAAAGAAAGTGCAATTAAAACTCACCTTTTTCCTTTCAAAACACATAATGGGGTCTATTTTTTATGCCCCAACCCATAGGTAGGGTTGGTATAAGAAATTAAGAGGTGTGGGACAAGCTTAGCTTGTCCCACAAGCCTCGAAAATTGACACTTAAGGCCAAATCCGAATTTCCAAGGTGAGGTAGAGTGTACAACACTCAAGTTATTTACACTCAACTTAAAAACACATAAACCAAAGAATCATCTAATATAATAAATGAATTCTTTATTTTCCATCCATAATCAATTTAGTAACATGATTAATTTATTAAACTCGATAAATAAATCAATTAATGATAAAAGGGAATTACATCACCATAAAATCACATACTCTAAAATTAAATAAAGGAAAAGAAAATAACAACACACAAACCCCTTGGTCACAATTCAAGGTCATCCTCCCCATGGGGACCCCTAACAACAATATAACACAAACAACATAACAAAAGTTTCCATGGTGACCATTTTCCTATCCATCCAAAGTAGTCCGTTGTGGTTGGTCTCGATCCCCCTTTGATTGTTGTGATATAATTACTTGAAAATATCACACAATACCTCCTTTGTCCTCATGGCCACATCAAAAGAGTTAAGATAAAATATATGCATATAAGTCAACAATCATCCATATATAACTTACATCATCTAGACAAATAATGTTACCATTTTAAAATTCCAACAACATCTCAATTCTATATTTCATCAATACCAATAAGATCAAAATATTAGTTCACCCGTTAAATCCTACTCAATATGAC
Source organism: Taxus wallichiana var. yunnanensis (assembly GCA_018340775.1). Lineage (NCBI taxonomy): Eukaryota > Viridiplantae > Streptophyta > Pinopsida > Cupressales > Taxaceae > Taxus > Taxus wallichiana. The sequence continues at coordinate 278,281,544 of CM031239.1, read as the reverse complement.
AAATATGCCAAATGTTATAAATATATAAATATGTCAACAACACATTATCATCAATATAAAATGTCCCTCTAATAAATCCATACACATCATACTATGAATCGAAATCCATCAATAGTCAAAGTATCTCTATCATCTAATCATCATGCTAAGTGAAAATGATACAATAATATCCATGTATATAACCAATAGTAATCAAAATCAAAATATAATAAGTGTCAAAGGGAAGTGGGCACTACAAAACCTATATTAGAACTGTATTGCATGGGAAGGTTGATCTCGAGTAATATCTTATCAAAAAATAAATAAATATAATCTTAGGAAGAGGGCACTACTAAAGAGAATATAACTCATAAGAATCACACAAAAATATGAGAAAATGTAATAAGGTTGCGAGATGTGGGATGCAATCGAAAATAAATAGAATATCTTGTGCACAAGAATAAAACATTGATTCGGATAATACAATAATTATGGTTTGCAAACTCCCAACAAGATACCTACAATATGCACCAAGATGTGTATAAACAATACAAAAATCACAAAACACTCGAACCAGTTAGGTATATCTAAAAGTTGAGCCAAGTTAGAATTAAGAGCTCAATTTACAATAACTCAAAACCAAAGCGAGCCCACAACACGTAAGAAAATGAATGGAATCATGCCTAGATCTAACCAGATTAGGGCTAGTATAGTAACATTGAAGGTATACAAATCTAAACATAAAATGCATACAAGCATGACCTCCGTTTTAGAAAAAAATGTCCACCTAGAAAAGTGAAAATGATATAGCCCAATTCGAGTTCAAGTACAAATAAAATGAAAACCAAAATATTACTTTTAATAATAGACAAGCTAGAACTCATAGTTCATGAGGTGTAGATCACAGAGAGAATCAATGCACTAGCAATGTCAAGATTAAAACCCAAAATACACCTCGCAACATCCAAGGCGAGAGCTAGGCTCTTGAAATGAGTTGAGCCCTCAACATGCACATAACCAAGATAACAATACCAAATGACCAAGTTTTGAAACCCTTAAGGAAATATTACAAATGCAGCAAAGCACGAGTTAGTCATGATGTCAAGTGCAATGGAATGGTCACTAAAAATCATAGGTCCGAGTTGAATTTAAAATAGGATAAGTCAATGAAAGAAAAGTAAAAACAAACCAAAAATCACAAAGTTGTGCCCATATCAAACAAATACGACCCCAAACAAAAAAAAAAATGGGTGGTTCAAGAAACCTGAAACCTATATCTACATAAGTGAACCCAAATAAGGATACAAAATGACATGTCTAGAATGTAAACGAGCTCTACAAGTTGGATGGAAAGCTATAGAATGAAACAGGTTGAGTTATTTTATGACAAGACTGAGCCATATGGTTCAAATGTGCATGAAAAGGAGCTTCCAATGACAATATATGTAAATAAAAACATGCATATGATTTGGAAAATAAAACACAGAACTTGCCCAAGCACCGAGACACTTGAGAAAAATCGAACAAAACTAGAAAAACCATACACAGAGCTACTTGTCAAATAAAATGAAACCCCAACTTTGGTCAAAAATCCATAGGAAAGTAGAGCTAGAGTTTGGAAATTTTGACCTAAAAATAACACCAATAAATAAGCTAAAAATGATAAAAACTCTCCCCAGAATGCAATACGAGTTCCAAACTATTCATGGTTGCACAACAAAATGTCGGGGATTTCCATATAAATAAGAACATTCGAAATCTATGAATGAGAGGTGAGTTGTTATAGGGTTTTTAACCCTAACTACTATGTGAATTTAACTAGTGGGTATTAACTAAGGTTAAGCAAACCCCAAACAAATTACGTCCCCATTTTTTAAACCAATCATGCCATAACCATGTAGGGTCAAAAGGGAACAATGTTTGCATGGAGGAAGTAATAATACCTTAGAAAAGGTCAACAGACCAAAATATGATGCCAAATGAATTCAAACCAACCTCATGGTCACATATTACATGCCAATCCTAATCATCATGCATGGGTAGGAGTTTTAAACATCATTATAGCCAAATTTCACCTTACTATTAGCCATGCATAATCACCTTACACAATAAGACAAAATAAATAATTATCCAAAGAATATGCATGTGCCCACAAGATATATTGAGCCTTTACAGATAAGAAAAGCTAAACCTATAATTACCTTAATACCCCCAAATCTACCTAAATTTTTACTAAAACTGTTGTAAAATTCACACATAATCCACAAAAAGTGTTGTGTTAACTAGGAAAGCAATTTGACTAAAGATGAGTTAGAGAACGTGCATGTTATTTTTATCCATTTTATTATTGAAATTGTAAAATTTTGCATATAAGGCTATTATTGGACTTGTTTCCAAATAGCCAAATTGGATAATTGTATCATGAGATATTTTTGCATAGCTTGAGGTGGACTTTTCTTGTATATGCATTGCTTTTTCAAGAGTTGATGGGGGCTTAATATTTTGTACAAACTAGTGATGAAGAATTATTGTACTATTACACCTTTTGAGTAATAAAGATTGTATTTTTCTCTGATTGAAACTTTAGTAGTGTTTTTTGCGTGAAATTTTGTTTTCCTTTACATGCTCATAAAATCACAACACCTCTATCAAGCTATTTTTTATTTTTCTAGGTCATCCAAGTGTGTTAAACACCATTTTTGGAGTGTAGAATTTGTCAAACAATCAATTAAAGTGAATTATTAGACTTTAATTGTGTTTTTACAAGCATAGGTCCCTAAAAATTTGTGTTTCACCCTTTTTCACTTTCAGGTTATTTCAAGTTCATTCCTAACCCTCAACCCAATCAATTTTAGTAGTTTTTAGGTGATCCATCAAGGGAACTAGCTTGCTCTAGAGGTTCTCCTCAATTTAGGGCACCCACAACTCAAAGGAGATCCTATTATACCAGTCAAATTTAGATTCAAGTATCCTATCTAAATCAAGGTGCACTTTAGACTGATAATAGTTTTTTGACATGGGACAACGAACCAAATTTTAGTGTTATTTTCAACATATAGAATAAGAGGGAATTTTTACATAGTTGTTCCTAAAATTTCATTTTCTCCAAATCAACAACTCCGATATATTTTCCGTAATAGTTATCAACACTTAGCATGACATAGATGAAGATTTATGAGTTAAAATCAGCCAAGAACCACTTATCCAATTTCAACTACTTGTTAACATAACTATTTTGAACAAGGATTTTGACAAATCTACACTTTTACAACAAAGATTAGTTGTTGTCGGAAGGGTCTAATTTCTATTTTTTCTATGATCCAAGCTTAAAGTAGAAACCAAGTTAGCAAGAAGAGGTAATTCATCTAAATTTTCACAATTACCTTCATATTTTGTAAGAAGAAGAATGATAGGAAATACTACACCCTATAACAGGACCAATATAGTCAATCCTCATTCTCCAAACTAGAATTTTGTGCTTCATATTCCTATCTTTCAAATGGAAAGAAACCAACCTATCATGAATTTTACCAATGAAATCCCTGACTTTTTTATCAAGACATACCCATTGTTTCCTTAAAAATCCGTCCATATTTCACTAGTGAAAACCAAGTTACTCCTACCCAAAATATTAGAGATGTTGTAGCCCTATGTTTTGTGCATAGTATCACACATGAAGATGTTGTTTTAAGGATATTAGCTACTTATTTTAAAGTCCATTCCCTCTGATGGTATAGGAATTTGATTGTAGGATCAATCAATACTTGGGATCTATTGGGTTAAGCCTTCATAAACAATTTGAGGAAAAATAAGTTGATTTATCCCATGTTGAGAAACTTACTACCATTAAATGAGAACCCCCAAGGTTTCATGAAAAAAATTAATTTGAGATTTACTAGGATTTGGGAGAGGTGTAACGCCCAAAAATTTGACTTTTAAAAATCTTAATAATCCTTAAATAATTATCTTGAAAGTTGCGGATTTTTTTTTTTTTTTGTTTTTAAAAAAGGTTACAAGGATGTCAAACCGTAATATACATTTAATTAATTCCTATAAGAAATGTTACATTTCATAAGATAGGTCCAGTCTAGATTATTAATTAAATACTTTTAATCCATATCTAATGTTAATTTAATTATCATCATTAGATAAGTGTTCATTAATTTCTCTTACTAGGTTAAATAGTTTCCCCCTTCGAATTAACATTCAACCCACGTTTAATAAACCCTTATCCTTAGTTACCTTAGTTCTCTTAAATTATTTTCTTTAATGTCCATTGAATCATTCACTAAAACCTACTAGAAGGGTTACATTTTTATCTTAATAAACTAGAGCCCTAATGGCCCCATTCACCCATTCGACACATACATTTGATTTATTTAAAATTACGACCATAAAATGAATATTCTCACCTAAGAATTATAGGGTTGATTCTTAACTCTTGGATCAAATCAATAGGGACCAAAAGATTAAATCTACCCAGAAGAAGCATTAATAATCCTTAAGGGAGTCTTCTTTAGCATTTCTTACCCTAAACTCATTCATTTATTTCTCTTTGGTTTGCAAGTTGAAGGAGTGGATGCCATGGATCAATGGAAAATCATGAAGGAGTCTTCTTGGATCCAATGTGCAAGAAGAAGTGGATTCCATCCATTTGTCTCCTCCTTTAGAATATTTGAATCTTAGATTTAATCATGTATTATTAGTTATTTATTAGAATGCAAGCATATATCCTAGATTTTTTCGATATCTATTGTTGATTAGTTCTTTTTTTTTTCGACGGGGAAAAACCCCATTTTGTAGATCAATATTTTTATGTATTTAAATCCCTATATATAGTTTGGAGTATGAGTCCAAATAAGCATAGATGGCCCTCACATGTAGGATCTACATTTAGGTGAAGTCTAGATCCATAAGAACCAATGGTTTGGCCAAAAATACATTTTTTTAAAAACCACACACGACTGATCGATCTATCTCACACACAGAACCACTATTATACCGAGCATTAGTTCCACAACCGACGCGTGGTTCGGTTTTTAACAAAGCATAACATTCTCAAAAGCATTCAATATAAACAAGGGCACAAAAATGACTGTCAAGTTTGCAAAAATGAAATTGGTGCGGTTCCAAAGTGATCGATGTCACTATGAATACTAATGGAGTTTCAATCGTTGATGTCATTCTTGATGAGTCTATTTTATAAATTTTAACATATCTTCAACATTTTGTGATTCACACTTATCTAAATGACTTTTCCAACAATTATTCATTAAATTTAAGGTTGTTGTGCAAGTCATGATATCATTTAAGTTGATAACTAAACTTGGAGTTAACATTTTAAAGACTACAATATGAAACAATGACCGATGTCGGTACTGAGTACACCGATGCCGGTTAAGACTGACCGGTGTCAGTCACTATGTAGGCCAGAGAACTCTAAAAATGAATGTATAAAAGAACATATATATCAAAGGATAAATTTAACTTTAAATATATCAAAACCAAAGAGTGTTTAACTGTTTCAACCCAGAATAAGGCTATGACAACCTCCCAATTCACATTGTGATCAAAACATTAAGAATTACAACTTTCTTTTCTTTCAACACAAGGTAAAATTTAAACATGATATCCATTTAATTCATTCCTTTACATACAACTAATTTGAAGAGAAAGGAAAGACACATTCTTTAATGAACTTCCTTCAAATATGATATTACAACTTGGTAAATAAAACTTGCAAAGCAACTTTTCTTTTAAATACAAGTCTACTAGTCTTCCCAAATCTTGACAAGATCTCCAAGATCTCCATGCTTTTACTTCAATCACAACAACCAAAAATGGGGAGAGAGCAACAGTATTCACCCAACAAATAATCCAATGAGGAGAATAAGATATCCCCCTCATTGGCCCCCGAGCCCCAACCAAAATGCAATAAAGGATGGATCTAACTCATGGAAAGTATGAAAAAGATTCCTCATTACAATACAAAATTTCACAACTATTTCAAAACAAATTCAACAAAATATACAATCACAAACATGAAACTATCAAAACACACAAGGCTTAAAAATGTAAAGCCAATGGAGCAAAGATCTATGGGAGGTCACCTATGCCTTCCAATAGGATTTGGTTCCCACCTTAAAACCATCCAAAATACATCTCAAACCCCTACACAATTGTTATTCCTCTATCAAGATCCTCTTATGCCTCCCACATTTTCTTATGCCTCCCTACATTCTCTTTTATCTCCCTTAAAAGAACCAAGTAAGAAAAGCAAGCATTTTCTTATCCAAGGTGGGGCACCCAACCCAAATCCCTCCCAAAACAAGAATTAAAATCTTATGCCTCCCTATAATAAAATCCATAGCCTTATCCTATACCATACTTATGTATTCTACCCATGAACCCAACAAGCATACAAACCATTCCTTTGCACACAAGTATACACATATAAAAGAAAACAATTAAAACAAGGGTGTAGTTCCTACCTTTCCATGGTAGAACTTGATCAAAGAGTCACACACCAATCTCCTTAAAGCTCAATCCAACTCCAACAAGCTCCAAAATTCAACAAGTACTCCAAAACTCTCCAACCTCAAAATACAATAGTAGAAATGAAAATTAAGTAACCCCCGAACAAACAAATAAACATGCATATATAGAAAAATAGAAGAGGAAAGTGAGTTTGTCCTATCTAGGATGCCACATCACTTATCCTCAAATCCACATCACAATTCAAACCTCAGCCCCAATGCACAATAAATTGGTGGTTGAGAGGAATGACGAGCCTCTTACACATAAAATCCAAACCCACAACCCCTAAGGATATAATTTAAAACCCATGTAAGAAAAGTGCAATGAATGTCAATTTTGTCTTACAAAACACATAATGGGGTCTATGTTTGACCACCCAATACATAGGTAGGGTTGGTATATGAAATTAAGAGGTGTGGGACAAGCTTAGATTTTCCCACAAGCCTCCAAAAATGGCCCTTAAGACTAAATCCGAACTTCCAAGGTAAGGTAGAGTATACAACACTCAAAGTCACATACACTCAACTTAAATAACAAAAATTCAAAGGACCAAATAATCTAATAAATGGCCCTTTTGTCACATCCCCATATAACTTAATAATATGATTAAATTACTTAATAAATCATATTAATTAAAATGATTAAATAAATTACATCACAAATTAAATAACATACTCTATAATAAGTAAAACAACAGGGAAAGAATTACACATGTAGCCCATGGTCACAATTGGAGGCCATCGCCCCATGGGGACCCCATAACAAAACAAAAAAATAACAAACATTACACAAGTTGCCATGATGACCATCATTGTATCCATTTGGTATTCCACTGCTGGTTGGTCTCAAATCCCCCTTTTTATTGTTGTGATATAACTACTTGCAAAATCACACAATATCTCCTTCGACCTCGTGGATCGCATCAAATACATCAAGGATAAAATATGCGCATATAAATCAATAAACATCCTAATATAACTAAGTCATAATATTAACTAAACAATGTTATCATTTGTCTAAAATTTCAACAACATCTCAATTCTATCATTTTCTCAATATCAATAAGATCACGAGATTAGCTCAAAAGCTAAATCCTACTCAACATGACAAGAATCCACACAACACATCATCATTGTAAGTATAAAATGTCTCTCTCTATGCCTCTAAGATTCCACACAAATCATACTATGAATCACAATCTATTAATAGTCAAAATATCTCTATCAACTAAAAACATGCTAAACCAAAATGATACAATAATATCCATATTTATAGTTAATTGTAATCAAAATAAAAATATATTAAGTTTCGAAGAGGAGTGGGAAATACATCCCCTCCCCTTAAACTTGAGTTCCTCTTGGAAGTCACTAAAATATGTGTGGAAATTGGAATCGTAGTAACATAGGATCCTCCCATGTAGCAGCAGGTATCTTTATACTTATACCACTAGGACTCGCATCTGATCAATCTCTCTACCTCGAAGGCCCATGTTCCTGCACTCTAAAATATGCATGGGCTCCACCATCATTTCCCACTACTCTTGTACTGCATTACGGTCCAATCCAATACATAAGAAGGATCTATAATATATCTCCTAAGAATAGATACATGGAGCACAACATACACGTGAGAAAATATTGGCTTGTAAGGTTAGATGATAAGTTAAAGGACGATACGCTCCATGATCTCTAATGGATGCACAAATCTATTTGAAAACTTAGAGAATTTTCCATAATAGATAGGACTATTATGAGGTCTAACATGAAGAAACACCTTCATGCCCACCTCATAACTACGGTCAACTCTTCTCCGATATGCATACTTCTTCTTCTGTCTTGTGCATCTCTTGTAACCTTTTTCAGACCAAAACAACTTGTTATTCCATGTCCTGTAGCAAATCCTTTCTAAGATATTCTCTATCTTCCAATTTTTCCCAACTCAACAAAGTGTCTTACACTCCCTACCATAAAGTTCCTAAAAATGTGTCATGCCAATCAAACTCTGAAAACTATTGTTGTAGGAAAAATCCACCAAATACAAATAATCCTCCCAACTTGAATGATGATCCATAACATACATTTGAAGCATGTCCTCTAAAATCTTATTCACCTCCTCCATTTTTTCATCTCTCTTTGGATGATATATTGTGTTGAAGTTGGTACTCATCCCGAGGGCCTACTACATGGTAGTCCATAAGTGTGATGTGTATAAGGATCACAGTCAGAGATAATATTTTTGGAATCCCCTACGGTCTAACTATCTCCTCTAAGTACACTCTCGCATCTGAACTATCTATATAGGTGGTCTCCACCAGAGAAAAATGAGCCACTTTCGTCAATCTATCCACCGTGACCATGATGGCATCATGGTGGTATCTTGACGTTGGTAGCCCTACTATGAAATACATGGAAATGGTGTTCCATTTCCACTCCGGTATAACATATGGGTAAATAAGGTCAACTGGATGTTGATGCTCGGCCTTCACCATCTCACACTCTAAATAGTGTGACAAAAATTGAGCTACATCTCTCTAAAACCTCTCCAATGATATAGTTGTCTTACGGTGGAATGCATCTTCTTCACCCCAAGATGGGTAGAATAAGGTGCACAATGAGCCTCTTGCAATATATCATGTCTTAAACCTCCACCCCTAGGTACATAAATCTAGCCTCTGTTTGAGAGAAGTCCATCGACTCTAATGCAAAGCCATAAAAATTTTCCTCAAGGGGTCTCTAAGACTCAATCTCTGATCTAGCTGCAAGGTAGAAACTATCATGAGGAAGTTTCATAAAATCATGCTCCCCAAATTTTTACCCACTGAAGTAGCTATAGCCAAATATCTTTGTCTACTAAGAGCATCGAAAACAACATTCTCCTTCCTCTTCACATGATCTATCTCCATGTCACACTCACATAACAACTCCATCCAACGTCGCCGACAAGCGTAGAGATTGGGTTGTGTGAAGAGGTGAGAATAAAATTTATATCAAGAAGGAAATGTCTCCATCTAACCAAAGCATGCACAACTACTACAATCTTAAGGTCATGAGTTAGAAAATTGAGCTCATGATCTTTGATTTTGCAAGACACAAAGGCAACCACATGGCCCTTCTACATCAATACCCCACCTAATCCTACCAAGGAAGCATCAATACATATAAAGAAAGCCATCTGAGTGTCGGCATAGCAATAATGGTGTTGACATAAGGCATCCTTTAGTGTCATGAAAGCCTTCTCAAATACATCAGACAAAAAAACTTCTTCCCTTTCCACTAAAGGAAAGTAATGGGGTGCGTAACTGAGAAAATTCTTGAACAAATATCCTGTAGTAACCTGCCAACCTCATGAAACTACACACTTCGGTGAAACTAGTTAGTGTAAGGCAATCCATAATAGCTTGAATCATGGAAGGATTGATGGTGATACCTTCATAAAAAATGATGTGACCTAATTCTTTGCACCTCTGCTTGAAAGAATGCACACTTTTCCAGGTTCCCATAAATTTGCAACTCTCTAAAACACCGTAAAACCTAGTGAAGGTGCTCCTCGTGCTCCTCACACATGTGTGAGTAAATCAAAATGTCATCAAGAAATATGAGCATGAAGTGATCCAAAAATTTCTAGAATACCCCATTCATCAAACTCATGAATACCATGGGGGCATTCATCATACCAAAAGGAACTTTTGTGAACTTGTAGTGGCTATATATCATATGGAAGGTTGTCTTATGAATATATTCCTCCATGATCCTTATCTCGATGGTATCGAGACTCAAGATCTATCTTGAAAATATTGTACCCCCTTCATATGATCAAATAAATCATTAATACGTGGAAGGGGTTAACGATTCTTGATCGTTACTTTTTTAGGTGATAATAATCAATAAAAAAATTGCAAAGATCCATTTTCTTCTTTACAAAAATCACTAGTACACCCCAAAGGATACACTAGGATGAATTAGGAATTTCTACAGAAGGCCCTCTTGCTGTAATTTGAGCTCACATGGCTCATGGGTAGTCATCATATAAGGTGCTCGTGAGATAGGATATGCTCCCGAAATCAAATCAATGTGAAAATATATCTCATGTGGGGGTAACCTGACATCTCTCCTAGAAAAACATAAGAAAAATACCTCAAGAAATGATGATCATCAAGTGACATCCCACTAAAATCATCCTTAGATCTATTACTACCCTTGGTAAATCTTGTTATCCATGAATACTTAGAGCATCCCACATTGAGATGTTAACACTATACTTTTTCATTACATCAACAATGTTAAAAGAAGAAAGCTGTCTTAGAGATGAAATCAACCTGTCTTGGAGTAGGCTTTAGCGGCCGATTCTCCTTTGATTGCCTTGGATATCCGAGGTATAAAAATTCTTCTTAGATCAAGATGTAGCTGTCTTTGATGAATTTTATCAACTGGGACACTTGCTGATTTTTTAGGAACAACAGGGTTGTTAATTGACTTTGGAACTATAGATGTTGTTTTATCAGTGATAGGCCTATTTTGTTACTTTTTATTTTTAGTAGTACTCCCTTGAGCCCTAGTAGTGATTGCAACAAAATCCTCCTCATTAAAACTGACTAAATTTTGTTCAAGTGCTTTCTAAACATGAGTTTCTTGCTGCCACCCTATATTTGAGGCATAGACAATGTTTCAAATTGAGGTTATGCAACAAGTTTCAGATTCAAAAATCATTTGGGTAAGTTTCAACTGAATGAGGTTGATTACAAGGTTCACACCACTCCTCTATAGCCATAATTACTGGAACTAAAGTGATAGAAGAACTAGGAGCCTTTGCGTCAAACTACCTTTGATGGTAAGGCTGCCTATAATTCTGATTTTGTTAATAGGGCTGCATGTTTTGTTGATTTTGTTGGTAGGGCTAATAAAGTGCCTAGTAGGGTCTTCTAGGTAATGCAATTTTATTTTCAATTGAATTCAACTTATTTTCCATAGTCAGTAAAGCTTGAAATACATCATATGATGGAGCTACAATGTTGAAGTGGGTTCTATGATTGTACTAGGGTGAGGAATAGGCTCTAAATCTACTGAAAATGGAATTGATGGCTCGGTGCTAACTTTCCAGCTTGAATAAGGCTATTTTCAGCTTGGATAGAAATATCATAAGCTATTGGGAGTGTCTCTCCAACCATTGACTGGATCATGGTTGAGATATCATTGTTTAATGCTCTAAGATAATAATGGAATGCATGATCAGCTTGAGGTTGGACACTTGCTAGAATTCTCTCCCAAGTTTTGGAAAAATAGATATTGAAACTATACATAAATTCGTTGGGAGATCCTTTAATAGTAGATAACTATTCAATGAGAGAGAAATGATCTCGAGTTTTCTTGGAACTATTTCAGCAATTTTTCCCATAAAAATCCCAAGTTCCTATGCTTCCAATTTCTAAGTTTTTATACCATTGTAAGGTTTTCCCTTTAAAAGATGTAGCTAAAAGTCTTAGGGCTATGTCTTCATGAGTCATATTATGGAATACACATAGGGATGAAACATATTTGATATGTTCAGCTAGTGTAACCTAATTTTCACCCGTAAATGATGGAAAACTTTTTATGGCAATGTTGGGAATATCATGATAAACTAGAATTACTAATGGGCTGCCATTAGTAAAGGGCACAAAAATTCTGGGTGGTTGTTGAGCCATTGGAAAAACTGGGATATTGATAGAAAAATTGACATGTGGTGAAGGAATGTTAGGAGGAGGGTTACCAAAACTAGGTCTATTATAAGGAAAATTATTACCAACTCTTCTCCTTCTAGCGAGAATTTAAAGGTAAAGAAAGAAAATCAAAAGGAATTCCTCTTACCGATGATCTTTTAGTCACATTAGGCATGGAACATACTGCTACAATCGGCCTAATTCCACTTTATGGAGTCACCAAAAGATCATAAAATCTTTAGAATAAATTAGTTGTAGTTTTCTCTCGAAAGTGAATTTTAATCTGTTGTAGATCTGAACTTGCATGCGATTTGATTCGTTGTCCCACCAATCATGCCAAAAATATTATCTCTTGAAATTGCACCTGTAGAGATGGTTGTAGGTCTTCTAAGATGCACAGTTGATCTCTCTCTTTCATAGATACAATGGAAACACCTCAGGTCTGTGGGTATACCTATTTTGAGGTGAGTCTCTGGTATCAAGGCCGGTTCCTTATTGGTGTATCCTAAACTACTTTCTGGGAGTTTGAGGGGAAAAAATGACTAAAAATGATTAAAACTAAGGTGATACACCAAATTTGTATGAGGGCTTTGACTGAGTATATGCACAACTGATCTGTGAAGGATTCTTGATGCACGAACCAATAGTTTTTCTATAGAATATTTAAGGGAAAAACACTTGATTGTATAGAGAGAGGATCACAATAGTACTAATAAGTTAACATGCAAATTAAAATTTAAGCAAAATGAACTGATATTTGCAGACGGGGTAAGGTGGTTGATCAGGGAATTTGCATTCACAATATTAATATAACATACACGAGACTACAAAGTAACTTGGAAAGGCAGAAAACACTTCACACTTAGAGCGCAAAACTAGAAAAATTTTCTTCAGTACTCATATATCCAAAAGTCCTCCAGAAGAATCCCTATGTGCTTTGCAAAGGCACACAATATATAAAAAATAAACTTTCCCACCCTTCCTAAAAATAGACTAAGGTTGTACTCGCCCATGCATCCTAATTTTATCCTTTATTTAATAATAAATAAAGGGATAAAATAATACAAACTAGAGTATGTAATTAAAAATAGGCATTAATAGCCTTGTTTACAATGCAGTCAAACTGAAGTTGACTATTCTATTTTTAAGAAAATAATGGGTGAATAATTTGCTAATAATAAAATTACTTACTAGGCAAGTCTCCTCCTTTGAGCATGCAAATTCATCTTCTTCTCTATTCTATCTTCTTGTGAAGCATGCAAGAAATACAACTCTCTTGTGTGAGCAAATAATTACAACACTTAGCAATATTTGCAAAAATAATTCATCCAAACATTAATCCTAATTGGGACCACCTTTGTCTCTGATGTTGACACTTTTCCTGAGTGGTCACATGAGTGACACTTTGCAACTCCACTCCAACCTCCTTGTGGGGACCACCTTTAACTCGCTTGGTTTGGCCACCTTGGTGGACTTTAGCATATAAAAGGGCATGTTTCAAATACACATGGGGAACTTGTAATAGTTATCACCATATAATATTTGACCACCTTTGATAACATATATGGCTCTTATAATATTCGGCCACTTTTGACTATTGTTTCTTTGTCGGCTTCTACATTTGAAAGGACCCAATGATTATACCTAAAAGACTAACCTTTTAGGTGATCATGCCAGCATGTATGGTCAGATTTATTTGTTTTGGATCAACTATAGTAAGACTTTACAAGTCATAATGCAATGATAATTTGAAAGACACGTGGGTTGGCCCCTTCCCATGGTGACTCACCCTCCATGCATTTTTCCAAAGGTGGAAAGCTAACTCAGTCGAGTTTTCTTTGATATTGGTGATGGAAACCAGGTCATTGATATTTTACATGTGATTTCAATGTCGTTGATCTCTTACCGATGATTAGGGTTGTAGTCTACATTAAATGTTGGTCGGTGGGAAACTAACCATGGTTATTCTTTGATATCTTTGCATGATATTTGGCTATTTGATTATTGTACTTGGTGAATCTGAGCCATCGATTAGTGACCATTGGTTAGGGTTATGTTAAGCCAAAGTTCCCGTGGGTGAGTTAAAACACTCAAACTTGTCCATTTTTATCACTTCGCATTTGGTTTGTGGGCGAAGTCCTGGCAAAAAATTTTGTGGCTGCCATGATTGAAGCTTCTCAAAGCTTGGATCAGTCCATTTTCTACCTTCTTGGGGCTCCTTCTCTGTATAAATCTTTGTCATATCGGCTTTCATGGTTGGCACTTTCTGGTTCTTAGAGCTTTATCTAGTTTATGATTTTGTATGGCCATGAGAGCTCGACATTGATATTTCTCTATCATTTTGAGATTTGGGTGCTCGGTTTCTGTGGAGGGAATTTGACTTTCTATACTTTCAGAACTCTATGAGATTTTTCAAAAAAATGCATGCCATCATTCTATTCAAGCTCAGTTCTTTTTTTTTTAGGTTTGTCTAGTTGTACAATTGTTTACTCCAATCTCTGCTAGTTGTTCTTTATTCTCTGGATACTTGTGTTGTTTCTTGTCCTCCAAGAAATATTAATAATCAGTTCTTTCTTTGTATTTCCTATGTTTTCATGGCTCGACCTTGGTCATTTTGAGTTGAAACTATTTTATGAGCTTCCCTTACCTCCTCTACAACTCGAGGATTTGAAGAAAACAATTCGAAACAGTAAGTTTCTTGATCATTTTTTTAATGGGTTTTTCGTAAAACTTTTGAAAAGGAAGCAATGCCGTAGTTTGTGAAATATTTGACATCTTTCTCCAAATCTTCAAATCTCCTTTGTCGGTATTGCATATTTCGAATGGTTTTTGTTCTGAGTGATGAATATAAGGCTTCATTTTTAAGGGATTTTATGTTTGTACATTCTTTGTTAGATAGTTGCCATTTATTTTCTTTCTTTGCTTGAACCTCTATGGCCATGTGGGTTTGTCACCATTACATGATTGCGGGGTTTTATATGGATTTCTTCTAAAACTTAACAACCGTGGAGTCCTATATTCCACAATGGCCACCATTTTCCTTCATGAAACTCTACCTTTTCTGAGTTCCCTGTGGTCATTCTGAGACTCGGTTTTCTCCTTTTGAGCTTTTCTTTGAAGTGGCCACTGTGGTTGATCACTTTGAACTCTGTACTATGTTATTCCTTGATACATTTCTTGGAGGTTGTTTCAAAACTTGTATCTCTTTTTTTTTGTAGCTCTAGATTTGTTCTAATGATGAAATTTCCTTTTCCTTATCATTCGGAACTGGAACAGTGGCTTCACTTTGATAGTTTCTTTTACTTATCACATTGCCTGTTCCTTGTGAATCCTCCAACTCAGAAACTAGTTCTGCCATCATCTTGGGACTGCAATATATAGTTATTTTGAAGAAAATAAAGTGTTATCTTGCTCGAAACTATATCTGTATGTTTGACTCTTCTACAACTCTTTGACTTGGATATGAGAGCCATTTGTATGGTTATTTACCTTGTATTCTGAAGATGATGATCTGATGCACAATTTAACCTTTCTACTCCAAGTTTGATTTTTCCTCGAATAGGTAATGATGTTTTACATGCTTGCCTTATTGTTCTTGTTAGCATGAAGTATTGTTTACTTGTTTTCAAAACAAAATTATGAATTTTATGATTTCTTTAATGAAATTCTAAACCTGCAATATTTGTATTCCTTTATTTCAAATTCTAAGATGGTCTTTTGTAATATTATAAGTGGCTTTCTCAAAATTGTAAACAATTCTTCACCTATTGTAACACCATTTTCAGGCATAAGCCTTGATTCAGATACTTTACTCTGCTACTTTCACTACATTTCTTTAATTTCAGTTTGGATATAGATGTTGGAAAGTTGTAAATGTTGATTTTATAAGGTGAAGCCCTGCAAAAATTTTCCAAAATTATCTCTCTTCCAAAACATTTTCAACTTGGACATGTTCCTTGCCTGCAAGTATCCCCTCTATTCTGAAAAAGTTGAGCTCATGAAGACCTGTAGCTTAATCTGGTCTTTGCTTGTATGGCTACTATATGATGATCATTCATGCACTTTGTGTCTTCTGTAGCTTACTTTAAATTGTCCTATATCTACTTTTAATGTCATCATGAGATAGATTCTTTTGTTCACTTGTAATGACTTTGCTTATGTTGTAGGTGAGTACTACCTTTCTGAAAGAATGTACTTCATTGATATTGTAGTAATTATGTGCTCTCATATCTTCTTATTTTGAAAACTGTAACTTAGAAAAGCTGAAATTTGTAAGATTATCTTGGAATTTCAATTCACTTGAGTTGTTTATCTTATAGATAATTATTTTTGCATTATATATTGTATTTCCTTTCATTACAGCTTTGATATGTATGCTGAAAAATCTGAAATGTTGATTTTATAAGGTGAAGCCCTATCAAAAAAATTTAGAATATTCTCTCTCATCTTATTTTAGCTATAATCCTTTTTGCTTTTAGCTTAAGCTTGTTGAAATATTATAACTCCCTCTTCTTTGCAAACTAAAAATGTACTTCTATCTTCCATTCTCTCTTGAGCTCTAACCTCTTCCATTTGTTGAATGTTTTCGAACTTTGAGTTGCAATTTTTCTTCTTAGCATTACTTTGATTTATTTATTTCTCTCTTTGGCTGCAACATGTACTGCACACTTAGGAAAATAGTTAGGAAATATTTAGGCTTTTTGGCCTCTCTTATGTCCATGTTTTCTTCTTTTGTTTCACTTTCTTCTTTTTGAGTGATTAATGCTTGCATGAAGTTTGTCCTTTAAGTAGAATACATCTCTTGTTTAGGGAATATTCATATGCACAAAGTAGAATAGTGTAGGAATATGGTTTGATCCCTAAGCTCGTAACTTATGGTTGACTTATCTTTGCTTTTCGGTACCATGACTTGAGGATGAAGGAGTTGGAAAGGAGATGCTTTACACAATAAAAAGAATATACAAGGTAATGATGGGTTCACCCTCATACTCCTTTGCTTTCTCTTTCATGCATGTGTATCTTTCTTTTAGTAGTTGTACTTTAAATTTCAGTTACATCCCATGACTTGTGTGGGAAACATTTGACTCTCCTTGTGAATAAAACATTCAATTTTGTAAATGAGTTATATATCTCTTTGCATTTCTACTTTACGTATGGATTTTATAATGAACTAAACAACTCATTAACATAACTAATGTCTTAATCATGAAGGAAATAACATTGAATAGAACTTGTAACATTTAGTAGTGAACTCTAATTTCTAGTGATTTGTACTTATGTTTACTTGTTCCAAAAATTTACACTTCACCTATTCTGCAATTGGATGTTCTCATCAAGACAACATAACCATCCTTTGGGTCTTGGTTCTTTTGCTAAGGATAGTCATGAAATTAGAGACTATGTGATTTGTTACATTTTGTAAAAGCACACATAGCTTGTAGATTTCATGTAATCTTTTGAATAAATCAAGCAACAATGACATAATCTGATGTGATCTCCCTATCTTAGGTGTACTTCACCTATTCTATATCATAACAAAGTTTTGAGTTGCCCATTTTTACACAAGTGTAAAAATTGTCAATAGGAGTCCAATGTGACGATTGACTCCAAAACCTATCTCCGCATCCCAACTATGGCTCTTCTAACTACCACTAACCTACATTTCTCTACTATAAATGGAGATATAAAATAATCATAGGATCCTAAATCAAATAAACAAGAATTGAAATTCCATCAATTCTACATGTCATCTCAATCACCATGCTCGGTGCTCTTCACGGAGTTCTCAACCGTTGCATATATCTTGTGGCTCTTGGCTATATCACCTATTGTAGTCTTAGAAACTACTATTTTACCCTATTTGTTAGGTTTTGAGAGTGCTCTCTCCAATGATGCCCAATTACTCTTACACCAATAAAGAACTACCATGTCCCCTCGATGTGAAGCGGCTCTTGCTCTAGTATGTCTCTAGTGGTCTATGGAATGTTGTGGTCATTCCCGATGAGCATATTAAGCTAACCGAGATCTAGGTGGTGCATGAGTCTGGTGGTCCCCTAGAAGGAGTCACCATATTATGTCCCCTGAGCTTTGAATCTCATAGGAGGCCTAAATGGAGGGTGGCTCTGTTGCTACTATTAGTGAGGTGATTCTTGTGGTGTTCTAAATGAAGACTATGTAGAATCATGTCTGCCACAAGGAGGAGTTGACCCCATCGATCTGTTATCCCACATCTACTTGATATGACTTTTCACTATATTTCTGGCATGTTGCGTCTTCCCCTTGGTCTCCTCCACAATATAGGCCTTCTCAGCGGCCTCTCTGCTAGTGTCATAGATAATGAATGTGTATTTCCCCTCCAATGTCTAGTTCCAAGCCCGTGATGAACCTGTGGATCCTCACCTACTCATCCTATATGTAGTCTACCTACTAAAGTAGGACAAGGAAGTGAATCTCATACTCTGCCACTATCATGGATGCCTGACCACGTAGGTCATGGAACTCATCTATCATCTGTTGAATGAACCTCTTGGACAAGTATCTTCTCTTGAATTACTCCTCAAAGATCTCCCAAGTGACTTTCTTGGAATCCACATGGAGCTTTTACTCCTCGGTCCTCTACCAAACCCTAGCTCTGTCTCTTAGAAGGTGGATGGCAACACGATCCTTCATGTTGTTGGTACATAGACATAGCTTGAAGCATCCACTCAAGCTGATCAACCATGCCTCTTCTTGAAATCCTCTAGTGTCCCCAAAAAATGAGATGGATGGAGTTTCACAATCTCTCTTATGCAATTAGTTGTTGTAGATTATTTGTCTCTAGGTCCATCAAACATGCTCATCATTTTTCCTAGGGCTTCTAGATCTATCTGTGTGTCCTATAGCCCTATCACCATGACCTCTCTAGATGAATATCATCTAGTTAACTCTATGTGGGAGTTCTCTACCCTATAATCATCACTATTTTGGGAAGGTGCACAAGACTCTACTGATGGCTCTCTATCCTACCTACTAGGTCTCCCTCTTAAAGATCCTCCGCATATAGTGGCATCAACATCATGTAATGTCTTAAGTATACGAGTCAATATGGATTCTACTACCTAATCAGGGGATGGTAAGTCTAGATCCATGTGTAATAACCCCTCATCTGGTATGTGCCTCATGCAAATACCAAGGTGAGAGTTAGTTTATCATTCTAGGTTTTGTTTTAGTTTTCTTTTTCTTCATTTAAAATATCATGCAAGTTGTGTGATCTAGGTTTATTGTTTCACTAAGTTTCCTTGTTATGTCTTATGTTTTTCAAGTGTGTGCGAGTCCCAGCATTGAACCCATGGCTCTAATACAAAGTGTAACGCCCATAAATTTGATGTTTAAAAACCATATCAATCCTTATATAATTATCTCGGAAAGTTGTAGCATTTATTTTTATTTTTAAAAAAGGTTACAACGATGTCAAACCCTAATATACGTTTAATTAATTCCTACCAACAATGTTACATTTCATAGGATAGATCCGGTCTAGATTATTAATTAAATATTCTTAATCCAGATCTAATGTCAATTTAATTATCATCACTAGATAAGTGTCCATTAATTTCTCTTACTAGGTTAAATAGTTTCCCCCTTGGGATTTAACATTCAGCCCACATTTAATAAACCCTTATCCTTAGTTACCTTAGTTCTCTTAAATTATTTTCTTTAATGTCCATTGAATCATTCACTAAAACCTACTAGAAGGGTTACATTTTTAACTTAATACACTAGAGCCCTAAGTGGCCCCATTCACCCATTTACACATACATTTGATTTATTTAAAATTTACAACCATAATATGAATATTCTCACCTAACAATTATAGGGTTGATTCTTAACTCTTGGATCAAATCAATAGGGACCACAAGATTAGATCTACCCAAAAGAATCCCTAATCATCCTTAAGGGAGTCTTCTTAAGCATTTCTTACCCTAAGCTCATTCATTTATTTCTCTTTGGTTTACAAGTTGAAGGAGTGGATGTCATGGATCAAGGGAAAATCATGAAGGAGTCTTCTTGGATCCAATGTGCAAGAAGAAGGGGATTCCATCCATTTGGATCCTCCTTTAGAATAGTTGAATCTTAGATTTAATCATGTATTCTTAGTTATTTATTGCAATGCAAGCATCTATCCTAGATCTAGTTTGAGATCTATTGTTGATTAGTTCTCTTTTTTTTGTTTTCATTGATGGGAAAAACCCCATTTTGTAGATCAAGAGTTTTATGTATTTAAATCCCTATATGCAAGTTAGAGTATGGGTCCAAACAAGCATAACCGGCCCTCATAGATAGGATCTACATTTCGGTGAATTCTAGGTTAATAAGATCCAATGGTCTTGCCAGAAAATACATTTTTTTTATTAAAAACCATGCATAGATGAATGATCGTAAATACCAATGTGTTTCCGATGTCGGTTCTACTACCTACATCGGTTCCTATGTTAATGGTAAGTTTTAAGAATATTTATTTAAATGTAGGGGGTAAGAGATTAATTCCATGAGAAACTTTTTATTCAGTTTTAAGAAAGCATAACAGTCTCAGAAGTGTCTGATATAAACAAGGGCACAAAAATGAATGTCAAAATTACAAAAATGAAATTGGTCTAGTATCCAGTGACCAATGTTGGTCACAAGAATGCCGAAGATGGTGGTTCAAACCCCGATGTTGGTTACTGTCGGATGAGTCTTTTTTAAATTTTAACATATCTTCAACATTTTGTGATTCACACTTATCTAAATGACTTTTCCAACAATTATTCATTAAATTTAAGGTTGTTATGCAAGTCATGATATCATTTAAGTTGATAAATAAACTTGGAGTTAACATTTTAAAGACTGCAATATGAAATAGTGATAGATGTCGAGTCTTGAGTACACCAACGCTAGTTAAGACTAACCGATGTCGGTCATTGTGTAGGCCAAAGAACTCTAAAAATGAATGTATAAAAGAAAATAGATATCAAAGGATAACTTTAACTTTAAATATATCAAAACCAATATTTTTAAGTGTTTCAACCAAAATAGAGATATGACGACCTCCCAATTCACATTGTGATCAAAACATTATGACTTGCAAATTTCTTTTATTTCAACACAAGGTAAAATTTAAACATGCTATCCATTTAATTCATTAATTTACATAAAAATTATTTGAAGAGAAAGGAAAGACACATTATTTAATGAGCTTCCTTCAAATATTATATTACAACTTGGTAAATAAAACTTTCACAACAACTTTTATTTTAAATACAAGTCTACCAGTCTTCCACCTTAAGTTGGAATTATAAGAAAATTTATAAAATGAACGGTTGTTTTTTACTTCAAAAATTCTCCAAATCCCAAACCTATAACGAGATATTCACAATGCCTTTACTTCAATCACAATAACCAATATGGGAGAGAGTTAACACTCTCCACCCAACCAAAAATCCAATGAGAAGAATAAGTTATCCCCTCCTCATTGGCCCCTAAGCCCCAACTAAAATACAATAAAGGATGGATCCAACTCATGGAAACTATCACAAAGATTCCACATCACAATACAAAATTTCACAACTATTTCAAAACACATTCAACACAAGATACAATCACAAACATGAAACTATCAAAATACACAAGGCTTGAAAATGCAAAGCCAATGGAGAAAGGATCTATGGGGAGATCACTTATGCCTCCCAATGAGACTTGGTTCCCACCTTAAAACCCTCTAAAATACATCTTAAACCACTAAATAACTCTTACTCTTCCTTCAATATACTTTTATGCCTCCCACATTCTCTTATGCCTCCCTACAATCTCTTATGTCTCCCTCAAAAGAACCAAGTAAGAAAAGAAAACATTTTCTTATCCAAGGTGGGGCACCCAACCCAACTCCCCCCAAAACATGAATTAAACTCTTATGCCACCTAATAATAAAATTCCCATAGCTTTCTCCTACACCATACTTAGGCATTCTACCCATGAACCCAAAAATAATACAAACCATTCCTTTGCACACAAGTATACACATATAAAAGAAAACAATTAAAACAATGGTGTAGTTCATACCTTTCCATCATAAAACATAATCAAAGATTCACACACCAAGCTCCTTCAAGCTCAATCCAACTCCAACAAGCTCCAAAAATTCAACAAGCACTCCAAAACTCTCCAAATCCAAAATACAAGAGCATAAATGAAATATAAGTAACCCCCAAACAAACAAATAAACTTGCATATATTGAAAAAGAGAAGAGGAGTGTGATGTGGAACAATGTAGGATGCCACATCACTTATCCTCAACTCCACATCACAAGTCAAACCTCAACCCCAATGAATAATAAATTGGTGGTTGAGAGGAATGAAAATCCTCTTACACACACAATCCAAATGCACACATCCTACATACATAATTTAAAACCCATGTAAGAAAATTGCAATAAATTTCACTTTTTGTCTTACAAAACACATAATACGGTCTAGTTTTGACCCCCTAATCCATAGGTAGGATTGGTCTGTGAAATTAAGAGGTGTGGAACAAGCTTAGCTTGTCTCATAAGCCTCCAAAATGGCCCTTAAGACTAAATATGAAATTTCAAGTTAAGGTAAAGTGTATAACACTCAAAATCACATACAATCAACTTAAATGACACAAATTCAAACAACCAACTACTCTAATAAATGACACCTTTTTCACATCCCCATATAACTTAATAACATGATTAAATTACTTAATAAAGCACATTAATAAAAAATGATTAAATAAATTACATCAAAAATAAATCACACACTCTACAATAAATAAAAGAAAAGGGAGAGAATCGCACACATAGACCATGGTCACAATTGAAGGTTATCCCCTCCCATGGGGACCCCATAACAAAATAAAACAAAACAACAAACATTACACATGTTGTCATGGTGACCTTTGTTGTATCCATCTAGTATTCCAGTGTGGTTGGTCTCCAATACCCCTTTTTTATTGTTATGATATAATTACATACAAAATGACACAATACATCCTTCACCTCATGGACGCATCAAATAAATCAAGGATAAAATATACACATATCAATCAATAAACATCCTCATATAACTAATTGATCATCTCAACTAAATAATGTTATCATTTGTCTAAATTTTCAACAAAATCTCAATTCTATCTTTTTATCTATATCAACCAATAATGAAATTAGTTCAAAAGCTAAATCCTAGTCAACACGATGATAATTCTAATTATAAGTAATATATATATATATATATATATATATATATATATATATATGCTAACAACACATAATCATCATTAATATAAAATCAATGTCTCTCTCTCTACTCCTCTAAGAATCCACACAAATCATACTATGAATCATAATCCATCAATAGTTAGAATATCTCTATCATCTAACATCATGTTAAACCAAAATGATACAATAATATCCATGTCTATAGTCAATCGTAATCGAAGTCAAAATATATTAAGTGTTGAAGAGGAGTGGGCACTACAAGAGGATTCCAGCAGAAGTCAAAACATCACATGAACATGTATTTTTGTATTATTTGTATGCATTAAATACCAACATTATTGTTATGATGTAGTCCATTGATAGTACTACTCTTCCTAGCCTTTGATATTGCAATAGGAGAAAAAAATAACCTTATACAAGCTGGAAATTTGGCCCCTAGACCTTTTATGCCTATTTATTATGAGCTAGCTCCTTTTTCACCAAGTAAAAATCCACCATTACATCTCATAGTTTAGCCTAGTTTCATTGATGACTTACAATTCACTATTAAGATCTTATCAAATGAAATGGTACAACTGAAAAGAAATCAAACTAAACAAAATAGGCCATATCAACCACCTTTAAAGCATATTAATAATTATAGGTCTCATGTTCAAGATTACAGACCTCCTTACCTAGCACCAACCGATGATTACAATAGCTAAACCACTTGGAAATTTGAATCCTGATTCCCTAAAACTTTAAGATTCTTAGTTCCCATGCAAAAAAATTGATTCCAACTCCTAACATGCATCCCAATGAGTCAAATGCTACAACCGAAGAGTAACTAGGTGAGATTGAAGATGAAACTTTGCATGCATTATATGGTATTCAAGATTTATTTAAGGATGAAAAGAATAATGAAGAGTATGAGTATGATCCTTATTGAGTTATTTAAGAGCAGGGCCTTGGAATTTATTGCATTCATGAAGATAACACATAAATTTTAGCTATGGAAAAGCAAAACCAACAAGTTGATGGTTTAAGAAAACTTTATTTTGATGGATCCAAAAATCATCATGGTTTAGGATTTTGATGCTGATTTCACCTTCAAAACAAAAATATTTCTCATGTATTGATTTTTAGTTTGGTTGTTCTAACAATGTTTCTAAATATGAGGCACTTGATCATGGTTTAGAGTGGGCAAGGAAAAAGGGAATCAATAATTTGTAGGTTTTTGGGGATGCCGAGCTTTATATTCATTAGGTGAGAGGTTATAATGCTTGCAAGAATCCATTAATGAAAACTTATAGACATAGAGTGTGGGATATGCTTGAGGATTTTCTTTCAATATTCAAACTATTCCTAGAGACAGAAATAAACATGTTGATAGGCTTGCAGCCATTAGATCTCAGTTTGATATACCTGCAGATATCAAAAATGATAAATTGTAGCCTCATATCAAGGTTATAGTGAGGCCATCCATTCTAGATAATAATGCACATTGGAAATTTTTGGTGATGATGCACATATAATCAGATTTTTGTAGGAAGAGGCTGAATTTTCAGCACAAAAAAAGGAAAAATGCAAAATATATTTGAGAACCAGATTATACAGCTCAAGAAAAATAAGATCCCAAAAGGCCTTGTCACTTTGGAATTCATATTTGGTGAAAATGGTGAAATGAAGCATTAGACATATGTCCTTGCTAAAGGAACAAATAAACATGAAATTTTTACTATTCTTGATGGTAAGAGCCTCAATCTTGCAAAGGTATGTTCACAATCAAACAAGGAAGCATTCATTGTGATTTGTAGAGTGTATGTAGATTTTTTTGCATGGTAATACAATTACTTAAGAGGCATCGATCACTATTTAGTTCATCATACCATTTAATTAAAGGATGATTCAAAACTTCTTAGACAAAAAAAGGTGAATTAATCCCAAGTTGGAACCTTTGATGTAGAAAGAGCTTGAAAAAATCATACAGACCTTCCATTATATTTTGCATCAAGCATTCAAATTGGGTAGCTAACCTTGTACTGGTAAGAAAGAAAAATGGGGAAATGAGCATACGTGTTTATTTTCATGATTTAAATAAGGCTTCTCTTAAGGACCATTATCCTTTTCCTTCCATGGAGAAAATACTTTTACATGTGACATGTTCAAAAACATATTCTTTTCTTAACAAGTATATCGGTTCAACCAAATACTTGTCAAGAAATAAGACCAGTTTAAAATGTAATTCATAACTAAATGGAGAACCTATGCATACGAAATATGGCATTCAATTTATCTAATATAGGTATAACCTTTTAGAGATCCATGGACATTGTATCCCAAGGTATCATTAACAAGTTTGTCTTAGTTTATTTGTATGAAATCATGGTGTTTTCAAATATTTCAAGTGACCACTTACCGTAGTTCAAAGCGTGTCTAAAAGGTGAAAAGAATACAGTGTATCACTTAATCCTAAAAAGTGTTTGTTTTTAGTTGATGAGGGTAAGCTTATTTTTATATAATCTCAAAACATGGTATGAATATTGATTGGGAAAGAGTAATTTCCATTATTTATTTATCATTTCCAAAACATAAGAAAGGACTTCAAAGTTTCTTTGGAAAAATAATTTTATAAGGAGGTGCATTGCTGATTTTACATCACTTTCAAGCCATTGACCAATACGCTCAACAGGGATCATAATTTTACTTGGTTAAAAGAAGGATTGAACAATTTTTAATCCATTAAACAAGCCATTCAATCAGCACAAACACTCATAAATATTGATTTTTTAAATATTTCATGTTGTATGCTTATGCTAACTTGGATACCATTTCAGGAATGTTAACACAACAGAACAAGGATGGCTTGGAGTAGCCAATTTCCTTTTTCAGTCAAATCCTAATGGAGTATGAAACAAGGTACTTATTTTTTGAGAAACATGTACTTTCAATTGTTAGATCACTTAAGAAATTTAGGCATTTTCTCTCTAACAATAATATAAATATAGTGGTTTCCCATCCAAGTATTAAATAATTTTGGCTAAACAATGATATAAGTGAGAAAAGAGTAGGTTGGATCACATCACTAAATTGATGGAATATGACATCATCATTAAAGTGACCAAGATGATTAGAGGCAAAGCATTCTGTGATAACTTGGATCAAGACATGCAAGAGAGAAAATAATCTATTTTATTGTTGCAAAATGCACTTGAAAATGTAGAATATCGACACCTTATAGATTAGATTTTGGACATGAAAAGGTACATTCAGCATGCTTTGTACTGCGCAAATTTGGACATCTCTAAAATGAGGTATTTTAGACTTTAATCCATCCCTTTCTTTCTGGATGATGGTGTGCTATTTAAGAATGATATTAGTGGTGTGCTACTAATAAGTTTTGTGCCCAACCAAGTTGAAACATTGCTTGAATAGTTTCATGATGGTCAATAAGGAGGGAATTATTTTGTAAAAACTACAACCCTCAAGATCATGAAAGGGGGATATTATTGGCATAAAATATTCCAAAATAACCATGCTTTGGTAAAAAAGTGTCAAAAGTGTGCATTCTTCACAGTAAAGAGAGGCTTGCTTACCTTACCATTGTAGCTAATTATAATTTATAAGCCTTTTGTTCAGTGGGGTTTGGACTTTATTCATCTTATAAACCCACCTTCAAGTATGGGACATTGATGGATAGTCACCATAACTGATTATTTCACATAGTGGACTGAATAAGTTGATTTAAACGAAGCTAGTGAGACAAATATCTTCGACTTCTATGAAGGCATAATTACAAGGTTTGGTGTTCCTTCTATCGTAATTTCAAATAAAGTAAAAGATTTTTCGGATGGAAATATTGTTGCATGGGCTACTCAAAATGGTATTTATCTTAGTACATCATCCAATTATTACCCTCAAGGTAATGGATTGGCTGAAAGTAAAAATAAAAAATGTTAAGGATAATCAAGAACTACAAATGAAAATTAGTGAACTTGGCATACCTAGCTAAAGAAAGCCTTGTGGGATAATAGGATAACACACAAAAAGATAAATTATAAATTCACCTTTCAAGCTAGTTTATGGCCTTGAAGAAAAGCTTCCCATTTCTCTTGAGCTTCTAACTTTAGAACTAATGCATCAAGTTGAATTAATGGAGAGTGAGCTAATGGAAGTGGGGTATGCATAGTTCATGGAGCTTAAATAGGTCATGAATCAAGCTACGTTTAAGCTATGGAGCTGAATCAAGAACAAACTAAGAGGAAATTTGACAAGAAAACCAAAAAAAAGAGTCTTTAATGAAGGAGACATAGTGCTAAAGTGGGATGAAGATAGAGAAAAACTAGGTGCTCACAAAACGTTTGATCCATTGTGGAGTGGACCCTAAATCATCATTGGATGCAAGCCACATAATTATTTCCAGCTTACAAGAATTAATCAAGAAGAGCTTCCAATTCAAGTCAATTGGATTTATTTGAAGAATTGTTTCTAATCGAGGTAATTTGACATTATATTATAGTTTCACATGCTTTCCTCTAATTGTTTTATACATATATTTCTGCATTTCCTACTTTTAATAATGGCAATTATCTTAAATGGCATGTCTTTTACAAGTTTATCTTTCTTCCACGTTCATTTGTGCATAGGTTTCTAATACTATTTTTTTAGTTTTTGGGAGGATTTTAAGTCTTTATCGGTAGTGTGTAACCTTTTGCATGCATGCTCGGGCTTGAATAAGTTTTCAAATTTCCTTAATGGCTTGAAAAGATCATTTTCAAGGGTTCTAGTTGGTTAATAGGTAACCAAGTTAGAAAATTTGCCAAAGATGTTGACCACTTTTGCAATCATCGAGGGGTATAAAAAAATATTTTCTTAGCTTTAAAAAGATTCGAGATGAGTTGACAAGAAAACTAGTAGCTATAGGTGTTGTTCCAGGATGTAATACCTAACATATGCTATCATCCCAAAGTATTATATTCAGAAAATATAAGTATCAGCCTTGGAAGACTAATGCAGGCCTTGATGAAGGAAGGAACAGGTAGCATACATTAGAAATTACACCCTTGAAACAAAAAACAAGATTATAATTTACAGATTTTTTATTAAGGTTTAGTTTTCATTAAGTTGTGTTAACTTGTGCTCAAATAATTTAATCAAAGTTATGATTAATCCATATTATTTCCTTATGGTTAAGTGAAAATATTTGAACTTGCAGTAAGCTTTTACCCTCCTTTCTCGAATCCTTGGAAATGGTACCTAACAAGGACAGTCACATATGGGCTTTGAGTTGGATGGCCAATAGTTGGATGGCTTCAAGTTGGGATTCTTTTGTGTTGGATGAATTTTAGTTGGATGGATTTAATTGGAAGACTTTGAGTTAGATAGATTTGAGCTGGATAGATAAGAGTTGTACGACTCTTTGGGATGGCTCTTTTGGATGGCCTAGGCTAGGCGGAATGCTTGGAGTGACCGCAAGAGGTTGGGAAGATTAGGGTTTAGCTTCCATGAAAAAGATTTCAAAAAGGTTGGATGATTGTATATGTATTATACCTTATACCTATGCAAGACACTATATCACTATGCATAATTATATACTTATGTGAATATATGCACAGTGTAATTAGAACGTTGGTAAATTACATGCATAAGTTCATTTATATGTGTAAATATTAGGAAAACTGACCCATACTAAGGACCTGTCAGCCAAATTTTCTAGAAAAGTAGGTGACATCTGCTAATGAATATTCACCATTTCCAATTTCTAAAAACCTAAATATTCATGATTTTATAAAAATTAGCCACTAAAAGTTTCCTTGAAAATCAGCATCTTGTTACATAGGTGTATAGTTAAAACATGATCAAATCTAGTATAAGCATTTGTACCAATGTCTTCCCTTAAGGCATTTTATTCATCATTATCACACATTTTTTGACACAACATAGCTTGAAAGAGGATTTGAGGCATATTAGGTGTTAGTGTGACATTTTTTTACTACTCTATGAAAAATAGTTGAATTCATGGTCATTGAGACATATTTTTGTAGGGGTAATAGAATGGGGAAGTGATAAAAGGTCATGGTAAGGATTTTGATGGTAAGCAATTTAAAGAAGACAAAAAAATCATGAAGACTCATCGATGGCCTAGTGCGACCTATTGGAGAAAATTTTCATGAAAAAAAGAATACATGGATGTTAGAGTAGGTATTTAACTTAGCTCATGTTCACCTAGGTACTTTATTTACCTTTATTTTATTTATCCTCACCCACTTATGTGTGTGGATATTTCTTTAGCTTATTTAGATATTAGGAGATATTATCTAGTTGTTAGGTATAGTTCTTTCCTTGATCTATGGTATTGACTAGATCCTTGATGTCTAGTTCTCTCCTAAATCTATGGTCTTGACTAGTTCTTTGATGACTAGTTATTTCCTTGATTTATGGCTTGATCTACAACCTTGACTGGTTCTTAGATTGTTATTCCTTGCCTATTTAAGCAAGGCCCATTCTCAATGTATTGCATTGAGTTCCATAATAATATATGATATTGTTGCTCATTTGTTTGTAAAGGTTTTATGTAAAGTTATTTTGGTGAATTGCTTTCATCTTATTGATCGTGGTGTTTGATTAGCATCTGTTTTCTTGGCTTGGTACGATCTAGTTATCGCTTCATTTCAATGTATGAAACAAAAAAAAAGTGGATCATGAATAAATGGGCCATCGGCATACAAAAGTTCCCATACATGAATGAAGAAATAAATGTGTGAGAAAAAACATGGTAACTATATGACAAAGCAACTCAGGTGGAATGAAGAATAATATATCAAAGAATTGAATCACATCTATGATTATGATGAAATTCCTTGTAGAATTGAGTATAACTCAAGTGGAGATGAAAATATTGATGACTCGATGTTGGATTAGCTTGCATCATTTTATTTTTAAAATTGGCAAAATGGGCGTCAACTATAAAAAAGTACGAAAAAAGAATAGGCTTATTTTACATTTTGGGAGTAGTAGAGATAAAATGACACTATATCATGAATTATGTTTCTTATAACATCTTTCAAGTCAAATATGATATAGTAAGGGTAAAGGGGTACACTCAAATTGTTAATTTGTAGTATCTTTAAAATTAAGAATCATAATAGAAAATCTAACATCACGATTCAAAAGCAAATGAAGATGTAGATGATTTTTAGTAAGAAAAACAATTCAAAATACACTCAACAAGAACACTATTATCTAGTAGATGTGCTCCCAAGTTGAGGGGTGTACAACACACATATAAATACATTAAATTTTGAAAAAAAAATACCCCGTAATAGTTTTTTTTTTTCCTTAATCTAAATAATTTTTTTGAGCTTTTTTATTTTATGGAAAGTAGTTTTTAAAGGGATTTAAATCAAGTAGTTTTTCATAATGTTATCCCATAAAATTGGCAAGGAAATTTTACCGATAACCTTACCAAAAATTTGTTTCACCCCCTCATCGGGACCCTTGCATTCGGAACATTGCAAAATCCCTTCTCGGAAATCTAGTTTTCCAGACTTAGCCTCTTTTTTGGTCTTTTTTTTGGGCATGCACATAATGACTATGCAACATCAAGATTTGATGCACCCCCTTTAAATCCTTTGTTGCATGCTTTCTTGTGTCAACAGCATTTTGGTGCACCTTGTTTTCTTAAGTCTTCTTGCACGCGCCAAGGCACATGCGCTCCATGTCAACAAAACATTTGTTGCGCCACTTTTTGTGCGCAAATGGCACACATATTCCTCTGCCGACATCATTTTTGCTGCACCAAGGGCACGTATAACTTTGTGTTGCCGAGTCTTTTGTGTGCCACAAAGACGCTTTCTAGTGTCGACAATGCTTTTCATGCGCCACTTAAAAAGTTGGTGGCGCATTTATTACTACCTCACCTATATATAGGCGTGTCTGCACTGTCATCGCCACCAAACACAAATCACGTGATTATTTTTCTCTGTACCTTTCAAAGACACCAGCCCTATCACTTTCAAATCTTTTCGTGGACTCGCTTTTCACACTTCTCCACTATTTATCTTGGTAAGAGGTCCTCTTCTTTTGTGCACTTTATGTTTGTGGTTTTTGGTGCTTGTTGGTATGGATTAGATTGGAAAGACCGTGAAATCATGAACTTCCCCCTTCCTTGTCAGTCTTTTCCATTTTTCCACATATTCTTTCCCTCTTTCCGATCTACTAGTAGAGGAAACTCTGTCCTCCGAAATGATTACTTAAAACTCTTTTAAGCCTCTTCATCACCCCAAGGTACCCTAAAAGGAGCTTAACCACATATAAACCCCTCCTGACAGAGAATCAAAGCTTAAAAATAAACTATAATTTTCTTCTCCTTTGCGCATTGGCACACCCCTGTAACATGTAGAACAGCTTGCACCTTTGGCGCATCTGTCACCCCCGATACACAATAATAGCCACGCCAATGGCGCATATTCCCGCTCGCTACATAATGAAAAAGTTACGCCCTCATGGCGCACTTAGTTTGTTGCAAACGCTTTCCTTGTGCTCGCGCTCATGGCGCATCAAACTCATTTGTTGCATCATTAAAACCCTGCACCCTTTGGCGCAACTCGCATGAATGCAACATAGAAATTATCCGCACTAAGTGCAATCAGAAACGGTGCAGTGCATCCTCATTACAATAATAGCATGTAATGTAGACCCTCCATGCGCGCGCGCCAGTTCCTTATGGCGCACGAAAAATGATGTAACATGCGTAAATTCTGCGCCTTTGGCGCATCCTCGTACCTATGTAACATGCTACATTCATGTGCCCATTATAAAATGCATACATATGGTGCAGTAACACTTCGATTGCAACAACAAAATGTACCATGTAATTTCCATGCGCCACGCACCTTTTGGTGCTGATTTATCTCCCGCAGACATTCCTTTCCCTGTGCGCCTTATTATTTAGCCTCGCAACTCGCAGATTCATGTGCCCCGTGCCCCGAGGCCTTAAAATTGCTAACTCTTTCTTCTCGTCATCATTTAAATGGAAAATCAAACCGCTAACATGACCTTCCCGCATTGTGCTTTGCTTCTTCTCCTTACAAATCAGCAATCGAGTTCGAGTTACATATGTAAACATCAAGCAAGAAACCTACCAAATCTAAAGGCAAGGGCAAGCTCACGGAAGAAGAAATGAAGTATAAATATCGAGGGTCGATGCCCGAATCCCGTGAGTGTGACTTAGATATCAGAGACTCATAACTTGGACACATTGATATGGAGGAGTTCTGGACCAGAACCAGAAAGGTCACATGAAGTCCCTGGATGGACAAATTGATAGGCGTGGCCCCGCACTTTGGCTTTGGAGGAATCCCGGCTTAGTGTCAGTGAACAATGAATTTATGATGGTAGTTGCCCGATGCTACAACAAAGACACAAGATGTGTCCACAATGAGAAGGGCGAGGTTATAATCAACCTCACTGCCTCGCCATTTTGAAATAATGCTCGGCATCCCTCACCACCGGCACTTTGTGGCCATCAGCGAAGACTGCGTCAAGGCCTGGGATGACAATGAAGATCAATGTATGCAGCTGATGAACGAGGTATATTTGAAGAATAAAAAGGTGGTGACTCGGTGGCCACAAGTCATTCATCGTATTGACTTTTCATAAGAACTTAGCGACACCATTACATTCCCGAGTAGAGTTTTTGGGCTTCCCGACGCCCATTATTTTCACAAGTGGATGTTGCGGTACCTAGAAACAATGAACAAAAATGTGCCCGATCAACGCTTTGAGTGGGTAGAAATCATAAGCAACACAATCTCTGAGCAGCTACAACAACTTAACACAATGGGGAGGTTCTATATGAACTCCTACATGGTCTATGTTACGCCTTCTTAAAGAGATTATCCAGCTCTAATGCGGTGCGGGGTTTGGCCCCAGGTTAAAATATATGAATACTATCCAGAATCAAGCTAGAAAATAGCATCCCCCAATTTACAAAGATCAATGATGCATTCTTCTATTTCATCATCTACCTGTTGAGGCTGAATATGACTCATGGTCGCATGATCAAGAGTATTGTAGTAGCTACCGAGAAGTGGGGGGCCTTGTTCACTCAATTCCCCACATTCACCTATCTAAGGGCGGCTAACTTCTTGGGGGAACCAACTAAACTGCCAAGGTATGTTGGTCCAAAATTGATCTTTCTAGAACTCACATAAGGCAAATAATCACCTACCATGAGAAGTGCCTCAAGAGAAAGAAGGGTGGAACTCCTTTCCCCTCGTGAGTGGGTAGGTATACGTGTCTCACTCACCACAAGGCAAAAGACATGTTTACAAATCTGGAGCTGCTGAATTTGAAACATAACTTCCCAATAAGGCCCACCTTCGACCCAAGAAATTGTCTGCCTAGGGCCAAGCTCGACCCGATCCACATCCCCGATCGAAGACATCTACATCGATATATATCATGAGGTTAAGCTCAGGAGGAAGGACCATTCTCGCTTGGCCTTAGCAGAAATCATCCAGTACGGGGTGGCCATCATCCCCAAAGGCTACCAAACTACTGAGCAAGAAGTGGATCAAGTGTATCTTGACACAGGTGGGGACGATTGGCCTTTCGCGGTGATTGATAGAACTAAAGCACCCCAGACAATAGAGGAAAGGGTCAAGGAAACTCTGCACAGGACGGAGCATTGGTGCTGAATGAACGAGCTCATCTACCTCATAGTCGATTTCACAACCTCTCCGTTGGGCAACGCACCTCCTCAATCAAAGCAGCCAAAAGGAAAGGGAAAAGAAATAAAGGGTGAAATCAGTTCCACACAAGAGGAACCTCCTAAAAGCCCTCCTTCCACTTCACAAGAACGGGTTGAAATCCCAAAAGATCAAGAAGAAGTGGCAGAAGATGTTCCAATAGGCATATCCACTCAGGATGTGGCCACGACTATAACAATCGAGGTCCCTTATGTCCCTTCTCCCTCTCCTCCTTCCCCTCCTCGAGTGACCCAAGCGACCATCCCTTTGGTCATGTCCTCTCCCCCTTCTTCTACCATTCCTCCTGCTTCCTCATCTATCTTCTCTTCTCTTGTGGACCTCGTCCCCTCCATTTCTTCCCTCATCTCTAAGCTCCCTTCCCTTCCTATGTCTTCCTCCCCTGTAGTATCCCTTCCTCCCGTGGGCACTTCCTCGGCTTTTCTCTCTATGCCGCCGCCACGTGTCTCCACATTTTTCCCTTCTACTACTGTAGCTGCCCCCTTCTCTATTTCTGGTCCTTCTCCCTAAGTCCACTGGATCTCCCAAAGACCTAAGTCAACAAAAAG
The DNA here is from genome assembly GCA_018340775.1 of Taxus wallichiana var. yunnanensis. Taxonomy (NCBI): domain Eukaryota; kingdom Viridiplantae; phylum Streptophyta; class Pinopsida; order Cupressales; family Taxaceae; genus Taxus; species Taxus wallichiana. Next base: position 278,246,782 of record CM031239.1, on the reverse strand, counting down.
GAAAGTTCCCATCGCACCGATGGACTTTTCCGTTATCCAATCAAAGGGGGCCAAGAAGCAAAAGCCTATCACACGCTTCTCTCAGAGTGCTTCGGGAGAGAGGGTAATGGAGATCGCATACCCCAATCCTCTAAAAGATAAAAAGGATCTGTCTTTGATAGATTATACAGTGACTCAAGTCACAATGGGGATGTCTTCTGAAAGCCTTCAGGGAGAGGCCCTATCTGTAGTTGACGCCCTCTGCAAGAAGCTTCAAGAAGTAAAAGAAGAGAAAAGGCTACTAAAAGAGAAAATAAACATCTGCTCCACGCCTTACAGAAGATGGGCAATGCACCTCCCACAATCACACTGAAACTCCCGAGCCTCTCGAGTCGAATAAAATTAATGAATATGCAAAGATCGGTGAGTAGGGTATGGCAGTTTCCGCCTGGAGGAGCCAGATCCTCAAGGATAGTGAACGAGTGATCGCCAAGTTCACTAATTTGTATCTGAACATCAACAAGGTGAATAAAGAACTCCAGTCGTTAGCAAGACCCATATCCGAAGAGCTGGACCATGCTAGGCTCAGCAAGATGAGACCTTTCAACGAATGTTCGACTGCTCAATCAAAGATCTCGGTGAAGTTCGGCATTTTGGTCACCCTGTGGCCCTCAATAAGACCCTTTCCACTGGATTATCGGATGGATCAACTGAATTCATCCTCGAAAAGATTGATAAGGTAAAGGAAGAAGCCCCGAACACAATGCATCGATGGAACAAATTATTCTAACGATGTCTCCAGGATTGCTTACTCCTTCTTTCGCCTTAAGGAAGGTTAACGAAACCATTCAGATCTTCAAGGAGATTTTTTCGTAAGGGCTCGGGCCGAGGTCACTTTTGACGCAAATCCATCAATAACTTGTTGGCTTGTCGGGAATTCATCGGGTTCTTAATAAGGTAGAGAATGAATATTCCAAACTCCCAGAGAAGCTCACAAACGAGCGGGAGACTTGCGAGGCTATCACTGAGCGACACAAGGATCCTTCCTAGGATCAACTAGAGCCCATGATTAGCAAGTTCATGGAATACTGTGCCCAATTCCACATCTCGTCACTGAGCAACAAAGCAGGCGGTGATCCCCCTTTCACCATAGGATGACGACGATGAATAATTTCTCTCTTCTTCGACTTTCTTTTTGTAAATGTCTAAAGTATGTTGGCACAAATGATGACATCATCCATGTTGCACCATGAGATGATGTCATCCATCAAGTTGTCAAAAGTCAACATGACTTTGAGATATTTTGTAGATATTATGTAAATAGGTGGTTGGTTCCTTTTGGCCTTTCTTCTTCTCCTTCTTCTATAAATACTCGAATATTTGTCATATTCGTGGTGAATACTTTTCAGATGAGAAATAGAAGTAAGGAGAAGATTTTGAACTCTTTGTAATAGAAACAAACAATGAATACAATATATTTAGACTTTGTGCTGAATACATGTGTTTTTATATCAGATCTTTCTTATGTTAGATTTGTGTGATTGTTCTGTTGGATTTGCTTCTACTTTGTTGTCATTTATTCATCAGTATTTCTTTATCCGTCTATGCAAGTAGGTTCGGCTCAGTTTACTACCAACTCAAACCATAGACCCTTTGACCCTTCTGCTTTGGAATTCATTTCTTTTCTCCCTTCGGATCTGATCTTTCCTCCGTCTTCCCCTCCTTTCTTTTCTCCTCACAGCCGAGAAATACACCTACTGGGATGAGATCCCAAACCCCCGAAGGCAGAATATTGTGAGACTTGCACAGATTCCTACCGGTAGAATAGCAATAAACCAGTTTCACTTTGCTGACTCAAAGAGGGGCTATGCCCTGCACACTGTTGACTCGTTTATCCATAAATCTACCTAGGTGATAGATTTTCGAACCAACAGTTTTTGGCGACTCTACTGGGGATCGAACAGATCTATCAGATCTATGATGGTGGTATGATAGAAAATCAGTAAAAAATCAGAAAAATCACTATCTGTTTGCAAACTTTAACTTTTTGTTAAAAATTCAAAATTTTGGAAAAGGTGCTCTAAATCAAATAATTTCTTCGAGATCCATAGATCTCGGCCTAGTTGAGACCTTTAGTTTGCTTTGAGTTTTTATAAAATCTATATTTTTCCGTAGATCTAAGTTTTTATGCTTACCCAAATTTTCAAACTCTTTGAAAAAGTCAACTTTAGATCCGAAAATCAGCTTACTAATCTTCACTGTCATTTTATCCTCATTGTTCTTTGTCATTAAACCGCAATCGGCTTTCAGAAAAGGATAATTTTAAATATTCAGAAAAGTACATGCTGCTGGTTTTTGTCAGAAAAACTAGAAAATCAGCAAGTACAACCAAAAAGAAGTTTTAAACCTGCTCCACAACATCACGAGATCTGGAAGGTACGCTGGCGGATGAACCATTTACTCGTAGCAGGAGAGCTCGTGGAGAAGTCGATCCTACTTTTGATCTGCTTCAAAGGCACAACTTCAGTATAACACCGGCGCGCTTTTCATCACTAAGCTCGGCTGACCGGTCATCCAGGAGTGTCTCACCTCCACGAAGGAAGAACCTCTCGCAAGGGGCATCCACATCCCTTTGCAGTGCTTTATTGCTCAGCAGAACCGCACTTCCAGCCCGTGTTCTTTTTCCACCGTCCAGATGGTGGTACCATGGGGAAATGCTATGGGTCCTCTGGCTTTGCCACATCCTGTTCACGCGCTCCCTCATGGAAACCGAAAGAATTTTCCCAAATTTGATGGGAGTGAAAACCAAAGCACGGATTCACACATATTTGCATTCATCATGTCATGCAGTATCCTAGATGTAACCCATGAAGATGTGTCAGTTCACCTTTTCCTGGAAACTCTACAAGGGCCCGTAGCAGAATGGTTTCAGCATTTACCGGCCGGATCTATTACCAGTTGGGCCACCTTGCGGGATGCTTTTGAAGACAAGTACAAGCCTTCGGAAGATGCATTTGCATTGTTATCATAGATCACTCACCTGAAGAAGGAGACTGATGAGACCATGCGCGATTTTATCGCCAAAGTTTAACGCATTAATCAACCGTGTGCAACATTGCCATGCTTCCAACACCAGAAAATCAGAAGTGTTTCTTCATGAACGCTATGAGTTCGAAAGTAAGTTTCTTACTCCTGCAAGAGCAAGTGGCTACCTTGATTCTCACCCAGGCCACTGCCATCCGAATTGAAGATAATTTGATAATATCTGGCGAATTGAAAAGGGAATCATCCAAGCCTAAATCTTCGGGCCCTTCTCCCACTACTTCGTCTGATCTAGCATTTCAAAAGATGGCGAACGACTTGCTTGCATTAAAAAAGTAGTTAGCTCAAGCTTCTCCCAGTTCCTCATACCGGATATCCTACGGAGGAATTTCGTTTCTAGCCATGTTCCTCAAAGGTCGTGCCTCGCCGCAACCACTCCACAGCTTGGTGCTTGAGGCTCCTCCGGTCAACGCTTTAGCTGAAATTGAAGAAGAAGAGGAACAAAATTATGGAGAACCTTCATCTCAAGGCAAGGATGATCAAGAGGTCGGTGAGCTGACTCGGGGACTCTACTATCGGGTATATGGAATTTGATGAGGAGGAATCGACCAAGAAGAGGTACCAGGATATGCGTGCGAGACGATATCATACGCTTTTTTCACCCATTCGCAAGGAAAAGAAGCGAGGTCTCGCCCATGTGCGAAGGATAAGGCCATGTCAAACGTGCCTCCAACCATCGCTAAAAGAGGTAATCCTCTTCCTACTCAACACCATGTTAATTCTTTTGCAAAGAAAGATTTTCCCCGATCTCTCCTCTAAATCAGCCTTCCTCTCATATTCCTATCAAGACCAGAATCCTACCCTACCATCATGAAGTGAGGGACTCATTCCTTCACCAAATAAGTAACCTTTGGCTGCATTTGATATCATAGATCATGCTAAAAGGACCAAGATCCAAATGTCTGGCCGAGTATCTTGATCACCAAACCCCGAGCTGCGATGAGGTTAACCGAATACATTCAAGTCAAGCTGTCATAGCTCCCGTGGTTTCCTTAAAGGAATCCTTTCCACTCCTCCCGCATCCCACATAAATGTTGCCTCAACATCTCGCATCGGAAAAATAGAACCTTTCTATCACTCCCTCCTAATCAATGGCCACAAGTTAAGTAATCGCATAATTGATTCTCGAGCTTCGATAATGTCATGCCGGCAAAGTCACCCATGCTTTGGGCCTCACCCTTACCATGCCTTTTGGTAGATGTTATTCCTTGAAACCAAGCAAGTTCATTGATTGGTCAAATCAAAGACGCGCAATTCGCGTTTGCAGCATTCCCAGCACAAAGAGTAAAATGACTCGTCCTCGTTGCTGACATTCCAAAGAAATTATGGAATACTGCTGGGAAGGATTTTTGTAGTGAGGTTGGTGGGGAGATTCATATGGACTGGTCCAAGGCTAGAATCCCCATCAAAGGTGTAATGCGGACTTTAGAGCCGTAATCACAAAAGAAGTACTTTATCACTAACTCGAAGACCCCAAGGCCCAAATTCTTTTCGAATCATCGTGAATGGGAACTATTTCTTGTCTACCGAGTTTGACAAAATGGTTGTTCTCGTCCAAGAAGAAGATCTTAACAATGTTTGGACCTTGCGGTTTGATGGCAGTGCTTGCACAGACCAAAGGTGGATGTGGCACCGAGGCGTGCTAATATCTCCTGAAGGGGAGATTATTCCTCTCTCTTTCAAGTTGTAGTTTTTCAACACAAATAACACCGCTTGAGTATGAATCTCTGCACTCGCTACTCAAAGATGCAAGTCCGTAAGGGAAAGAGGAATAAAAATCTGAAAGTACAAGGTGATGTAGAGCTAGTCGTGAATCAGGTTAAGAGGATATATCAAGTAAAGAATGAGAGGCTCAGGCACTACCGTAATGCGGTGTGGGACAACATCGAGTAATTTGATGCTTTTTCAATAGAATCCATTCCAAGAGCTTAGAATGACATGGCCAATTCATTGGCCGTTTCAAGATCCCTCATGCTCCCGCACTCAGTTTGAAAACGCAGACAAATACACCATTGAGATGGTTTTCTCGCCCAAGCGTGCTTGGATAATTCTCAAGCATTGGCAAGTATTCAACAATGACGATCAACTCATTTATTTTCTAGAAAAGGCGGAAAAATTTAAGGAGCCTCACTTTGAAGGATCCACTTCCACTTGCCGTGAATCACCACCACCGATCAAGACTATGAATCCAGAGGGAATGACGGCATATGTCACCTAAAAGGGAATAAAATTCCCAAGGGCCTGGTTTCTTTGGAACGGTTGTTCAACAGGCATGACCGTTTTGTGAAAAAGAAAAAGCAAGATGGTATGGGATCCTCCCCAGAAACCGAACCAGCTTAATTTAGGTTTGGTAGAACATCCGCAATTTGTGAACATTGGAAAATGTTGCACACCGAAGTGAAGCGGAAGTTTGTCAAACTCATCGAAGAAATACATGGATGTATTGGCATGGTCCTACGCTGATCTAAAGTCTTTTAAGCTAAAGGACGTTCAAAGATGACATCCCATTGAAAGAGGACGCCAAACCCTTTCACCGTAGTAGAGGCATTATAACCCTAAGATCTCGTACTATCCAAGCTGAAATTCGAGAAAATGCTTTGGATGCGAGAATCATTTTTCCTATCCATCACAGTACTTGGGTAGCAAACATTGTCCCAGTATGCAAGAAAAATAGTGAAATATGCATATGTGTAGATTTTCAAAACTTGAATAAGGCTTCCTTAAAAGACAACTACCCACTTCCTATAATGGATCAAGTTCTGCAAGCAGTAACTGGATCAGAAATGTTGTCCATGCTTGATGGTTTTTCAGGCTACAACCAGATTGAAGTCTCACCGGAAGATCAATTTAAGACAACATTCACTACTCCCTGGGGTACGTTTGCCTACAGCAGGATGCCTTTCGGCCTAACCAATGCTGGCACCACTTTTCAGCGGGCCATGGACCTTGCATTCAATGGTATGATGGGGAAGGTCATTGTGGTTTATCTAGATGACTTAATTGTGTTCTCTAAACAACGAAGCAATCATTGTGATCATCTGGAGCAAGTATTGGCCAGATGCCGAGAGCATGGGATTTCCCGAACCCCAAAAAATTTGTTTTTGGAGTCACGTATGAAGGAAGTTCTTTGGGCATGTTGTTAGCAAAGAAGGAATGAAGATAGATACCGAAAAGAGTTAAGGCTATTCGTGAGCCTCACTTTTCCTACAAAGCAAGACGTCCCACTCTTTCTTTGGAAAGGTGAACTTTCTCGTGCGTTTTGTTCCCGACTTTTCTAAAAAGACTCATCATATATTGGACATGATGAAAGGGTCACCAAATTTCCGATGGAATGAGGAAGGGAAAAGGTCATTCGAAGAAATAAAAGCTTCATTTGCTCATGCACCAGCCTCCTAGTATATCCCGACTTCTCCAAGGACTTTATCATGTATAGCTATGCATCTCAGAGCATCTTGTATCTGCCATCTTGATGCAAAAGAATTCCGAGGATGTTGAATCACCAATTGCGCGCTCATGAGCTCTCCTCAAGCCTCACGAATTAAAAATGTCTCAATTGGAAAGCACGCCTTTGCCGTTGTCAAAGCAATCAAAAATTTCAGGTATTACATTTTAAATTCTCATACGGTGGGTACTGGTCCCCGACACGGAAGTCAAGTCAATTTTAACTCAACAGAGTTAGGAAGCTTATGAGAAATTGGATTACAAAGGTCCGTGAGTATGACCGGATATAAAACCAGCCAACTTGGTAAGAGACAAAGGCCTATGTCAACTTATGGTCGAAAACCAAGGGTCGAAATTTCTGAGAAAAGGATGATTGTACTCAATGAAACACAAAGTCAATTAGAGAAACTCGATTCACTGCCTCTGGTCCTATTTATCGCAACCAGCGATGAGTGGTATTCTGATATTGCTTTCTTCCTCACCTACGGCGAATGCCCAGCTCACCTAACTGCAAAGGAGAAGCACACTATAAAGCTCAGAGCAGCCAAATATGTCATCTGGGATGATGGTTTATACAAACATGGGATAGATGGTGTCTTCTTGTGGTGTGTCGACAAGCCACAGCAGGTGAAGTTACTTGAAAGTTTTCATAATTCAGCCTATGGAGGCCATTTCTCCTCTTCCGTAATAGCACACAAGATCATTCGGGCCAGGTACTATTGGCGCTTTTCCAAGATACAGCCACCTGGGTAGCAAAGTGTGAGCCTTGCCAACAATTCATCGGCAAGCCCAAGTTAGCTGCTTTTCCCCTCAGGCAGGTCGTTATTGACGAACCATTCAAGCGAAAGGGGGAATTGATTTTATCGGCGCACTCAATCCCCAATCGAGTGCCGCATATAGTTATATCCTAACAACAATAGATTACTTCACCAAGTGGGTAGAAGCCACACTGTCCAAACATACCACTTCGAATTTGTTTGCAGCTTTCATCAAAGAAAACATAATTGTCGGGTTTGGCGTTCCAAACAAAATTGTTGTTGATAATGCTTCTAACTTCTCTTCACGAGAGTTATTAGTTTTTTTATACGAATACGAATAACTTTGGCTCACGCCTCGATTATTACCCTCGTGAAATGGTCAAGCGGTAATCCAAGAATAAAAACTTGGTGACCATCATACGAAAAAGCCGGTGGATGAGAATCAACGAATGTGGCACAAGTCCTTATACGATGCCTTGTGGGTAGATCGCATTACTCCCAAGAGATCTCTCAAGATGTCACCTTTTCAAGTGTTATGGCACCGATGACGAGCTTCCCATTTCGCTAAACTCCTACTCTACGCTTGGCACGGCAATCGAAGATGAAACTTTTAAAAATCCCTTGAAAAAGGATCATGTATCTAGCAAAGCTCGAGGAAAAGAGAATAAAGGTGGTTGACAAGATCACCGAGCATTAGAATCAGTCAAAATATTGTTCGATAAAAACTAAGCCAAGAGAATTCCGTGGTGGGAGACCTCGTCCTTTCTTATCAAAAACCTCTTTACTTGATTATGATGTTCAAAGTGATCCCACAAACCACTCTTACTCTCTTTTCTTCAAGTTCCGCAAGATACATGATTCTCTTTTCTAGAGAATTCTGGAAAGTTTCATCTTCGATTACTCGTGCCAAGCGTAGAGCAGGAAGTTCAGCAGAAATGGGAAGTTCGGCATCAGTGCCATATAACACTTGAAAAGGTGACATGCCGAGAGATCTCTTGGGAGTAATGCGGTCCGCCCACAAAGCGTCGTACAAAGACTTGTGCCACATCCGCTGGTTCTCATCTACTAATTTCCGTATGATGGTCACCAAGTTCTTATTACTGGATTCCGCCTGACCATTTCCCTGAGGGTAATAATCCGAGGCATGCGCTAAAGTTATCCCATATTCATAGCAAAAACTAATAACTTCCCGCGAGGAGAAGTTAGAAGCATTATCAGCAACGATTTTGTTTGGAACGCCGAACCTGACAATGATATTTTCTTTGATAAAACTGCAAACCACCTCAGAAGTGGCATGCTTGACGGGTATGGCTTCCACCCACTTAGTGAAGTAATCCATTGCTGTAAGGACATAGCTATGTCCGGCACTCGATTGAGGATTGAGTGCGCCAATAAAATCAATTCCCCATTGCTCAATGGTTCATTGATAATGACCGCCTTAGGGGAAGGGCAACCAACTTGGGCTTGCCAACGAATTGCCGATGTGGTTCACACTTTTCCACCCAGTAAATGCATCTTGAAAGAGCATCGGCCAATAGTACCGGCTCGAATGATCTTGTGTGCTGTCACTAAGAAGAAAATGGCCTCCACAGTCGATTGTGAAAACTTTCCAGCAGCTTTTACTTGATGGGGCTTGTCAACACATCGCAGAAGACACCGCCTATCCCGCGCTTATATAAACCGTCATCCCGTATGACATATTTAGCTGCCATGAGCTTTATAGTGTGCTTCTCCTTTTGCGCATGGTTAGGTGCATTGGGCATTCGCCGTAGGTAAGGAAGAAAGTGATGTCGGCGTACCACTCATCACTAGTCAAGCAACAAATAAAACTAGAGGCAGAGAATCAGTTCCTCTAGAGGGCTTTGCTCTTCGCTTCTACATGCAGTCCTCTTTTCCTTTAGGGTTTTCTCAATCTTTGTTTTTCAGCCATTAGCCGACATGTGCCCTTGCCTCTTACTACTTGGTTGGTTTAATATCCAGTCATATTCCCGGACCTTTTCGATCCAATTCCCTCTCAAACTTCCTAACTCCCGCCGAGTTAGAATTGATTTCACCGCCGTGTCAAGGACCAGCACCACCGTATGCGAGTTTAGAATGTAATACCTGAAATTCTTCACTGCTTTGACAACGGCAAAGGCATGCTTTTCCAATTGAGTCATCTTCAACTCGTGAGGCTTGAGGGGAGAACTCATGAATGCAATCGGGGATTCAATGTCTTCGGAATTCTTTTGCATTAAGATTGCAGACACAGTATGTTCCGATGCGTAGCTATACATGATGAAGTCCTTGGAGAAGTCGGGACATACCAGACCGGTGCACGAGCAATGTGTTTTTATTTCTTCAAATGACCTTTTCCCTTCTTCACTCCATCTGAAAGTGGGTGATCCTTTCATCATGTTCAGTATGTGGCGAGTCTTTTCGGCAAAGTCAGGAACAAAACGCCTAAGAAAGTTCACCTTTCCGAAGAAAGAATGAACACCAGTCTTGCTTGAGGCAGTAGAGTAAGGCTCAATAGCCTTAACCCTTTCAATATCTATCTTTGTTCCTTCTTTTGCTAACCACATGCCCTAAAGCAACTTCCCTTCCGTGACTCCAAAAACGACTTTTTGGGATTTAGGGAAATTCCATGTTCTCGGCACTTGGCCAATACTTGCTCCAAGTGATCACAATGATCACTTCGTTGTTTAGAGAACACGGTTAAGTCATCTAGATAAACTACAATGACTTTTCCCATCATACCTTTAAATGCAAAGTCCATGGCCCGCAATGAAAAGTAGACTCGCATTAGTTAGGCCAAAAGGCATCCCGTCAGAGGCAAATGTACCCTGTGAGTAGTGAATGCTGTTTTGAATTGATCTTCAAAGCGAGACTTCAACTGATCAGAGCCCTAAAACCGCAAGCATGGACAAGATCTCTCGATCCAGCCATCGCTTTGCAGTAACTTGATCCATTATCTAAGAGGGTAGTTGTCTTTCAAATAAGCTTGATTCAAATTTCAAAGTCTACGCATATGCGTATCTCACCATTTTTCTTGCAAGATCGGCACAATATTCGCCACCCAAGTACTCGTGATGGATAGGGAAGATGATTCTCACATCCAAGATCTTCTAAATTTCGCCCGATGGTACCCAGATCTTAGGATTATAATGCCTTTGCTTCTGGCGAAAGGCTTTGACATCTTCTTTCAGCGGTATGTCATGCTGAATGTCCTTTGGCTTGAAGGACTTTAGATCGGCATAGGACCATGCCAACACATCCATATATTTCTTCAAAGAATTTGACAAATTTCCGCTTCTCTTCAGGTGTGCAACATTTGCCAATGTTTACAAATTACGGGTGTGCCTCAGAACCTATATTGACTGGTTCTGTCTCTGGGGATGAGTCAGGACCATCTCGCCTCTTCTTTTTCACAAAACGGTCATGCCTGTCAAACAGGCGCTCCAGAGAAACCAGGCCCTTCGGAATTTTATTTCCTTTGAGCTGACATATGCCGTCTTTCTCCTCTGATTCATGGTTTTGACCGTTGATTGATTCACGGCATGTAGAGGTGGATCCTTCAAAATACAACTCGTCAAAATTTTCTGATTTTTCTAGAAAGGCAATGAGGTGATTATCATCGTTGAATACCTGCCAATGCTGAGAGTTGTCTGGCACGCTCGGGCGGAAAACCACTTCAATGGTGTATTTGTTCGTTTTCAAACCCGGGTGTGGGAGCATGAGAGATGCTGAAACGGCCAATGAATCGGCCATGTCATTTTGAGCTCTTGGAATTGCCCCTATCGAAAAGGCATCAAATTCTTCGATGTTGTCCCATACTGCGTTGCGGTAGTGCCTGAGCCTTTCATTTTTCACTTGGTAAATCCTTTTGACCTGATTTACAACTAGCTCAGCATCACCTTGTACCTTTAGATTTTTAATTCCCCTTTCCTTTGCGGCTTGCATACCGAGTAACAGAGATTCATACTCAAAGCAAAGATTGTTAGTATTGAAAAACTACAACTTGAAAGAAAGAGGAATTACCTCCTCTTCGGGAGATATTAGCACGATTCCGGCGCCACATCCACTAGTCGCGCAACTACCATCAAACTGCAAGGTCCAGATCTCATTAAGATCCTTTTCTTGAACAAAAACGCCCTTTGTACCCATCTCGGTAGATAAGAAGTAGTTCCCCATCCCTGATGATTCAAAAAGGATTTGGGCTTTGGGGTCCTCAGAGCTAGTAACCAAGTACTTCTTTTGCGATTCTGGTTCTAAAGTCTGCATCACACCTTTGACGGGTATTCTAGCTTTAGACCAGTCCATGTGAATTTCTCCACCAACTTCACTGCAAAAGCTTCTTCCCAGCAGAATTCCATAGGCTGCTGGAATGTCAGCAACGAGGACTGTCATTTTTACTCTTTTATCTGGGAAAGCCGCAAACGCAAATTGCGCGTCTTTGATTTGGCCAACCAACGGAACTTGCTTGGTTTCCAATGAATAACATCTGCCGAACGGTTTGGTAAGAGTGAGGCCCAAAGCATGGGCGACTTTCGCCGGCATGACATTATCAGAAGCTCCGGAATCAATTATACAGTTGCTCAACTTATGGCCGTTGATTAGGAGAGAGAGATAGAAAGGTTCTATCTTGCCCGATGCGATGTCAAGCAACGCTTATGTGGGATTCAGGAGGAGTGGAAAGGATTCCTTTCGGGAAACTCGTTTAGATGTAACTTGACTCAATATATTTAGTTAATCTTACAAGTCGTTCGGGATTTGACCAAGGTACTCAACTTCGACATTTGGATCTTGGTCTTTTTTTGATGATCTATTATATCAATGCGGCCAAGGGTCATGCGCAGAGGGAATGAGTCCTTCATTTCGTGATGGTGGAACAGGTTACCGATCTTGATAGGAATATGAGGGCTGATTCGGAGGAGAGATGGGCGGAAAAGACTTCTTTGCAAAAGACTTAAAAGGGAATTGAGTAGGAAGAGGATTACCTCTTCTAGCAATGGTTGGAGGCACGTTTGACACGACCTTCTCCTTCTGCACATGGGCAGCAACTTCCGCTTCCTTTCCTCATGAGCGGGTAAAAATAACAGCGTAGGATTGTCCGCTTGCATAGCCCTGAGTACTCTCTTCTTCATCAGATTCATCCTCATCAAATTCCATGTATCCAATAGTAGAGTCGCCACTCGGCTCACCGACATCTTGATCATCTTCGCCTTGAGGCGAAGGTTCTTCATAAGATACTCTCTTCTTCTTCAATTTCGCCAAAGCATTGACCGAGGAGCTTCAAGCGCCAACCGTGGAGCAAACTGCAGTAGACGCGGTCTTTGTGAAACATTGTTGGGAACGAAACTCCTTCGTGGAACGTCTCGCTATGAAGAACTAGGAGCCTGGGCCAACTACTTTTTCAATGCGAGCAGATCATTCGCCATCTTTTTGGAATGCCGGATCGACGGCAAGTAAAGAAAGCAGGGATCCAAGATTTGACTTTGATGATTCCTTTTTCAACTCGCCGATATTATCAAATTGTCTTCTATCCGAATGGCAAGCTGAGCCGAAGCGAGCAGGGTAGCTACTCACTTCTCAAGGAGCAAGAAGCTGACTTTTGAGCTCATGGCAATCACGAAGAAACACTTCGATTCTCCTGTGTTGAAGCATGGCAAGAGGGACACGGCTGATTAATGATTGACCGGCGACGAAATCGCGCATAGTCTCATTGGCTTCTTTCTTCAGTGAGTGATCCGTGATAACAACGCAAATGCATCTTCAAGGCTTGATCTATCTTCAAAAGCTTCCCGCAAGGTTGCCTAACCGGTGATAGATGCGGCCGGCAAATGCTGAAACCATTCACCCGCGGCCCTCAGAGAGTTTCCGTAAAAGGCGAACCGACACATCTTCGTGAGTCACGCCCAAAATACCGCATGACATAATGAAAGCAGATATGTGGGAATCTCGTGCTTTGATTTCCTCTCCCGCCGAATTTAGGAAAATTCTTTCTGCTTTCCGTGAGGGAGCGCGTGAACTCGGATGTGGCAAAGGCGAGAGGACCCATAGCATTTCCCCATGGTACCGCCATTTGAAAGGCTGGAAAAAGCACACGAGCTGGGAGGGTGGTTCCACTGAGCAGCAAGGCACTACAAAGGGATGTAGATGCTCCTTGTAAAAGACTTTTTCTTCGTGGGGGTGAGACACTCCTGGATGACCGGCTAGCCGAGCTTAGCGCCGAAAACGTGCTTGTTACGCTGAAATTGTGCCTTTGAAGCGATCGAAAGTGGGATCAACTTCTCCACGGGCTCTCCTGCTGCGTAAAAGGTTCACTTACCAGCGTACCTTCCAGATCTGCGATGTTATGGCGCAGATTTAAACTTTATTTTTGGGTGTACTTGCTGATTTTCTGGTTTTTCTGACAAAAACCAGCAAAGATGCACTTTTCTAGATATTTAAAACTATCCTCTTCAAAACCGATCATGTTAATGACAAATAGTAATGAGGATAAGATGGCAGGGAAGAATAGCAGCTGATTTTTTCAGATCTGATTTTTACTTTTTCGTAGGGTTTTAAACTTTTTTAGAAAACAAACAAAAACTCGATCTACGGAAAAATGCTAATTTTGATAAAAACTCAAATAACTAAAGATCTCAGAATTAGGCCCGATCTATGGATCTCAAGAAAATTTTCAATTTCGGCACTTTTGCAAATTTTTGGATTTTCAACAAAAAGTTCGGGATTTGCAAACCGGCAACATTTTATTATTTTTCTCGATTTTATATTATACCACCACCATAGATCCGATGATCTATCCGCTTCCCAAATGAGTCGCCAAAATCGTTGGTCCGAAAATCATCGCGCGTGGGATGATCTATGGATAGATGAGCCAACAAAGCAGTGCGTGGCTTAGCCCTCTTTGAGACAAAGAAGCGAAACCGGTTTATTGCTATTTCTACTAAAGGTGAACCTATGCAAGTCTCACAGATTCTACCTTCTGGGGTCGGGGATCTCATCCCAAAGAGAGTGTTTCAGCTGCGAAAAGAAAGGAATGAAAGAGGGAGAAGAGAAAGAACAGATCCGAAGGAAGAAAAGAAATGAATTCCAAAGCAGAAAGGTCAGAAGATTTATGTTTTCAGTTTGGTAGTAAACAGAGCCAAACCTACTTGCATAAATAAACAAAGCAATACTGATGAGCAAGTGACGGAAAATTAGATATGAATCCAACAGATTAAACGCATACAGATCTAACGTAAGAAAGATCTAATGTATAACACAAATGCCTATTGAGCACAAAGTCTCAATAATTGTATTATCGTTTCTTCTCACACAAGAAAGCTCAAAGTCTTTCTCTCTCCTCACTTCTATTTCTATCTAAAAATGTTCACACCCGAATACAACAAGTATTCCCATATTTATAGAAGATGAGGGAGAGAGAAGGCAAAATGGAGCCAACCACTTATTTACAAAGATATTTACAAAATATCTAAAAGTCATGTTGACTTTGACAACTTGGTGGATGACATCATCCCATGATGCAACATGGATGATGTCATCATTTCAGATCAACACATTTTAGACATTTCAAAAAGAAAGTCTGAGAATAGAGAGAAGAAGAAGAAGAAGAAGAAGAAGAAGAAGAAGAAGCTACTCATCATCATCATCCTCGCGGCCAAAAGGGGTTTCCTGCTTCGATGTCGCCAGAGATGATATGTGGAACTCGAGCGCGTATTCCAAAAACTTGCTAATCATCGCCCAAATTGATCCCGTGATGGATCCTCGTGCCGCTTCACCGATTGCTTCGCAAGTCTCCCGCCGCCTATGAGCTTTTCCGGGATTTGGAATAATCTTTCCCCGCCTCGATAAGGAACCCGGCGAAGTCCCTACAGCCAAGTAGGTTGCTGATAGATTCAAAGGTGTCGAATGTGACCTCTCGCCCCGTCCCGAGAAGCTATCTCCTCAAAATCCGGATAGTGTCATCACCGATCTCAAGGTAAGGGAAGGAGAGAGCAACCCCGAGTCATGGCGAGGACAATTTTCTCCATTTGATGCATCAGATCCAGTGGCCTCTTCCTTCACCTTGTCTATCTTTTCCGTAACGAATTCCAAATGATCCATCCGATAGTCCAGAGTGGACATAGTTTTGCTGAGGGCCCTCGATGGCCGAATACTCCGAACTTGACTGCATCTTCGACTCAATAAATAACATTTGTCGGAAGGTCTCGTGCCGAGTCTAGCATGCTCTAACTCTTCTTATATCGACCCGCTAATGCTTGGAGTTCCTTATTCGCCTTCCGATGTTTAGGTATAAACCGATATACTCGGCGATTACTCTTTCACTATCCTTGAGGATTTGGCCCTCCAAGCGTAAACGCCATACCCTCGCTCGCCGATCTTTGAATACTCATTGATCTTCTCCCCGACCGAGCAGCTCAGAGTCTCGGCGGCAGGTGGGAGGTGCACTTCCCATCTTCTCGTAAGGCTTGAAGCAGTATTTGTTCTCGCGCTCCTTCGCAGCCTTTTCTCCTCTTTCGCTTCCTCGGCTTTTTGCAGAGTGCATCAACCGCGGAAAGAGCTTCCCCCGGAGACTTTCGTGAGGATGTCCCCATCAGTGACTTGGGTCACGGTGAAATCTGGCCGAGACAGATCTTCTTTCTCTTTGAGGGGGTCAGGGTACGCTATTTCCATGACTCTCTCACCTCGCAGACTTTTCGAGAAGCGTGTAACCGGCTTCTGTTTCTTTGCTCCTTTAGCTGGAATGACCGAAAAGTCCATCGGAGCGATGGGGACTTTCCTCTTTTGTTGGCTCAGCTGCTGAGAGATCCAAGCTGGTCCTATAGAAGAAGGACCAGAGACAGAGGGGAGGCAGTAACGGTAGAGGAGGGGAAAAACGTGGAGACACGCGGCGCGCATGATTGGAAAGAATAGCCGAAGAAGTGTCCACGGGAGGAAGGGAAACCGCAACTGCAGAAGACATAGGAAGGGAAGGGAGCTCGGAGATGAGGGAAGAAATAGAGGAAGACAAATCAGCGAGGGAGGAGAAGATAGATGAAGAAGCAGGGGAAAGGGTAGAAGAAGGGGCAGAGGACACGACCAAAGGGGTGGTCGTTTGAGTCACTCGAGGAGGGGAAGGAAGAGAAGAAGAAGGGATAGAAGGGACCTCTGGTCAGAAGACGCCCGACATCCCGGGGTGGATGGGCGTATAGGACTATCCTCTGTCAATTCTTCCTCCATGAGTTATAACCTGTTCTGGCTCTGAGGGAAGAGGACTTTCAGGGGCTTCTTCCCGAATGGTGCTAGTTTCACCTTCTTGCACCTTTGCCTTTCAGCTGCTTCTTGGACCTTGGAGGTGCATTGCCCAACGGGAAGTTGTGAAATCTACCCTAGGTAGATTAGTCCGCTCATGCGCACCAATGCTCTATTCTCCGCATAGTCTCTTTCGACCCTCTCCTCAATTGCTTCGAGGAGCCTTGCTCTGCCAATGGCCGGAAGGGCCAATTGTCCCCATCTCGTGTCATTATACACCTTATCTACTTCATCTTCCGTAGTCCGAAGCCTTCGGGGACAATGGCCACTCCGTATTGATGATTTCCGCCAATGCCAAGCGAGAGTGATCCTTTCTTCTCGAGTTCCGCCTCATGGAGAACGCCAATGTAAATATCCTCACCTGAGGGACATGGATCGGATCGAAGCCGCTGGGCAGCAGCTTCTTGGGTCGAAGGTAGGCCTGGCCGGGAAGTCATGCTTCAAGTTGAGTAGCTCCACTCGCGAACATTTCCTTCGCCTTATGGTGGGTGGAGCATGTGTATCGCCCACTTGAGGGGGAAAGGAGTTCCACCCTTCTTTCTTTTCGAGGCACTTCTCATGGTATGTGACCACCGCCTTGACGCTTCTAGTAGAATCACTTAGGCCCAAGATACCTTGTAGCCTCGGGGCTCTCCCCCAAAAAGTTGGCAGCCCTCGATAGGTGAACGTGGGAAATTGGGTGAACAGGCCCCATTTCTCTCGTGGATCGCCACTATGTTTTTGGTCGTCCGCTATGAGTCATGTTTGGCCTCGCAGTGGGTGATGACATGATGAAGAATGCATCGTTAACTTTTGTGAAATGTTGATGCTATTCTCCACCTCACTTCCGGGTAGTAATCAAATATCTTGGCCTCGAGGCCATACTCCACTTCGGTTCAGCCCCGATAATCCTCGCCGACGCTGCAGCAGAGACTACATAGGAGTTCATATGGAACACTCCTGTTGTGGCGAATCGTCAGAATCGCCGTAGATGGTGCCGCTTATTATTTCACCCCAAAGAAAAGCGCTGATCGGGTAAATTTTTATTCATTGTCTCCAAGTACCGCAAAGATCCACTTATGGAAATAGTGGGCATCCGAAGCCCAAGACTCGCCAGAAGGTGATAGTATCGCTGAGCTCCTCTGAGAAATCACTTCGGTGGATAGTCTGTGGCCACCGGGTCACCACCTTCTTGTTCTTTAGGTAGACCTCATTCATCAACTGCATGCACCGGTCTTCGTTGTCTTCCTGTGCCTTGATGCATTCTTTTGTTGGCTAATGTACCACGAAGTTCCTGGTGGTGAGGGATGCCGAGCATTATTTCAAAATGACGGCAAAGGAGGTTTATGACTACCTCGCCTTGCTATTTTCGACACATCTGTGTCTTTGTTGTAACATCGGGCAATCACCATCATGAATTCGTTGTTGACAAAGACGACGGGGATTCCTCCGGCGGCGCAGTGGCACTTCGCCATTAACTTGTCCATCCATGGACTTCTCAGAACTTTCTCGAGTCCTAACCTGCAATTCCTCCATGTCAATGTGACCCACCTCCGAGTCTCTCGACATCCATACCGCACTCACTCGTGATTCGGCATCCCGACCCTCTCGATATTTGTATTTCATCTCTTCTTCTCGCACCTTAGCCTTTCCTCTTGGTTTGGTGGGTTTCTTGCTTGACGTAGACATGTGTTCTTTCGAACTCGCTTGCTGATCTCGCATGAAGAAGAAGTGAGACCCAATCCACAAAAGTTGAATTAGTCATTTGATCTTCCATCGAATGCTAGCAGAAGAAAGAGTTAGAGATTTTAAGGCTTAGGGCATGCAGGCGCATGAAAATTACATGTCAGCAGCCAAATGGATAAGGCGCACGTAAAAGAGTGTCAGCAGGGTTATATCTGGCGCAAAGGCGCATGGCGCACGGATGTAGCAGATTGCATTTTATAACAGGGCGCATGAAAATTGTGTGTTACATTGGGATTCGGTGCGCCCTTTGGCGCATGGATGGATCGTGTAACATGGACTTTTCGTGCGCCAAAAGGGTTTACAAAACATCATGTTACTGCAATCGGGGGTGCGCCCGCGCCTTTATAGCTTTATACTTGCGCGAATAAGGCTTGTGTTGCATGGAAGCTGGGTGCGCCCTTTGGCGCATGGAAACGGGATGTAACATGGATAAATGGTGCGCCAAAGGCTTTTAAGGGGGCGCGGGATCGACACTTGTAGCATGCGAGAAAGGCGCGCCTTGAGGGCGCATGAGTTCTAGATGCAAAGATGACAAATGGGCGCTGCGCCATCATGCGGTTTAGATCATGTAATAGGGCGGGTAGATGCGCCAAAGGGGCGCAACTATTTTTAGTGTAACAAGGCGCGCCAGTGCGCCACAGAACTAAACTCATAGCTCAAACCTTTTCTTTCTTTCCTCCATTTCAAAGGTTGCTTGGACATATAAGGTTTCATAAAAAGATTTTCAGACCAAGCCTTTTCAAAACAACACTCTTTACCAGCAGATCTGGAAAGAGGGAGGGAAGGGAGGAGGAAAAGAAGAAGAAAATGAGACAGACAGACAGGGGAGGAGCTAGCTTAATCATAATCTCATTTTAAAACCGCCAAAGAAGCCAAAACACGTACTCAAGAACACTCAAAGAACCGAAAGCACAAAACGGAGAAGAGGGAGAACCTCTCACCTTGGATATATAGCAAAAGTTTGGAGAGCGGGTCCACAGGGCGATGAAAACGACGGAGCAGAGGCTGACAAGTCCAGAACGATCACGTGCTTTGCAAAAGAATGAAAATGACATTGGGCGCGCACGTATATTTATAGAAAAACTGGTCATCAATGCGCCAACCACTTTTGAAATGGCGCATGAAAGTCATTGCCGACAGGGGAAAGCGTGCGCCTTCTTTGCACACCAAAACTTTGTGTCATACGAAAACTTTGAGATTATGTGTGCCTCTTTGCGCACCGAAAAGTGGAGCAACAAAAGCAATGTCAACAATAAGGCGCATGCGCCTTGCGCACGCAAAAAGAGACTCAACATCCTTTTAAGCGCACCGAAAGACGTGCTAACATGGAAAACCACGCGCCAAAGGCTTTTTTCGAAGTGGGCGACACCAAAACTTTGTGTCAGGTAACAAGGCAAATCCATGCGCCTGTGCCAAAAAAGGCTCAAAAAGACTAAGTTCGAAAACTAGATTTCCCTTGAAGGGATTTTACAACGTATTATAGGATCGATAACACAATATATTCCTCTATCGTCATTTTCGTGCAGCCAAGGGCGATATAACCTGGCATCTATGTATGCACGCTATCTAGTGTCGATAATGCTTTTCTATGTGCCACTTTAAAAGTCAGGCGATTTATTACTACCTCACCTATATATAGGCATTTCTTGCACCACATTGTCACCAAACACAAATCACGTGATTATTTTTCTTTTCAGCTTTCAAAGACACCACCTTATCTTTCAAATCTTTTCGTGGACCCATTTGCACACTTCTCCACTATTTATCCCGGTAAGATGTCCTCTTCTTTGTGCACTTTGTGTTTGTGGTTTTTTCTTCGCTTGTTGGTATGGATTGGATTGGAAAGACTATGAAATCATGAACTTTCCCCCTTCCTTGCTCAGTCTTTTCCATTTTTCCACATATTCTTCCCCTCTTTCCAGATCTGCTGGTAGAGGAAACTTTGTCCTGAAATGATTGCTTAAAAACTCTTTTAAGCCTCTTCATCACCCCAAGGTACCCTAAAAGGAGCTTAACCACATATAAACCCCTCTAGAGAGAGAATCAAAGCTTTAAAAAGAAACTGTATTTTTCTTCTCCTTTGGCGCGCGCACCTCGCAACATGAAGAACAGCTTGCGCCTTTGGCGCATCTATCACCCCAATTACATAAAGAACAATTGGTCAATGGCGCATATTCCCTGCCTGCTACATAATGAAAAGTTGCGCCCTCATGGCGCACTTCCTTAGTTTGTTGCAAATGCTTTCCTCGCGCCCCCTCATGGTGCACCAAACTCATTTGTTGCATCATCATCAAAACTGCGCCCTTTGGCCACCCCCGCATGTATGCAACATAGAAATTATCCACGCCAAGTGCAATTTATAAAATGGTGTAGGCGCATCCTCATTATAATAACAAGATGTCATGCAGACTCTCCATGCGCCAAAAAGCCAGTTCCATTATGGCGCATGAAAATGATGTAACATGCGCAAATCCTGCGCCCTTTGGCGCATCCTATACCCATGTAACATGCTACATTCATGCGCCCGTTATAAAATGCATACATATGGCACAAGCGCACTTCTGATTGCAACAACAAAATGTACCATGCAATTTCCATGCGCCATGCGCCTTTTGGCGCTGATTTATCTCCTGCAGCATCCCTTTCCTGTGTGCCTTATTATTTAGCCCCCAGTAACTCGTAGTATTCATGTGCCCCGCGCCCGAGGCCTTAAAATTGCTAACTCTTTCTTATGTCATCATTTCAATGGAAAATCAAACCATGGATATGGTGGGTTTGGGTACTAACATGACCTTCCTACGTTGTGTTTCACTTCTTCTCCTTTCAGATCAGCAACTGAGTTTGGAGTTACATATGTCAACATCAAGCAAGAAACCTACCAAATCTAAAGGCAAGGCCAAGCTCACAGAAGAAGAAATGAAGTATAAATATCAGAGGGTCAGGATGCCCGAATCCCAGGCAGAGTGTGACTTAGATATCAAAGACTCAGAACTTGGACACATTGATATGGAGGAGTTCTGGACCAGAACCAGAAAGGTCACACGAAGTCCCTGGATGGAAAAATTGATAGGCAGTGCCCTGCACTTTGCTGGAGGAATCCCAGTTAGCGCCATGAACAATGAATTTATGATGGTAGTTTCCCGATGCTACAACAAAGACACAAGATGTGTCCACAATGAGAAGGGTGAGTTTATAATCAACCTCACTTCTGCCCGCCATTTCGAAATAATGCTCAATATGCCTCACCACCGACACTTTGTGGCCGTCGGCACCAGAAGATTCCGTCAAGGCCTCGGACGACAATGAATATCAGTGTATGCAAATGATGAATGAGGTATATTTGAAAAATAAAAAGGTGGTGACTTGGCCACAAGTCATTCATCGTAGTGACTTTTCGTAAGAACTCAACGACACCATTACATTCTGAGCAGAGTTTTTGGGCTTCCCGACGCCCATTATTTTCACAAGTGGATGTTGCGGTACCTAGAAACAATGAACAAAAATGTGCCCGATCGACGCTTTGAGTGGGCGAAGTCATAAGCAACACAATCTCTCGAGATGCTACAACAACTTAACACAATGTGCAAGTTCTATATGAACTCCTACGTGGTCTATGTCATCAATTCAAAGAGATTATCTAGCTCGATTTGGTGCGGGGTTTGGCCACAAAAATGTTAAAATCTATGAATAATATCCAGGCTAATCAAGCTGGAAAATAGCATCCCCCAATTTACAAAGATCAATGATGCATTCTTCTATTTCATCATCTGCTTGTTGAGGCCGAATATGACTCATGGTCGTAGGATCAAGAGTATTGAAGAAATACCGAGAAGTGGGGGCCTGCTCACTCAATTCCCCACATTCACCTATCTAAGGGCGGCTAACTTCTTGGGGGAACCAACTAAACTGCCAAGGTATTCCGGTCCCAAATTGATCTTGCTAGAACTATCAAGGCAGCTAATCACCTACCATGAGAAGTGCCTCAAGAGAAAGAAGGGTGGAACTCCTTTCCCCCTCATAGTGGGTAGGTATACATGTCTCACTCACCACAAGGCAAAAGACATGTTTGTAGAGTCTGAGCTACTGAATCTGAAGCATAACTTCCTAGCAAGGCCTACCTTTGACCCAAGAAATTGTCTGGCCTAGGGCCAAGCTCTCGACCTAATCCACATCCCTCGGATCGAAGACATCTACATCGATATATATCATGAGGTTGAGCTCAGGGAGGAAGGACCATTCTCGCTTGACCTTAGCAGAAATCATCCAAGACGGGGTGGCCATCGTCCCCAAAGGCTACCAAACTACTGAGCAAGAAGTGGATCAAGTGTATCTTGACACGTGGGGACGATTGGCCTTTCACTATGATTGATAGAACTAAAGCACCCTGCACAATAGAGGAAAGGGTCAAGAAACTCTGCGCAGGGCGAGCATTGGTAGCCGACCGAATGGACTCATCTACCTCATAGTCGATTTCACAACCTCTCCGTTGGGCAACGTTTTCTCCTCGATCAAAGCAGCCAAAAGGCAAGGGAAAAGCAATAGAGGGTGAATCCGGTCCACACAAGAGGAACCTCCTAAAAGCCCTCCTTCCGCTTCACAAGAACGGGTTGAAATCCCGAAAAGATCGTTTAAGAAGAAGCAGAGAAGATGTTCCAATAGGCATATCCAATCGTGATGTGGCCACGACTATAACAATCGAGGTCCCTTCTACTCCCTTCTCCCTCTCCTCCTTCCCCTCCTCGAGTGACCCAAGCGACCATCCCTTTGGTCGTGTCCTCTCCCCTTCTTCTACCATTCCTCCTGCTTCCTCATCTATCTTCTCTTCTCTCGCGGACTGTCCCCCTCCATTTCTTCCTCATCTCTCGAGCTCCCTTCCCTTCCTATGTCTTCCTCCCCCGTAGTATCCCTTCCTCCCGTGGGCACTTCCTCGACTTTTCTCTCTATCACCGAGCGACACAAGGTTCCTTCCCGTGGATCAACTAGAGCCCATGATCAGCAAGTTCATGGAATACCATGCCCAATTCCACATCTCGTCACTGAGCAACAAGCAGGCGGATCCCCCTTTCACCGAGGGATGACGATGATGAATAATTTCTCTCTCTTCTTCGAATTTCTTTTTGTAAATGTCTAAAGTATGTTGGCATCAAATGATGACATCATCCATGTTGCACCTTGAGATGATGTCATCCATCAATTTGTCAAAAGTCAACATGACTTTGAGATATTTTGTAGATATTATGTAAATAGGTGGTTGGTTCCTTTTGGCCTTCCTTCTTCTCCTTCTTCTATAAATACTCGAATATTTGTCATATTCATGGGTGAATACTTTTCAGATGAGAAATAGAAGTAAGGAGAAGATTTTGAACTCTTAGTAACATGAAAAATAAACAATGAATACACTATATTTAGACTTTGTGTTGAATACATGTGTTTTTATATCGATCTTTCTTATGTTAGATTTGTGTGATTGTTCTTGGATTTTCTTCTACTTTGTTTTCATTTATTCATCAAAAACCTATTGCTTTATCCGTCTACGCAAGTAGGTTCGGCTCTGCAATTCTACCAACTCAAACCATGTAGACCCTTTGACCCTTCTACTTTGGAATTCATTTCTTTTCTCCCTTCGGATCTCGATCTTTCCTCCGTCTTCCCCTCCTTTCTTTTCTCCTCACAGCTAGAAATACACCTCTTGGGATGAGATCCCAAACTCCCGAAGGCGAGAATATTGTGAGACTTGCATGATTCTTCCCGCCAGAGAATAGCAATAAACCGGTTTCGCTTTGCTTTACTCAAAGAGGTACTATGCCCGCACACTGTTGACTCGTTTATCCATAAATCTACCTGTTGACATTTTGAACCAACACATAAAAAGGAAAAAAGGTGGACCATTAGCAGGGGCATTATGTCTTACATTTTTTCCACTTATGTGGCATCATGTGATTGGGTGATTCTTTGATGTGATTTGATGTGACACATTTTATTAGCTACTTTTTTTCAAATGTTGAAGGACAAATGTACATGTACTAGTCACTCACTTTACAAATACCCTCACCATTATAGGTCCGTGCTCCCTACATTCTTTCATTAATTCACCTAGGTGTGGCATGACATCGGGAGGGAAAAATTCCATTTTTACACAAAATGAGCCAATCATGTTCGATACGTACAAAACCGGCATTGAGTATAACGTAGGAAGCACTTTAAACACTGCATGGTACTACTTACTAAGTATTTTGAACAATATCAACATAAAGAGTAACCCAAATTGTGAATATTAATACCCATCAATGTCACCTATCGATTTTGAAGAATCTTGGTAGATAGGGTTGAGAGTTTGTGTGACCCATGGAAAATCGTAAGTTGTGTAAACACCCATTAAAATCCTTAGACTTTGGTCATATGAGGGCTTAAAGATTGTGATTCCTACTTGTAGGTGCTTAAATTCAGCTCCCTTTAATTTTATTTGTGTGGTGAAGGTAACAACAATTTATTTTATTTCAGTGGCAACTAAATAAATAATAGAGCAAAATATTAAAAAGTTTGTATCTTTGATCGGTAACTCGGTTTTTTGAGTGTTGTTTTTACAAAAGTTCTTTTTTTTGATCTTTCCATTGGAATTATTTATTTTGTGACTTGCACTATAATTATAAAGTTTCAAATATGGAGGAGTGTTATAATCAATTGTGGATGCAATTTCAGCTGAGCCCAACGTCCTAAATTTTTGGGAGTTGCAGTTTGTACCTATCATGGATTCTGAGAATGATATGATTTTCTCTGAAGTATGTGGAATTTCAAGAGGATATTGTAAAATTTGTGGAAGAAAATAGATCACTCAAAAAGTGAAATTCTCTTCTACAATCACTCATTCATGATAAGGATATAATAATACACTCTCTGCAGAAAAACTTGCTAGCCTAGAACATCACCATCATATTGTGGACAACCATATCCATGCTCCTAGTCCACTTGCAGTTGTTGCTCTTGTACCCACTAACATTGATCTACCAGTCTTTGAGCCTGAACCTACTTTTGATGCTTCTAAACCTGTGAGGCTTGTTACTACATGCTCTTCCACATATGTGCCTATTATAGTACCACATGTTGTGTATCCTACTTCTGCTCAGTTGCATGGCTTTTTTGGGAAGCATACCACTACATTCAGTTCTCGCATGCTCCATTCTATGGGTCTCACTAGTGGAGTCATTGGTAGACATTCACAGGGTATTATTTCCTCTATTCCACATGTGAAGTGGAATTCTCATCATGACATTGGTTTTTGAGAAGATACTTCATTGGGATCACACATTGATAGAGCTCCTTTTTTGTTCACTCGACTCTTTCTTGAGGATCCTGAGCAACACATGAGTTCTACATCTTCACTTAGGCTTGACAAACCCAATTTTAGTTGTCAGACATGATCAACCTGACACACATTTTGATTTTTTTACATGCACCCATTGTGCATTTTGCACCAATTCATATGCAAGCATCTTCTTCATCCATCCATGTTGATTTGGGGTGGATATTTGATCACTCATGGAGGTGACATAGGCATTCATTGAGAGGACTCTACAGGCATGGCTCCTCCACCATTCGGCCTCTTGCTCCACTTTCTATACCTTCTGCATTGTGATGCTTCTTGTTTTAAGCATTTTTATTTAGTAGGTGTAGTGTATCTCTCTTGTTTATTGAGAGATTTTGTATCTCGTATTTTTGATACTTTTGGCATGTGACAGTCTCTCTATGGGGAGCTATTCTAGTGGAGCCCATTGTTAGTTTGTCAATATTCGAGTAGTTGTTTTGATAAATCATATAGATTTGTAATGCCACTCCACCCATTCAGGAGTATGGGAGGGTGTGTGTTGATCTTGTTTTTTCGGGTTTTATGTCCTTGCCTTGTTACCTTGGCTTTTCTTGGATCATGACACTCAAATTTTTTTCCTTGCCTCATTGCTTTGGTTATTATTCTTAGATCATGGCACACCTATTTGCAGTACTTGATCGAATTATGTTTCGTGTTTTTTTGCACTTTCGACATCACTCCATTGACAGTCTCATTGTATGGAGCTATTCTAGTGAATCCCAGTGTCATTTGTTTTTTAGTTTTGTGATCGAGTAGTGGATTCATACCACAATGCACACCAAACTTCTTCAGCATTGTATGAGTTTTTTGAGCCGAGCTTCTTGGGATGCCTTGGAGTGGGTCTTTACTCTCTTTACTTTGTTATTCTTTGGTTTTGGGTACCTTGCGGTGTCCCTTTTTCCCAGTTATTGTACATGAGTACCTCATAGAGTCTAGTTGTTGGGACTCATACTGTGGACATGCCACTTCTATTTTGTCCCCTAGCTTCACTTGAGGGGGGTGTTATAGTAGGTATTTACCTTATCTCATGTTCACCTAGGTACTTTATTTACCTTTATTTTATTTATCCTCACCCACTTATGTGTGTGGATATTTCTTTTATCTTATTTAGATATTAGGAGATATTATCTAGTTGTTAGGTATAATTCTTTCCTTGATCTATGGTATTGACTAGATCCTTGATGTCTAATTCTCTCCTAAATCTATGGTCTTGACTAGTTCTTTGATGACTAGTTATTTCCTTGATTTATGGCTTGATCTACGACCTTGACTGGTTCTTAGATTGTTATTCCTTTCCTATTTAAGCAAGGCCCATTCTAAATGTATTGCATTGAGTTCCATAATAATATATGATATTGTTGCTCATTTGTTTGGAAAGGTTTTATTTAAACTTATTCGGTGAATTCTTTCATCTTATAGATCATGGTGTTTGATTAGCATTTGTGTTCTTGGCTTAGTACGATCCGGTTATCATTCCTTTCAATGAATGAAACAAAAAATAAGTGGATCATGAATAAATGGGCCACTGGGCATACAAAATTTCCCATACATGAATGAAGAAATAAATGTGTGAGAAAAAACATGGTAACTATATAGATAAAGCAACTTGGGTGGAATGAAGAATAATATATCAAAGAATTGAATCACATCTATGATTATGATGAAATTCCTTGTAGAATTGAGTATAACTCAAGTGGAGATGAAAATATTTATGACTCAATGTTGGATTAGCTTGCATCATTTTATTTGTAAAATTGGCAAGATGTACGTCAACTATAAAAAAGTATGAAAAAGAATAGGCTTATTTTACATTTTGGGAGTGGTAGAGATAAAATGACACTATATCATGAATTATGTTTCTTATAACATCTTTCAAGTCAAATATGATATAGTAAGGGTAAATGGGTATACTCAAATTGTTAATTTGAAGTATCTTTTAAGAATAAGAATCATAATAGAAAATCTAACATCACGATTCAAAAGAAAATGAAGATGTAGATGATTTTTATTAAGAAAAATAATTCAAAATACACTCAACAAGAACACTATTATGGGAGAGGAGCCAGAGATGTGCACCCAAGTTGAGGGTGTACAACACACATATAAATACATCAAATTTTGAAAAAAAAAAACCCCGTAATAGTTTTTTTTTCTTAATCTAAATACTTTTTTGAGCTTTTTTATTTTATGGAAAGTGGTTTTTAAAGGGATTTAAATCAAGTAGTTTTTCATACAAAGGAAAAAAGGGTGGACCATTAGTAGGGCATTATGTTTTGCATTTTTTTCCACTTATGTGGCATCATGTGATTGGGTGATTCTTTGATGTGATTTGATGTGACACATTTTATTAGCTACTTTTTTTTCAAATGTTGAACGACAAATGTACATGTACTAGTCACTCACTTTACAAATACCCTAACCATTATTGGTCCATGCTCCCTACATTCTTTCATTAATTCACCTAGGCATGACATGACGCCAGGAGGGAAACATTTCCATTTTTACACACGGAGCCAATTGTGTTCTAATACGTACAAACTAGTGTCGAGTATAATGTAGAAGCAAGCGCCGCATCCAAAGACGATACTACTTAATAAGTATTTTGACAATATCCACCTAAAAGGAACCCAAATTGTGAATATTAATACCATCGAGTGTCACTGTTGATTTTGAATAATTTTGGTCAGAGTTTGTGGGGATTTAAAATTACTTCTTACTAGACAGGTGTGACCCGTGGAAAATTTATAACTATGTTGGGGACCGGTTGAGCCATTATGATTAGATATTACGAAGATAAGTACCATGTATTTTATGACCATGTAAAAAAGAAAAGGATTACGCATACGAGGAGGGACGGTGTATAGAGGAATTTGTTAACAAAGATGATTGCAATTGAGTGAAATGATTGATTTCCTATTTTTAGTAATGTCTCACTTCAATGAAGACTTCCAACTCACCTTCATTCACTCCAATGACAACTTCAAATCATAAATGTTTGATTTTGAATGCCAAATTACTTATACTTCATAAAAAAATTATGCTTAGTGGTTACATACCCTTGAGTCTAGACCATCTTGTCAATTTTTCTCTCAACTCTAGATGTAATTCTTAAATAATTAGTAGAAGCACACCTTATTAGGGCTCTCCCCCTGGGGTCTACTAGAATTATTAGTTCACATCGATGGAAAATCTTCTTAAGAAAATTTCTCATGGAGTCCTCGCTCATTTTATGTTTAATTCAAATAACTTCAACCTAAAAATTTTCAAACCCTAATGATTTACAATAAGTTTTTGATAAGCATGTTTCAATATTTGCAAAGCCAATTAGATTGCCCTCTCAATAGCTAAAGGACCATCACATCCAAAATTAATTCCCCTCAAGGTTCCCTCCCATTTTTTCCCATACTAGTGCTGATTCTTGTAGAAGACTGAAATTGAAAAATGGGTGTAAGAAATGCTTAAGAAGGAAGTCATTCATCAATCATGTTTTTCATGACCATTTTTCTTTCTAACTCTCCCAAAAATATGGATCGTGCGTAATCTCTACATTGATTATTATTTTTTATTATTGGTAAATAGTTTTTTGAAAGGGACTATACCCTTGTACAAGAAGGCTCAAAAGCCAAATTTAACATAATCATCGAAAAAGGGATCAAAATCCGATATGACCAATAAGCCCAATGGTAGTAAATGTTGAGAACAAAACCCGCAACTAGTAACTCAACTATACATTGATTATTAGAAACTCAAGAAAATAGTTATTAAATATAAACTCCCTATTCCAATGACCAATGAGCTTCTTGATGAGCTTCATAGAGCCTAGTTTTTCTCCAAATTAGATCTACATTCATGGTACATGCATATTGGCATCAAGAGAAGGATACCCATAAAACTACCATCCATCCATTCTTACACTCATGATGGCCACTTTGATGAATTTTGGGTCATGCCTTTTAGGCTCACCAATGCCCCTCCAAGATTCCAAGGACTGATGAATAAACTCTTCTAGTCATTCCTTCATAAATTTATCTTTCGTATTTTTGTTGACATCTTAATTTATAGCAAAAACTTGGGCGAAGCATTGACAACGCCTCGACTTATCGTTTTAACTTGTCTCGATAATAATTTATGTTAAAAATATTCCAAGTGAACTCTTTTTCCTTAAAATAATTTGAGAACCTCGGGTATATTATCTCTAGAGTAGGTGTTATATTTGACCTAAATAAAATTCTTTCTGCATGAAAAATTGGCAAAAATCAAAGACACTCTACGAGCCTTCACCGCAATTCTTTGGTCTCAATGGATATTAAGATAAATTTGTAAAGGACTATGGAAAATCACAACTCACTTAACCTCCTTGTTGAGAAAGAATGTGTTCTCCTCTATTACAACAATTGAGCATGCCTTTTCAATCTTAAAATAGGTTATGTGTAGTACATATGTTTTAGAAGTGCTTGTTTTCTCAAAGACATTCATTATTGAAATTGATGATTGTGGAAATAGGATTCATGTTATACTCCTCTAATAAAAATTTCATATTACTTTCAAACAAGGCCCTCTCAAGTCGAATTTGATGCTTTTCACCCGCAATAAAGAAATGATAGTCACAAAGATATGCATTTCATAAGTGGTGGTCATACTTAGTAGGCTAGAATTTATGTATTAGAGTTTACCACCATATTCTCACATACTTCCTCAAACAAGAAGTTTATTCCCATATTAGTAAAAATGGATCACCAACCTCGTGATATATGACTATAAATCACACATAAGAAAGGAAAATCAAATTTAGTTGCGGATGCACTTTCACATACATATGAGGACCGATATTCCATATGTCAGATATCGGTGATAGTAGGTAATTTGATGTAAAAGATACAATAAGAGTTGGAACATTATTTAGCCACACAACACCTAATTCAATAGCTTGTTCTGGATCCTTCCACGTAATCGAGTACTTTGGCATGGCCATTACTTATGGTATAAAAAAATGGTCTCACCCTAAGTCTTAATTATGCCAAAAATTTCTTCTCGATATGTATGTATCACTCTCTACAGCCATTCTAGATTCTTAAAAACATATTAGACAATTCAAAGATATTTATTCTAACATGGAATGAAAGAGAATATCGAGAAGTTTGTTATATAATGTGATAATTTCCTATGTTACAAAGCAATTGAAATGTTGGGTCACCCTTAACTAACTAAATCCACATCCCATTCCTACATGGATTTGGAAAAATTTTTCATTGATCTCATTAAAGGTTTCCAAAAATCTAGGCATAAATTAGTAATCCTAGTAGTGGTGGATCATCTCTCCAAATATGCCATTTTTTTCTTAGCCCAACCTTACACCTATCCAACCATCTCCCAAACATTTTTTACCACATATTTTTCCCCACTTCTCATTCACGAACTATTCATTTCATATTTTTAGTTATCGGTGAGCATTACAAGACAAATCAGTGGGATTTTCACAGGGGTATCCTTTCCCCCCCTTTTTTTTTAGTTGTAGTTACCCCATATTTGGAGAGGTTACAAACAAATAGAGCAGTAGAGCACCCTTGTCCCATCCCTACCCCATAGATCTATCCAAATATCTAGAGGGCCTATATCTATATCATATGGGCCTCACCAACCATCTATAGTTTCCCTATATATCTATCTCCCCTCGAGAACAACAATGGGAGGAATAATTAAATGGGTGAGTGATGTATGAGGGTCAGAGCCCCTATCTCTCTATGTAGATGAAGGGCTTGTGAGCCCGTCGCTCTCTCTCTCTCTCAATAGGGTGGTGAGGATAGACTAGGAAGTGTCTCGTATCCACTCGAAGGCTCTATCTATAGAACAATAATCCTCGCTACACTTAGGGTTTGGGAGAAGCCCTCTTGAACAAACATCATTCGATCGTCTGAGGGTGACTCAACTTGAAGACCACCCCTATATAGTTGGATGAAGGAAAGGGGGTACTATATGTGTGGGTTCACATAGATATAGATATAGGGCCATGTTGATTGATATCTATCTATATTCTATATGCCCCCTAGATCTATCTCCAAACCAGCCATATAGGAGTCCCTTGGAATTGATATTATAAGATAAAATCTTCACATATAGATCCAAGACGAGAATTGAGATTATAAGATGAGAATCAAGATTATATGATGAAAATCGATATTTATATCTCTGATTTTCGAGATTATAAGATGACAATCATCCCCCGACCATACAAATTCGATTCAAAGGCTTGAATCAAATAGAGAGAGTAGGTCGATACACCATATACAGTTCAGATCTAGATGGCCCCAACTCCCCAGCTAAAGATTCTAGGCCCCTCTATATCTTCTATCTCGATCTTTTCTCGGATTCTATATGCCATATAGATTGATCCTAGAAAAACATTCATCTCATTGGTTATCCCTCATATCCCATGTAGACTCAAAACTATATCATAAATAGGGGTGGATATAGATGGAGAACCAACCCCTCAATCTAGATCAATTCATTTCTCGATAACTATCTAGACGGTCTCGTGGACATGATTGCCTTTGGTATATATATGGTCATTGAATTATATTGAATAATGACATAGCCTTCACTAGTCATCTTTGAATAGAGTTATTCTATAAAATAGGAACACAATTAAATAGTGCTCTAATTATATCTTGTGGATATATGGTCACATTGAAATAAACAACAAAATGACTAGAAATATTTTTATATGTTTTCCTCTAAGTATAAAAATCATTGGGTCAAGTGGTTACCCCTTGTTCAATGGTAGTACAACATAATGTCTCACACATCCACTAAAATTACCCTATATCGAGTAGTTTCCATCCATCCAAAATGATATTGTCTTGTATAATATAGTATGTTCATGTGTTTTAGCATTGGACACCACCCTCATTTCTTGTGATAGTATTCTTTGCTTTCTTCTAAAAAATATCCATATTGTTAAGAACTGGATGAAACAACAACAAAATACCATTTTTTTAAGCAAGTATTTCAACCTAGAGACATTGTTCATCATTATTAATCTACAAATAGTCCTCAAGGAAAAAGGATTTAATCTTTATCCTAGGTTCTATGGACCATATCTAATTATGCAAATATCATGTCAAATGTCTATAAGTTCGTAGCTCAAACCTCTCATGTTCATCTTGTATTTCATATCTCATTATTCACGCCATAGAACATCCATTAAGGTTTATATCAAATGAATAATTTACCAAGAAATTATGAACCCATATAGTCCATTAAGTAAAACCTTTATCTTTTTGCATAGGTGTACCTAAAACATCATGAAGTAAAGTGCAAGCATTCATATCAATGTCTTTCCTTATGGTACTTGATTCTCAATCATCAAAATTTTCTTAACATGATAGGACTTGCAATAAGGTTCAAAGAATCTTAATGTTAGGCGGCGTTGGTTACCTAATATGTAAAAAATGCTCGATTTGATGGCCATGAAGACATCTATTTTAGGGGTAATTGAAAGAGGATGTGACAAAAGGCTTAAAAAATAATTGCGAGTTTGCTAGGGTTATTTAAAGAAGATTAAAAAATAGGGAGATTCCTTGGTGGCTTAGTACAATATTTGAAGAAGAGTTCATGAAGTAGAAGAACACATGGATGAATAAAAAATTAATGGAAAAGCAAATGGGGCATTGGTATATAAGAGTGCCCAAACCACGAGGGGTTCACTTAGTAAAAGTATCGTATAGCATGTGCGTTCAAAGGGCATTAAAGAATACCATTAATTATAGTTTTTAGCTCTAATTATTCAATTGATAATTCCCCTCTTGTTATATATGTTAGAATGAAAATACCCCCTACTTTTTCATGTACCTTACTTACCCATTTTTCTATTATAATTTTATTTATCCCTTTTTATTTCTACCCTAATATATTAAATAGAAAATATATCATATTTCTCACTCAATATTTTTTTAATATGCATTTCCTCTCGAAAGATAGTTTGAATCCATTCAAGACCTATTACCAATTACCTTATAAATGTTAAGATTTAATCATTTATCAATAGTTCTTCAAATAATTAAGATGGTAAAATAATATCACTTGTGTTGAAAAGCATACTCAATCATAGTTTTCTACCATCTTCTTATTTCTTGGTTTAAAATCTCTTAATTGAGAATTATTTATTCAAAAGAGATTTTAATTTAACTTTTTACCACACACTCTTTTTGCAATTTTAAGGTAATTAGTTTTAAAACTAGAGTTCAAATGTTTTAGTTTTATATTAAAATTAAACCCCCTTTCTTTTGGCCTACCTCTCTAACCTACCCCCAATACCCGATTCAAAATATTAATAAATTAAACTTTTTCACCCCCTCATGTCTACAACATTGGTATATTAACTTTATTTTTATTGATTTTAATTACCTCAATATGAACTCACGTGCTAGGATATTGCCTACCTAATGAACCCCACGTGGCCCAAACATCAATGATGAAATAAAAAAAAAAGATGAGAAAAAAATAAATGTAACCATATAGACAAAGCAACTTGGCCAAAAGAAAGAATACTATTTAAAATAATTAAATCATGTCTATAATTATAATGAAAATCCTCCTATAGAATTGAGCATACCTGAAGTTGAGATGAAAAAATTGACAACTCAACATTGGATAAGCCGACATCATTTTATGTATGAAATAGACATATGGACATTGCCTAAACAAGTGAGAAAAAGAAAACATACTTACTTTATACTTTGAGATGGTGAAGATAGAAAAACATGGAGTGCCCAAGTCTTATTTAATATCATACCAAAGAATTATGATGATAACTTGAAAGTAGACAATTTGACCACTAATTTGAAGAGGATATGGTGCATTAAAAACTATATTTAAAACTCAGAATTATAGTAAAATATCTAAGATCAAACACGGAATGATAATAATGAGGATTTTAAGTTGTAATTGAAGAAGCCTAAGTATTCCTTCGCTAGTGGACATTGTTATCATATATTGATTGAATCACATAGGGCAAGTGGAAACATTCCCACTTTTACACCATAGGCAATCGTATTCAAATACGCAAAAAAAGGCGTCAAGTACAACGTGGGAAGCGTTCCACGGTACTAGTTTGTATTTTGACAATATCAGCGTAATGAGGCAGCGAAATTGAGACTATTATGACCGTGGATTTGAAGAATCTCCGTGAAGAGTGTGGGACTGGGGATTTCAAAGTACATGTTGGTAGATAGGGTGTGGACAGGCTTGGAAATTTACAAGTACGGTGGGCCATCACATATTAGAGAAGGAATCCAATGAATGCATCCTAATTCTGTCCCGTTCAAAGAATATCAATGTAAATAGCGGTGGACGGTGTACTTTGGGATTTGTTTTTTTAAGATGGCAGACAGTGGAATATGATTAGATAGAAATGTTACAGTCATAACAGTGATTGCAATTGAGTGAAACAAATGCATTGTCTATTTTTAGTAATGTCTTCACTAAATTGCCGCCATTCATTCCCAAGACGACTTCAAATTAGAGACGTTGGATTAGGTAGAGCAGTGATTCTGGCGTCTTCAACTATAAAGAAGAATAGTTTACAAAAAGAAAAATTGGGTAGAGGATGATTCTGGTCTCTTCAACTTTTCTAATTTTTACATGAGGTCCCAGTGAAAATTTGGAGAACCGGTTGAAAGTGAAAGGAGGTGATATTCGAAGGTCATGAAGGAGGAAACCCTAGAGATAGTTGTGAAAGTAAGGCCATGTCTTTCCGAGCTATCACTCACAATGTCAACTGTCACTTTGTGCAAAATAAGCCCTTACGATTTGTGGATGGTTAAAGTCCAGGTCATTCTTAGGGTAGTTGCCTGGGGATCCTCTTGAAATCGGAGATTGATCTAGAAAACATTGGATTATTTATATCCCAACAATCCAACATACCTTTCAAATTCGACCACAACAAATAACGTATTCTAGCAGAGAGGTGGAGTTGGTGTATATGATTTCGATAATTGGAGAATGTTGACAAGGCCAACCTCAATCTACGAATCAGTTGTAAGCAAAACTTTTTCTTGTTTGTAAAGAAGTATTTTATGTTGAAATTGATTATCATTTGCCTTCTCCGAGTTGGTGTGTCCAGTCGTGTGCAATTGATATCTAGAAGATTTGATGATTTAAGCACATGGATATTGTGTCATCAACAAGCTCATTAATCAAATAAATAGTGGGTAGATTGGAAAATATGAAGATCTTTTCCTAATGTGTATTTGTTTGCTCATAATCTCCCATCTTCAAAGTGATGATTTGCATCTCACATGTAAAAAACAACAAATTAAGCTAGAAATACAAACCCTATATGTTATTGCCCTCTAAGTATAAAAAGCTCCTCCAAAGTCTAGTGCCATTAGGTTACACACATATTAAGGAATGTATTTCACATGAAATAATCTCACCAATGTCACTAAAAAGAATGATAGATCTATACCGATAGGGATGTTTTCCAATGAGGAAAAGCTTCACGAGGCGGTATTGGCTATATAATTTCGGGCCAATAGCTATGTTCATGTGTATATATTCATATGTTGACACCACTCTCAAATTTTGATAAAGCTTGATCCAACGGTTTTATTTCTTTGATTATCTTCTAAAAAATCATGTATGGTTGATGCAAAAATATTGAATCTTGGACACTGTTGGTACTAAATAAAAATATTTTGTTTCATTTTTTTTGATAGTATTGACCTTATCGCATTAATGATATATGATTTCCTATCATTATTAATGAATTATCAATTTCAGGAGTAAGCTATCGAATAAATGGATTTCAGAGAATTATATTAATCCTAAATACAATAGTGACCATGCTCCAATATTTATACATATTGGATAGCCTAGATACAAATAGATATGGAGTTAAATGTCTATGCAACAACAAACTAAAACACGGTAGCTTCCAAAATTCTTCTCGAGAAACACAAATGAATAATGACATAATGTATAATAACATAACTTATACTCCGTAAATATAATAAGACAAATATGGTTAATAAAACCATATAACATTTATACCACAATAATTAATTAATAACAATAGTTAAATAATTAATTATATAGTCATAATTAATTATCCTAACATTCCCCCTTTATCGTTTTACGTTGTCTTGATAACATGAAAATAAATGACAAGTCATGCCACAGTAAAGGTAGAGTTCTTAGCCATTGCATCATCTATGTGGACAAAATCAAGCTCCATGGTCTCCTTAAAATTTTCCTCCATAATTTCTATTTCAAAATGTATGTATTAGGAATAGGATGTTGTTAAGTATAATTAGTAGTAGCGTCGATAGAAGATAACGGCGCCATTGTAGTACGGTAATATGTAAAAAGTACAATAGGAATGTTGTAAAAAGTAAATATTTGTCGTAAGTGGTTCTATGGTAATGTTAAAATGTCAAAGTTTGGGTAATTAGAAAGTAGGGTCTACATGATTAGGAATTAGAAATATTATATTGGTAATAAAGACAAGGAGTGAGGTCATAAATATTTTGTGTATTTTATTTATAAAAAGTCTAAAAATGTGGAACCCATGTAAAATGATAAGGTTTATCTTATCTTAATGTATAAGCTTACATGTATGATAAGAGTTAAGGTATGAATATGATTCGTCAAATGGGATTTCTTATCCTATCTTAGAGATAAGATGGATAAGCCCGAAGTTCTATAAATGAGGGCCACCCCCTCATTTAGCATAAAAGAAGTAGTGAGAAATATTGTAGGAAGTGTGCAAAGGAAGCCATCGATTAAAGGTGTGTTGAAGAAGCCATCGAGAGGTGTAATTGTAAAGTTTCTCCCATAGTCTTGTTGAAGTACCTCATGGGTGAGATTGAACAATTTCATGTTAATATTATAATTTACTTTGATATTTCAGATTTTCAATCATCATTCCCCCTCTTGTTATCATAGAATGATGATATTCTTGTGTCCTACTTGTTGTTTTGTTTCTTTACATCCACCAAACTAAAAGTTTCTATTATCATATTTTCTCGGTGAAGAATTATCATAGTCCCTTTATGACATTTTGGTTCCGTATATTAAAGGACCATTCCTCGTATATTTTCTCAGAGATATTCCCACTTAGTCAAAAATCAATCGAGGGTAACCTTGTTTTTATATGCATTTCCTAGAAAGATAGTTTGAGTCCATGGTAAAGTCATTTTTACCTTATAATAGTGTTAATGATAAAGTCATTTTTCATGTGAATAGTATTTATCAAATAAAGTCACTTTTTAGATGGTATAGTATTTATAATAACTTCACTTTTTACCGTGAATAGTGTTTACCACAAGATACTCAATTTTACCGTAGTAAGTCAAGTTTTACCATAGTTTACCATGGTCATTTCTATAGTTTCCAATTATTTGTGCACATAAGTCTTGTTGATTGTACTTGTGGGTTGGTATTTCACGGTGGTTACTTTTGAAAATGGGAAAGATTCTTGTTTTTTTTCAATCTAATGAAGATGCTTCTTCTTTCATTCAAGAGTTTAAACGATCTTGTATTTGTAATGGCCTTATAAGAAGGGGAACAATGGACTAATTTTTTCCTACCTTTTTGGATGGTTCAAACTTAGGTGGTTTTATAAACACTAGGTGATAATGTGAAAAATTCATGGGATTTATTAACTCGAAAGTTTTCTTGAAGAATTTGGTGAATTTCTAACCTACCCCTCATGATCGAGATCACAAAGCTATCCCATAGAAGAAGGAAAGATAAGGGATTATCATGCTCGTGTTCTGAGCTCAGGAAGCTCGATGCCCGATCCGGATTAAGGATTAGCTGATGGGTTGATGAATGGCATGGATAATCTTCTATTAAGCACTTCATTCTTGGGATGAAGCCAAAGATCGACAACGAGTGAAGTATGACATTGCCTACCTACCATTGAACAAGCAAAGGAGATCAATGAAGAAGGCAAGAAGAAAGCATGAAGAGGAGCCCAAAGAAATTGTTGCTAAAGTAGAGCCTACACCAACCTTTGGTCAAATCCACAACCACTCCCAAAGAGCACAAATATTTCTCCTAGTACATCTAATAAGTATGAAGATCTGCTTGGGTCATGTTAACTATTAATCTTCTTCAAGGAAAGGAATTTAGTTCTCATGGAGGAGATAGAGGTCCAAAAAGAAATATTTCAAGTTTGTTATGGTTGTTATAAAAAGGGTCATTATAAGTATAATTGTCCGAGATAGAGCTTCTACATCTGTAAAGGAGATAATGATAAAGGAAAAGCACTGTGAATTCTTTTTATGATGTAGTAGATAAGAGCATAAATAATGAAGTAGATGTGTTTGTAACAAAAAAGAAAGAAAGAAAAAGATAATCAAGATGGAAATGATCCTAAGAAGATGAAAGAAGAAACTAGTAAGAAACATAGGAGAAGAAAGTCATGTGTAAGATTTTCTCGATTTCACATTGGGCAAAGGACCATACTCCATCTTGGAAGATCTATCCAAAGGCCTAGAATATTACATATGGTCAACTCTTGGCTATGTCTTCTCGAGAAGAGGCGGAGTATGAGGTGGACTCAATGCTCAAAGAAGTAAGGAGGTTTAAGGTCCCTCAGAATTTAGGCAAAAGGTATCCCTATGCTCCATCGAACAGGTATTATGTAATGGTATTTCAATTCATGATGTCTTAGGATGGAGGTGCTGCAATTGTAATGACCGAGTCCTAAATATGTTGGGTTTAAAATTGATCACCCTTCAACACTTATGTTAAGGTCATTAATAAAGGAAAAACTAAACCGATAGGTGTAGTTTCAAATGTGGCAATATCTCATGCGGGTGTGGTATGTGTGGTAGACTTTCAGTGATGAAAAATGGTACTGCATGCACTCCAATGTCACTGGGAAGACCATGGCTAAGGAGAGTTCATGCATGAAACTACCGGAATGAAGGTTTCATGACACTTGGACATGGTAGAGAGAGGGTGAAGATAAATGTGATCCTCGACATCATAAGGCGTAACTCCGTGGATTTAAGTGATGAAACTATGATTGTATCCTCTCGATTACTCTAGTACCATGAAGTAGACATGAAGATGAAGAAAGTGAGGTGGATGTTTCGGATGGATATCCTTCCATGACTCATGACCCCATAAAATTATCTCAAGAAGAAGTTGATGATCATCTCCAACAAATAAAGATTGGTGATGTCTGTGATGGAGAGTGAGAAGGAATCCTACCTCCAGCTTTTCAAGGTACATACACCTATTCACTTTTGATTACAAGGAACTTCCATCAAGTAAGTTGGGTAGAACATTGATTGAGCTTCTGTCCCGCTTCAAGCCCATAAAGCAAATGCCATATAGAATGAATCCTAATTTTTCTAAGACCGTAAAAGAAGAAATAGATAAGTTGCTTGATGCAGATTCATATTTGTCAGTGGAGAATTCAAAATGGGTTTCTCCCATTGTGATTTCAATAAAAATGGGAAGCTACGTCTTGTGTTGATTACAGGAAGCTCAAAAAGGCAACAAAGAAGGATCATTACCCATTTTCGATTAGATCTTGGACGAAGTAGGCCGAGAGTGTTATAGTTTTGGATTGATGGATATAAGCAGTGACCAAGTTCATATAGCAGAGAAAGATCACCAAGACCACGTCCACCACTCCTTGGGGAACGCTTGCCTATAGAGTTATGCCTTTTGGATTGTGTAATGCTCCAAAGAAATTCCAATTTGATGAATAGGTGTTCGAACCCTACATCGGGACCTTCATCAGTATTTCTGGATGATTTTTATCTATGGGAGCAAGTTGGACCACCTTGCACCAAATGGAGATAGCATTTCAAAGGTTAGATGAAGCACAAGCCTCACTAAACCCTACAAAGTATGTCTTTGGATGTTCTAAAGGCGTTTTGTTAGGGCATGTCAGATCCAGAGATGGTATTGAAAGTCCCATAAAGTTTCAAAATCAAAGATTTACCATTTCCTCTTAATAGAAGTAAATTGAGATCATTTTTAGGCCATGTGGGTTACTATAGAAGGTTAATCAAGAATTTCTCAAAGATTGACCCACTAACCCGATTCTTGAAGAAGGATGTTACTTATGAACCAGAAATAAGGCGCATGAAGCTTTTGAACAATCAAGGAAGCCCCGTGTCTTCACCGCTTTGAAGAATCCAGATTGGATCAAGCCATTCATTGGTACATTTATGCCTCGGATGTAGCACTAAGAAGTACTTTGAGCCAAAAGGATGAAAATGGGAATGAACATCCAATTTACTTTGGGAGCGCATAAAATGAGCAAAGGTTGAGGTAAATTATACTATAACAAAAAGAGGCTCTGCTATCATTTTTGTTTTGTAAAGAAGTTTAGAAATTATTTGCTAGGGCAAAAATTTCTAGTTGTAATAGATCATCAAACTCTCAAAATATATTGTAAATAAGCCTAAACCATAAGGAAGGATAAACTTTACAAGAATTTGAATTTGATATTATAGATAGGCCAGAAAGAAGCATGTCAATGCAGATGCACTCTCTCGAGCCTATGATGATTTAGGATCATCTTGTGATGATGACGATTTCCCGATGCAAGATTGGTATCCTTGACACAATCCCTAGTGAATACATAGATATTTGGAATTATCTCGAATGAATTCAAGTTTCCCGATGGTGTCAATACAAAGACTAAGAGAAAGATTATTGTGCCGTCAACAAGCCATATTCTATTCTCGCATGGAGTATTATTTCGAATAGGACCTGGATGGACAAAGATACAAGAGAGGCAAAACTGGATGTGATCAAGGGAAGGAACTGCTGTAGAAGAATTCCACAATGGTACATGTGAGGGCACTTCTCTCCAACAACTTACAAAGAAGGATCTTGGATGCAAATTATCACCGCCTACTTTTTTAAAGATTGTTATAATTATTGTAAGACATGTGATATTTGTCAAACCCATGGTAACCGTAAGACTTCATCAGCTCCATTATGCCCTATTCTTCCCTCTCCCTTTGAAAGTGAGGAATAAACATTGTAGGTCCACTTCCAACTACATCACACCAAAATAAGTATATTGTGAATTGCCACAGATTATTTAACCAAGTGGGTCAAGCTAGGCCATCAAAATGCACTTCCATGGATGAAGTGGCAAGGTTCTTGTATGAACGCATTGTCACCAGATTTGGTTGCCCATTAGAAATTGTAATGATCAAGGAAGCCAATTCATTAATGAGGTGGTAGGTTCCTAGTCAATAAGTTTTCTATTAAACATAGGAAGGCAACAACATACAAGCCAAGCACAAATGGACAGTGGGAACAAACAAATTTTGTGTTGTGTCAAATTCTAGCAAAAGATGCATCCTCGCAGTATATAAATGGGATAAAAGGATTCATGCAGATTGTGGTATATAGGGCAACATCAAAGTCAGAACAGGATACTCCCCATTTCAAATTTTGATAATGGCATTTATCCAGCTTCTTCCTATTGAATTTGATATTCCCACCGTGAGAGTTATGAAAATGAAAGGATGGATGAAAGTGATTCAAGAAAAGAAAGGTTGGTACATCTTCATTTGCTGGAGGAAATGAGAGAAATAAGAAAGGATGACATAGAAGAAAATGAAGCGTAAGGAATACTTTGATCAAAAGATCCGGTGGTCTCCATTTCATGTGAATGACTTGGTTCTAGTATATGATTCCGGTACAAAAAAAGAAGATAGAGAAAATTTCTTCCAAAATGGATGGGGCCCTACAAAATAAAGCAGTCCATGAAAATGGTACGTACTGACTGGAGGAATCGGATGGCATCCCATTATGAAATGGTTCAACCACGACAAGTTGAAGATTTTCCAAGCACTGAATAGTCTACATCGAGGACGAAGTAGAAGCTAGGAAGGGGGAAGATGTTGACACTAAAATTTTCCTCCATAATTTCTATTT
Organism: Taxus wallichiana var. yunnanensis; assembly: GCA_018340775.1. NCBI lineage: Eukaryota > Viridiplantae > Streptophyta > Pinopsida > Cupressales > Taxaceae > Taxus > Taxus wallichiana. The sequence continues at coordinate 278,204,212 of CM031239.1, read as the reverse complement.
CATTAATGTATGTATTAGTAGGATGTTGTTAAGTATAATTAGTAGTAGCGCTCGATCGAAGATAACGGTGTCATCAATACGGTGTCGCCAATAATGTAGAGTACGGTATAACAAAGTACAATAGGAATGTTGTAAAAGTAAATATTTGTAAGTGGTCGGTAATGTTAAAATGTCAAAGTTTGGGTAATTAGAGAAGTAGGGTCTACATGATTAGGAATTAGAAATATTATATTGGTAATAAAGACAAGGAGTGAGGTCATAAATATTTTGTGTATTTTATTTGTAAAAATTCTAAAAATGTGGAACCCATGTAAAATGATAAGGTTTATCTTATCTTAATGTATAAGCTTACATGTATCATGATAAGAGTTAAGGTATGGAATATGATTCGTCAGAGTGGATTTCTTATCCTATCTTAGAGATAAGATGGATAAGCCCTGAAGTTCTATAAATAGAGAGCCACCCCCTCATTTAGCATAGAAAGAAGTAGTGAGAAATATTGTAGGAAGTGTGCAAAGGAAGCCATCGCTAAAGGTGTGTTGAAGAAGCCATCGAGAGGTGTAATTGTAAAGTTTCTCCCATAGTCTTGTTGAAGTACCTCATGGGTGAGATTGTAACAATTTCATGTTAATATAATAATTTACTTTGATATTTCAGATTTTTCATCATTCCGTCTTATCATATATCATGATGATATTCTTGTGTTCATTGTTGTTTTGTTTCCACACATCCACCAAACTAAAGGTCAGCATTAGTAAATAATCATAGCATGAGGAGTTCCCGTGAAGAATTATCATAGTGCTGGATTGGTGATGACAAATCCACATTAGAGGATTTTGCAACTATTTTCGATCCTCTTTACTTTTCTCGAATAAAACACGTTTTCTTGCGGAATGACTATCAAAGTCATTTTTTTGTGATCTAGAGTTGATTGACCGATAGTAGATTCTTTGTCAACCCAGACATATAAGACATCTAATACTCTACTGATTGCATGAACTAAGGGGTAGAGAAATGTTCCTAATCCCCGAACTAAATATGAAGAATCATCACCAAATGAAACATTAGTTTTCAAAGGTGTTTCCCTCATTGAATTAAACTAGTTTTGTGGCCGGTCATGTGTCGAGTGGCTCTGAATCAACATACCATACATCATTAAATGACATCAAAGGTTCACTTGATCAAGTAGTGTACAAGAAGTCTTCATTATCTGAATGTTCTTCTTGCTCAACAATATTTCCTTGTTGATGGGGTCTTCTTTTCCAGTTCCCTTTTTCTTCCCTTGATTGTAGTTCGTATGTCCCTTGTGAGATTGTTGGTGTTGAGGTCCATAATTACTTGATGAACCTTTTTGTATGTATTATACCAACAATCTTTCAATTCATGTCCTCTTTTATAGATTGGACATTGCTTCTTCTATTGTTTGTCCCCTTGATGTTGATACTAATTCTGATGTTGGGAATTTTGATAGGAATTAGGTTTTCCTTTACCTTTTCCTTTCCATTTTTGATGTGAAGAAAGTTCCTGCTCCTCTTCATCATCCTTTTATACATGGATTCCTCTTGTCATAAGAGGTTTACCACTTATAAAAACTAATTGTCGTACCTGACACATTTAGTGTTGTTACAAAAATGTGGTAAGAAGAGGGGAGTGCTCTTTGAACAATGGGAATGAGAGAATCATCTATGAACACTTCTCCTAGGGATAGAAGTGAAGCCCTCAACTCTGCAATTCTTCTAAAAAGATTCAATTTTCTCATTCTACTTGAACTTCAAAGGTGTGTAATCGACTCTTGAAATTCAAAGATAACATTCTTATTTTTGCCTCATATATAGTGCTCAATGTATCCCATGCTTCTTTGGTTTTTCTCGACATCTCAAATATGGGTTGGCACATCGTCACCACTACAAAAGATATGATGTGTTTGGCCTTCTAATCTACCTTATCAAATTGTCATTATTGTGTTATATTAGTTGTTGATCTAGTCGAGTACAGTCCAAATAGGACAAATCTCTTCAAAATCAAGTTGTGTCTTGATTTTTGTCTTCTAGGCAACATAGTTGTTTCCTCTAAGTAGTTCTAAATCTGGAAGAAAACATTTAGGGGCATTGGTGCCCATTTTACAAAAATCGTTGACAGGGTTAGTCTATTATCACTCTAGGTATAAGGTCTCCCAATCTATATACCGTCATTCCATATACCAAACCTTTCTATATACGCACCCTTCCAATATACCCGAGAGTACGTGGAAGAAGCTCACCCTTTCTATATACCCAAAGAAGACATGAAAAGGCATTAACACATGTGAAAGATTTCAATATGTGGTACCAAGATAGTCTTGAAAGGGTCAGTGCGATTATTGACACTAGCTCAAAAAGAAATATCCTCATGCACATGCGTAACTTCATTATATACTTGGATAATTTCTTAGTCCGGATTTATGTGGTGCAATTGTTCACAAACGAATGGTATGACTCATAGTGTGTGCTCTACGACCTTATTACTCCCCATCGATTTAAAGGGTCAATGCCCAGATGATGTTTATTGCAGCTTTATCGTGCGTTAAGTGTAGTAGTAGTCACAATGAATTTACCCATAAGTGCTTCCCGGAGGCACTTTGTATATACCAAATGCTACAAATGAGATCTAGGATCTTGTGAGAGTTATAGAACCAATTTTTACTATTTTTTATTACATATCTCTGCCATTTTCTGAGTAGTTACAATTTTTGGTTGACTATGGCAACCTACAAATTAGTAAAATATATTGAAGCATGTGATTACATTCAAAAATTTGGAAAAATTTAATTGCAAGCAAAGTTCTTTCATTTTTGGGCCCTGGTGTCCTCCGGAGCCAAAATGGCTTTATGAGCAAAAACCTTAAAAACCTTCCTTAAAATAGAATTTTCATTTACCCCCTTTTGTGAATGTTGTCCAGAATTTAAAAATAGGCATATTAGGAGAATTTTTTTCCCTATATTAGGTTTTCATTGCTAAAAGTTTAGTGGTCACTTTAGTTTTAACTAAGCTTTTTAGTCTAGGTTTTTCAACTAAATTTTCCTCCACAGATTAGTGGTTTCTCAACTTCACAACTAAATCTCAATATGTTTTAAAAAAATTAAATTGGGGTGGGGGTCAAACCCCTTACCTCACACACCCAAGATTCCTTTGACTATTCACCTTGGTTCTCTATGAGCTATGCATATTATTTGAAATAATATGTATTTAATAAGAAATGAAAGCCCTAACCTTTTGAAAGGAGACATGGTGCTTTGGTAGGATTTCACGTGGATGTGGTTGAGTGGAGGGAAAATTAGGGTTCTTCCTTACTCAAAAACATATCTCGCTTTTCTTTATCTCCTTTAATTGATTCTTTTTGTTGTCTTTGCTTTGATTTTTGTTTTCTTTTGTTTGCTATTTTTTTTTTCATTCTATAGGTCTCACACTTTGGAGATTGAAGCCATAGTACTACAAGTTCAATGAAGGAGTGGACGCAGGGGTCGATGTGGAAATGTGTGTAACTCGATCGATCGTGTAAAACTTGGACTCCAAACACAATTCATCTTGGGCTCATCACTCGGTTGGGAAGAACAGATTAACTCGGTGGACAAGTATTGTTGCCGGTGGACATCAAATTACCCGATTCACCCTTTACTTTGACTTAGAATTGAATGATCAAGTGTCTCAAATCACTCCACAACAACACGATGTAATGCGGATCGTTTCTCAATGCGAGGCTTTGCTTGCATGACTCGACTTCAGTGTAATTTTTCCTTTGGAGATACAACTCTTTTTTGTTGGCTCGATCCGAAGAGAAGGTTTGACATGAACTCGATGAGGGGTCGGTCTTGGCTCGGGCTTTGTATTTTAATGGCTTAACTTTGGACTCAGTGAGAGACAAAAGACCCCGATCCAATGCAAAATACCGGTCGATGTAAGCTTGACCTACAAATTTTCCTCCAAATGTAGAGCTAGGCTAATTTTAGCAGAGAGTCCTCTAGACTTGGCAGGACCACTGGTGTTAGTTACAACTAACACTGTCACCAAATTTAGTGACAAAACCCCTAATGGGGAATTTTATTTTATAAAATATTTTATATGTATAAGCTTCAGAAACAATTTTTCCTGGTGCGAGATCACCAAGGCAAAAAAATTCCATTTACCTGGAGAATGCACAGGAGGTTGTGAGACTACAGGAGTTTTGGGAAGCTATAGGAGGCAACACTGGCTCTCTAATGAAGAAATTTTCTTCTCCAAAATTTTCCTTCCTCTACAACCTTTCTCCAAGCTTTTCAAGAGCTTCAACTATCTCTAGTATGAAATGTAGAATAGGGACAAAAGCCTATAGAATTATATTAATCAACAGAATCAAATACAATAGTGCAGGATACAATATTTATACATATTGGATAGCCTGGATACAAACAGATATGGAGTTGCAACTATGCAACAACAAACTAAAATACAATAGCTTCCAAAATACATCCGGGAAGCACAAATGAATAATGACATAATTGTTATAACAACATAACAATTATACTGTGAATATAATAAGCCAAATATGGTTAATAAAACCATATAACATTATACAACAATAATTAATTAATAACAATAGTTAAATAATTAATTATACAATGCATAATTAATTATCCTAACAAGTTGTTCTCTCGAGTATGAAATGGTACAAAACAATATTAAAAGCAAGTTGTTTTTCTTGCAAGAAAGGGGAAGAAGGTTGGAATGCTTTGAGAAATGATTTATTCTCGATATTGTTTGAACCCTTATTCACCTCAATGAAATAAGCATAAGTTTATTGTAGACCGAGAGGAATTGTATTTCTTCCCAAATGGTGAATGTCAAAGTCTAGGTAGCCCAACATATCAAGACTATTCAAGCTCATCATGTGATTTTCTAAATGGATTTGGGACAATAGTTCCCATTATCTAAATGATTAGGTGTGAGAGTATTGTGTTCTCCATTTGATGGTTCTTCATCCGAGAGGTCATCAATGTATAGGGGTCTTCGATTGACATGCCAAGGTTGGTAATTATTATGAAAAAGATCCCAGTTAGAAATTCTTTGAATGAGAGTGACACCTATATTAGCTACAATGATGTGAAATAGTTTATATAGGAGAGGTTCAATCCAACAGAAAAGTTTGGAAATATGCCAAAGTATGAGAGGCACTTGTGAAAATCTAGGTGACACCTTAAAATTTTCTAGAATGGGATGTATCATCCATTTGTCTCGATCACGAAGCTTTTTGTAAGACAATGTTCTAGAAAATTCAATGAATGAAAGTGATTCCATGGTTACGGGTCATTCTTTGTATATGTTAATGAAATGAGAAATTTTTACAAGGAGCCTTTGATCTAGTGACCTTCCTTATAACTTTCTTAGAAACATTCAAGGAAATGAAAGATCTCGCTGCAAAGAAAAAGAGGCAATTTGTGTGACATGTGGAAAGTTTAATGTGGACTGATATCATGTTTGGTAACACTTTCAAGAAGAATTTTACGAAAGAAATATGAGATGGTTGATTGGGTGTGAAACTCGTATGAAATCCTTGAGAGAATTTGAAGGTAGCTTTTGGAACATTGTTCCACTTTATAAGCATATTTTACAATATATTGTAGAATGAAAAGTTATGAGAGTACATGTTGACATTCGATATTGCCTCCTCCTATACGTAACTTGGATTATTTGGGGGTATTTAGCCTATCATCATTTCTAGAAGGTAAGTACTTTACGTATGTTATTTTTTGATGGAAAGGGAATACTTTGGATCTATTTTCCAAGGGAGGTTGTAACTAAATTGCAAGCCTAAAAAAAAATTTCAAGCATGTTTACTCTGAATATTTAGTGTGACATTAAACTCAATCAAGAACTCTTCAAGATCAAACAGAGGATTGAAAACAAGTATTTGGAATGTATCCAATAGCGGTAAGGTTCATCTTAAATGGGGTAGTGTAAATGTTATGTTTATTGTTGAATGTATCGAGGGTTCCACACAAAAATGAATTTATCAATGTAATTTCATGTTGCCTTTAGAGAATTTGGGCCATTCCAAAGGTAATATTTCTAAATTTGATGCATCTAAAATCCATAAAATCCGGTGGACATGTGCATATCCTATTATCTCTCGAAAGTGCACCCTGTAGAGATGGTCTGCAGTTTTCTAAACTTACAAAATTGGTCTATCTCTTTCGTAGATACAATGGAAACACCTTAGGTGTATGGGTATACCTATTTTGAGGTGAGTGTTCGTATCAAGGTCGGTTCCTTTTTTGATGTATCCTAAACTCTTTCTAGGGTTTAAGGGTTAAAGATGACTCAAAAGTAATTAAAACTAACGTGACACACCAAAGTTGTATGAGGACTTTGACTGAGTATATGCATAATTGATATGTGAAAGGATTTTTGATGTACGAGCCAACAATTTTCTACAAAATATTTAAGGGCAAACACTTGGTGGTACTGAGGGAAAATCACAACAGCACTAATAAGTTAACAAGCACATTAAAATTATGTAGAAAATACTTAAATTACACCAAGGTAAAATGATTGATCAGAGAATTTTACATTCACAATACTAACAGGACATACACAAGACTACAAATAATTTGAAATGCAGAAAGTACTTCACATTCGTAAGGAAAAAATGAAAAAAATTCTTCAAGATACTCTATATCCAAAAGTCCTCCTTTGTGCTTTGCAAAGGCACACAATATATAGCAAAACTAATTCTCCCACCCTTCCTAAAAATATACTAAGGCTTGTACTCACCAATGCATCCTATTTTTATCCTTTATTTAATAATAGATAAAGGAATAAAAATAGAACATGTAATTACAAATAGGCATTAATAGCCTTGATTACATTACAATCAAATGAAGTTTTACTATTTTATTTTTAAGAAAAGAAGGGTGAATAACTTGCTAATAATAAGTTTGCTTGCTAGGAAAGTCTCATTCCGGTTGAGCATGCAAATTTGTCTTCTTTTCTGTTATGTCCTCTTATGAAAAGCATGTAAAATTAACTCCTTGTTTGTGAGGAAAATAATAAAGCAATACTTGCATTTTTTTGCAAAATTTGCAAAAAGTATTTCATCCACTATGGGGACCACATTTTCACTTCACCATGGTTTGGCCCCTTTGTCGACTTAGAAAAAAAAAGGTTTGACACCTTTTAATTATTATTTCCTTTTCGAGTTTTGTATTTGAAAGGACCCAATGATTATAGTTAAAAGACTCACCTTTTCGGTGATCATGCTGGCATGTATGGTTGGATTTTCATTTATTCAAGTTGGACTATGATGGACTTTACCCTTTTTGGTGATCATTATTCACTGTAGCAATGGGTAATATTTTTAAACTTTGCAACATTTATGTAATGATCACTTTAAAACTTGTCCCCTCATAACGATAACTCAACCATTCCGATGATTGTGTCAGTGACCCATTTTTTGAAACTAACCCAAGTAGGGTTAGGGTTTCTTTGAAGCGTCGACACGTCAGTACTTGATATAACTCTAGATGGGTTTGATTAACTTGGAGAGTTAGATGGAGGAAAAGGGGTCGAAACCCTAATATTTAGCATTTTTCACTTGATCTCCTCTCGAGCTTACAAAGCTCTACTCAAATTTCACTACCAGTCATTAATGAGCTTTCCAAGCTCATCTTTTCTTTGTTCTTTTGTTATGTCTCTGATCTTCTGAATAAGACCATGGTCATGGTTTATATATGGGTTTTGATGACAGTCGTGGAAAGTGAAAGTGGAGCTCATGTATCTCTGATCCTTGATCATGCTTTGAGTGATTTCTAGTTTCTATGTTTCATTGACCAATGTTGACACTATGATGGGTTTTCTAAGCTTGAAAGCTTTATAATCTCTGTAGAGGGTAATTATTTCTTCATATCTGTACGTTTTTCAATAGAGTGTGCATGGTCAATCAACTTTGAAACTTCCTATGATAAAGGTGAGTGAAATACTCGAACCGGCCTACATTATGACTTTTAGATCTATGTATTTTGAGTTCTACGTATTTGTATTTTGCTTTGAAACTTATCTTTGCATGTCGATGAGTTTTTCATTGACCTCTACTTTGAAACTTATCTTTACTCCACTTGTATTTTGATTGAATGCTTTGTTTTTAAAAACCAAAAGGAGATATCCTCGAGGATTTTGATATGGATATTCATTATAGCTATAGAGGCCTTTGAATTTGCTTCATTTTCCTATATGAGAGTTCTAAAATTTTGTGATGGCTCCCTTAATTTGATGACTCGGCTATTTCTTTGTTGTATCTTCATTTTCTAACTTGTGGAGGGTTTGCTAGATAATTTTTTTCTCGGTTTATTTGTAGATCTACAAATTTGAGAATTTCTCGCTCATTTTTGTATGTTTTGATTTTCCACACATTGCGGTTGTCTTTTGATTTTGGCATACGTATCTATTTGATTTGAAGTTTGAGATCGTGTATCGTTTATTCTTCTAAACCTTCACTCAATTCTGAGACTTTACTATTTGTGTAGAAGTGTTGTTAAGAGGAAAAATATGTGGGTGAATGTTTACCCTTCTCCACCGGGACTATTTCCCTTTACTTTCATTCGTAATAATGAAAATTGTTGATGGGTACTTCAACTCTATTAGATTTTACTTTTAGACTAGGGAATATTTTTCTTGATTCAGGTTCAAAGTATGGACCCATGTGGTAAGCTACCCAATTTATCTCTGATTTTGAAGTGTTTTGCACCCGGATCCTCTCTGCTCCTTTGTGGATGTCGTAAAACTGGAAGACACCTTGGAAATTCCTTTTCTTTACATACGATTCTAGTTTACAGTGATGATATGTACAAACTCATATTTTAGCTATTTATTTCTATATATGCTTTGTATTTTCTTCATTTTCCCGTGGTGGACATAAAGCGGTCCCTTTTCTTCTTAATACTTATCTCTACCTCTTCTCTATATGATTTTCTTGTGCTTGTTTGACTTAGTGAAAAATCTCATATCCATTTGAACACTAGAACTTGGCTTCATTATTTATCACTTAGAGATATCTATTCTTTTATGGTACCTGTATTTGATTCACTTGATTCCGTGGAGCTCTATCTGTGTAAATTTCTAACTGTAATTTATACTTCCTATTTCATTATTTGTCTAACAACTAGATCTTCTGAAAGAAAATAAATTGTACCTTTCTTGTAACTTAGAGATGTTCTAAGATGCATTTTACTCTGAATATTTGCTTTCAATGGAGCTTTTGTTCCTTCATGCTTAATCCATTGTAACCAGATTGAGTCTTGAATTTCTATGATGAACCTGATGTTAATCTTTTCTTGATCTATTTCCTTGCATAAATAGCTGTACTTCTTTGATATGACAACATATCTGTAATTCATACTTCCTTTATTTGAAAATTGGAATTCATAGAAAGGATGTACTTTGTAAAATTACTTTAAATTTCATGTTATTCAGTTGTTAAGCTATAATGAATGCTCCAAGTACTTCAATATGATGACTGAAAGTGCATTCCATTTATTTTCTACATTATATACTATATTTCCTTTTATTATAGCTCTGATATGCATGCTGAAAAAGTCATAAATGTCCATTTTATATGGCGAAGCCCTGTTAAAATTTTCCTATAATTCTCTTTTCATTCTTTTTCAGCTACAATTTTATCTCATTTCAGTCAACTTCAACCTTTAAATTTTGATTCTTCTTCTTCACCTTTGTTACACTTTTCAATGCATGAATTTATGAAGTTAGAAGTATAAAGAGTTAAACTAAACCCTGAGCTCAGTATTGATGATCATTTGTTTCTCCCTTTTTAGGTACCATGATGTAGTTGCAGTGGATAGTTGGAACAACAAGATCGTATGAGAAGAACACTCCTCCTCAAGGCAATGACGAGTTTTCTTTTACCGCTTTACATTTTCAGCTTCATAAATATATGCATTTTTTTCCTTTCAGTTATTTCTCACGGCTTGTGTGAGAAAAATATGTACTATTATTCCTAATGAATAAATGAAAATAATTTCATGTTATGAGATTTATGTCATTCTTTCCTATACTTTATTTCATCTCGTAGATAATGAATGAATTTATACAACTCAAAATACTTTAAATAATTCATGTAATCATATAAATAAATGAACAATCAAGTGTACCTTATTGTCTCTCATTGAAAATGCAAACTACTTGTAAAACTGTAAATTGTCCCTCAAATCTGCCACCTGCCTGCAGCTTTAGAATATCATGTCTAATACATGTTGCCCTTCCTACCTTCCTCAGGGCCCTGTAATGGTTACTTACATCTATTGCACATTTCTGACGAAGGTTTCAAATGTAATGGCTTCATCTATGAGGCATGGCATTCTTAAATAGTACTCAAGTTGTAGTTTTGATTCCAAATGACTTCTAATACTGTGTAAAACTGAAAAATTAAAAAAATTATCTTAATCCGATGTGGTTGTCCCAAACATAATAAAACTTGTAACTGACCAAACTGAGAAACTTTTAAAAGTTTTGACTTGACATTTTCGTCCTGGATGCAAAAAATGTCAACATTTCTAACAATCCGTGGGGAAAGATGCCTTCTAGCTTGTAGAATAGTGCCTTGCTCTTGTCCATTGGGCATGGAGTCCAAAGCATGTAACCAAAATGTTCCTTTCTAGAAGGTCTAACCCTTCTAAAACAAACTAAAGTTGGGAAAGGATCTAATAAACTAGATCATGTGCACGAATGCACTTATTGAATTAAAAACATTACAATGTGCAGGAACTACACTTATTGAAAGGGAAATCCTAATCTACCCTACTCTAACCAACAACAACTAAGGCTAAACAAAACCTGAAATAGGCAGTGAAAAATAGCTCCCTTTTCTCCAAAGCTGAGGCCATGAATTCATATCTAGAAACCAGCAAAGTGACATAGCTAGAATGAGACATGTACCTTTATTTCACTCATCAGATCAGTCCATGAACTGGGAAGCACCTCTATCTGATCTGTAATCTATTCTGGCATGATTTGAGGCTTTATATTGAGAACAAATAACTCACTTTTGTGTTCCAAGGCAAGCATGAAATATTGCAATATCGTAGCTGGGTGAGAATTATCCAAATACTAATCAAGAAAAGGCCTCTTCATAGAAAAATTGTTGACAGTTTTGATTTGATCTTAATCATAAATATCACTTTCAAAAATGAGTTCTTTCTTAAACTATCCTAGAGGTTGTTTTGAAATCTTCTTCGCTTTCTTCAAGTTGTTGTTCAATAACTAATATAAGTGACCTTTCACTACTTTTATAAAATAATTTTGTATTGTTTAGATCTTCCTTGCAGTCTAAAAACTCAAGTTCCTCCTCTTCTTCTTCATAGGCACTGCCCAGATACATGGTACAATAAAAAACTGAAGATCATATTCTTCATTTTCATAAGTAATTATGTGAAGTTGTTCTTAATCATCCTTTTGGACATTTTAGAACTAATCTGAACATACTTCAGCTCCTTCAAACTGCTATACCACAACTGATCTTTCATCTTGATAATTTTAGTTTGACAAAAAATCTATAAGATCAAAATTGTCTAGTTTTTCTGTACAAGATCTGATTTGAGTAGCATGCTTTTCTGAGACATTCTTCTCCCAAAATGGTTCTTCCGAAGGGGAAAATAAAGATTTGTATTTAATAGAATCTCTTCTTCTTTTTCAAGTACAAGAGGACCTTATCAACCAGAGGTTCTTTGAATGCTGAAACTAAAAAATCAATTATTTCTATAGGTTTTTCTTCACCTATGCAATTTTCCAAGTCTAACAAGAAATCAGCCTCCTCAAGCTGTAAATTTGAAACACAATGTCCTTCAATTTCAACCTCCTTTTCATTTAAAACTAATCTCTCCTCTTTGATGTGGCTGTAGGTTGTGTGAGTATGGTTCCTTCATGCACACTACACTCAAAATATGTAGATTTTTATCATCTTCCAACTGTTCTTGATCTACTTTGGAAAAATAGGTTGTACCTCTTACATGGTTTCTTTTTACAAATATGGAATTAAATCAAACTGAAAATTCGATGCCCATCCATGTAAGTTATGCAAATATTTCATCCTATTATTTTTTGGCAGTTGCCCCTCCTTGATCTTTTGATTCTCTCTTTCTTGACCGTGGAAGTACGAGGAAAGAAGGAGGAATGGACTTAATTTCAGCTTCAACTAGAAAATTTTGGACAAGAGGTTGGGGTATAGTATCTGCATTTAGAACAAATTCTAAATGCCAACTTCAACACTTAATTTTGACTTCATTATGTGATTGTGAGGTCAAAAAGTAGAATTGCAGCAACTTGATAGTTAAGAAAATGAGGTATAGGTTGTATTGGTTGGCAAGGAGAATTTATAGGCATTGGATTTTGATATGGGAGGTAAGTAGGAACATCCCATTGACATGTTTCCCTATCCTGACACCTATCATTCTTCATTACTTTTGATTTCTCAATTTGTTCCTTGATAGATAAATATTGTTGCTTCAAACTATTAAACTCAATTCTAAGATTTCTTCGCCTTTCATATTCGGCAAAGATAACCCTTTCGCATAACTTTGACCTTGAATAGAAAAACCACCATATCGATAATCATTTTGGTTGGCAGGTTTGGGTTATAAGGATATTCATTCTGATAAGGGTTATAAACCTGATCTAAAGGAGAAGGTGGATAAAAGGACTACTGGTTTAGTTGATAATATTGCTGAAAGTGAGGGTTCATGGCTGCAAGACCTCATAAAATACTGAACTATGAAAACAAGTATATTGTTCACAAAAACAATTGATAACGGCAAAATAATAGATCTAAATTTCTTTAAAAAACCTGAAAATTGTACTAAAAACATTCTAATACTTGTTGAAAAGTGTTATACTGATCTGGAATTAGATTTATGGAGTCGCCAGATGAGTTCTGCTTCGGATCTTGAATCTTCATAACACATCAATAGTAGTTCTTTCCAACATTTCTATGCATGGTGTTTGATCTGGTTTAATGACAAAACACCTCTAAGAGTGAAACTTTTAGTTGTGTAAGGGTCCCACCGAGCATGCCAAAAATGTTATCTCTCGAAATTGCACCCTATAGAGAGATGGCTACAGGTTTTCTAAGCTTACAAAATTGGTCTCTCTCTTTCGTAGATACAATGGAAACACCTCAGGTATGTGGGTATACCTATTTTTAGGTGATTCTTCGGTATCAAGGCCGGTTCCTTTTTTGATGTATCCTAAACTACTTCTGCGGTTTAAGGGTAAAAGATGACTATAAAGTAATTAGAACTAAGGAGATACACCAAAGTTGTATGAGGGCTTTGATTGAGTATATGCACAATTGATATGTCAAATGATTTTTGATGCACGAGCCAACAGTTTTCTCCAGAATATTTAAGGGCAGACACTTGGTGACACTGTTGGAAAATCACAACAACACTAATAAGTTAACATGCACATTGAAATTATGCAGAAAATACTGAAATTACAGCAAGGTAAGATGATTGATCAGGGAATTTTACATTCATAAAACTAACAAAACATACACAAGACTACAAATAATTTGAAAGGCGAAAATACTTCACATTCGAAGGCAAAAATTGCTTCAGTACTCCTATATCCAAAAAGTCCTCCTTTGTGCTTTGCCAAGGCACACAATATATAACAAAAATAATTTTCCCACCCTTCCTAGAAATAGACTAAGGCTTGTACTTTCCCATGCATCCTATTTTTATCCTTTATTTAATAATAAATAAAGGAATAAAAATAGAACATGCAATTACAAATAGGCATTAATAGCCTTGATTACATTCTAGTCAAACTAAAGTTTGACTGTTTCTATTTTAAGAAAATAAGGGTGAATAATTAGCTAATAATAGGCTTGCTTCTTGGGAAAGTCTCTTTCCTTTAAGCATGCAAGTTTTTCTTTTTTTTGTTCTCATCCTCTTGTGAAAGATATGCAAAATTAACTCCTGTTTGTGAGTAAAATAATTGTAATACTTGCATTTTTTTGCAATATTTGTAAAAAATAATTCTTCCACTATGGGGACCACCTTTTCACTTCACCATGGTTTGGACCCCTTTTTCGATTAGGAAAATAAAAGTTCTACCACCTTTTAATTATTATTTCCTTGTCGGCTTTTGTATTTGAAAGGACCCAATGATTATAGTTAAAAGACTCACCTTTTGGTGATCATGCTAGCATGTATCATCGGATTTACATTTATTTAAGTTGGACTATGATGGACTTGTCGACCTTTTTAATTTCTATTTCATTAATGTATGTATTAGTAGGATGTTGTTAAGTGTAATTAGTAGTATTTGATAGAAGATAACTTGGTACGGTGCCAATAATGTACTAATAGTCAAAGTGGAGGAATGTTGTAAAAGTAAATATTTGTCGTATGGTCCGGTATTTAAAATGTCAAAGTTGGGATAAGTAGAGAAGTAGGTAATATTAGGAATTAGAAATATTATATTGGTAATAAGGACAAATTTCATAAATATTTTGTGTATTTTATTTGTAAAAAGTTAAAAATGTGGAACCCATGTGAAATGATAAGGTTTATCTTATCCTAAAAGATAAGCTTACATGTACGATAAGAGTTAAGGTATGGAATATGATTCGTCAGTGGATTTCTTATCCTATCTTAGACCCATTCTATAAATAAAGAGGCTATTTACATAGAGGGAAGTAGTGAGAAATATTGTATGAAGTGTGTAAAGGAAGCCATCGAAAGGTGTGTTGAAGAAGCCATTAAGAGGTGTAATTGTAAATTTTCTCCCATATTGGTGGAAGGCCAATAACACTAAGTACCTCATGGGTGAGACTTGTTAATATTATAATTTACTTTGATATTTCAGATTTTTCATCATTCCGTCTTATCATAGGATGGTATTCTTGTGTTATGTTTGTTGTTTTGTTTCGAACATCCACCAAACTAAAGGTCATTAGTAAATAATCATAAAGCGAGGAGTTCCTGAACTCATAGTGCCGATTGATCCTTTACTTTTCGCTTATTCTCCTCAGTAGTAATGGGTAATATTTTTGAACTCTTGCAAATTTAATATGCTAATGATGAGATTTGTGATTCAAATTTTCTTTGTTCTTTTTTTTGTCTCGAGATATTCCTTCAAGACCATGCATTGTGTGGTTTTTATATGGGTTTTGATGAATTGAATCATTGGGTTTGAAAGTGAAAGTGGAGCTCATGTATCTCTCGAGCTAGCAAAGCTCTTGATTCTTGATGAGATTTGTGATCATGCTTTGAGTGATTTCTGGTTTTTATGTTTCATCGACCAATGTTAACACTGCTTTGAGTGATGGGTTTTCCAAGCTTTTCCAAATCTTTACAATCTTATAGAGGGTTGTTATTTCTTCAGATCTGTATGTTTTTCAATAGAGTGTTCATGGTCAATCAACTTCAAAACTTGCTTATGATAAAAGGTGAGTGAAATACTCGAACCAGTCTTCATTATGACTTTTAGATCTATGTATTTTGAGTTCTAGGTATCTTTATTTTGCTTTAAAATTATCCTTTCATGTTGGCGAGTCTTTCATTGACCTCTACCCGATATTTTTGAGATCTAAAACTTTACTCTGCTCATATTTTGATTGAATGCTTTGTTTTAAAACCCAAAAAGAGATATCCTCAGAGGATTTTTGATTTGGGTATTCATTCTAGCTGTAGAGGCCTTTGAATTTACTTCATTTTCCTATATGAGAGTTCTGAAATTTTGTGATGGCTCCCTCAATTCAATGACTCAACCATTTCTCTATTGTATCTTCATTTTCTAACTCATGGAGGGTTTTCTAGGTAATTTCTTTTTGGGGTTATTTGTGGATATGCAAATTTGAGAATTTTTGGCTCATTTTTGTATGTTTTTATTTTCCACACACTATAGTGTCTTTTGATCTTGGCATATGTATGTATTTGATTTGATGTTTGAGATTGTGTATCATTTATTCTTTTGAAACCTTTACTCAGCTCTAGAGACTTTGCTATTTGTGTAGAAGTGTTGTCAAGAGGAAAACTATGTGGGTGAATGTTTACCCTTCTCCATTGGGACTTATTCCCTTTACTTTGAGTTGTAATAATGAGAACCATTGATGGATACTTCAACTCTTTTAGATTTTTTTTTCAAACTAGGGTAATATTTTTTTTGATTCGGGTTCAAAGTGTGGACCCATGTGGTAAGCTATATAGTTTATCTCTGATTTTGAAGTGTTTTGCACCGGACCTCTCTACTCCTTTGTGGATGTCATAAACCGGAAGACACCTTGGAAATTCCTTTTCTTTATATACACAATCTTGTTTTTTGTGATGATACGTACAAACTCTTGGTTCTGATATTTATTTTTGTAGAGGCTTTGTATTTTCTTCATTTTCCTGTGGTGGACATAAAGCAATCCCTTTTCTTTTAATACTTACCTCTTCCTCTTCTTTGTATGATTTTCTTGTGCTTCTTTGACCGAGTGAAAAATCTCGAGATCCATTTGAACACTAGAACTTGGCTTCACTATTTATCACTTAGAGATATCTATTCTTTTATGACACCTATATTTGATTCATTGATGCCATAGAGCTCTATTTATGTAAATTTCTAACTGTAATTTATATTGCCTATTTCATCCTTTGTCTAATGACTAGATATGCTGAAAGAAAATAGACTGTACCTTTCTTATAACTTAGAGATGTTCTAAGATGCATTTTACTCTGAATATTTTCTTTCAATGGAACTTTTGTTCCTTCATGCTTAATCCATTATAACCAGATTGAGTCTTGACTTTCTGTGATGAACTTGATGTTAATCTTTTCTTGATCTATTTCCTTGCATAAATAGATGTACTTCTTTGATATGACATCATATCTATAATTCGTACTTCCTTTATTTAAAAATTGGAATTCATAGAAAGGATGTACTTTGTAAAATTACTTCAAATTTCATGCTATTCAGTTGTTAAGCTATAATGAATTCTCCAAGTACTTCAATATGATGACTAAAAGTGTAGTCCATT
Source organism: Taxus wallichiana var. yunnanensis (assembly GCA_018340775.1). Taxonomy (NCBI): domain Eukaryota; kingdom Viridiplantae; phylum Streptophyta; class Pinopsida; order Cupressales; family Taxaceae; genus Taxus; species Taxus wallichiana. The sequence continues at coordinate 278,187,169 of CM031239.1, read as the reverse complement.
TTTTTCTTGCATTGTATACTATATTTCCTTTTATTACAACTCTAATATGCATGCTGAAAAAATTGTAAATGTCCATTTTCCATGGCGAAGCCCTATCAAAATTTTCCCATAATTCTCTTTTCATTCTATTTCAGCTGCAATTTTATCTCATTTCATCAACTTCAACCTTTAAATTATGATTCTTCTAGCTTCACCTTTTTACACTTTTCAATGCATGAATTTATGAAGTTGGAAGTATAAAGAGTTAAACTAAACCTTGAGCTCAATATTGATGATCATTTGTTTCTCCCTTTTTAGGTATGATGATACAATTATAGTGGACAATCTGGAACAATAGTACGAGAAGGATAAGAACACTCCTTGAGGAAATGACGGGTTTCTTTTACTTCTTTACATTTTCAACTTCATAAATATATGCATTGTTTTTCCTTTCAGTTATTTCTCATGGCTTGTGTGAGAAAAATATGTACTATTATTCCTAATGAATAAAGAAAATATTTTCATGCTATGAGATGTATGTCCTTCCTTTCTATGCTTTATTTCATCTGTGTGGATAATGAATGAACTTATACAACTCAAAACATCTTTAAATAATTCACTTAATCATAGAAATAAATGATCAATCAAGTGTACCTTATTATCTCTCATTGAAAATGCAAATTGCTTGTAAAATTGTAAATTATCCCTCAAATCTTCCACCTTCCTATAGCTTCAGAACATCATGTCTAATACATGTTGCCCTTCCTACCTTCCTCAGGGCCCTGCAATGGTTGTTTACAGCTATTACATAGTTCTGACGAAGGTTTCAAATGGAATGGATGCATCTATGAGGCATGGCATTCTTAAACTATACTCAAGTTGTAGTTTTGATTCCAAATGACTTCTAAGACTTTCCAAAACCGAACAATTAAAAAATTGTATCTTAATCCGAAGTGGCTGTCCCAAACATAATCAAACTCGTAACTGACCAAACTGAGAAACTTTTAAAAGTTTCGAGTTGACCTTTTTCTCTCCGGGTGTAAAAATGTCTACATATACCTATGTGATACCATTCATATATGTGAAAGGAAAGGAGGAAGCGTATAAGACATGAAGATTCTAGACTATAATACAAAAGTAAAGGAAAATGTGTAATCTGTACCAATAGTCTTGCACTCCAAGAGGTTTTTAGATCACCTATTCATGACCAATTGTGAATATTTGATGAAAGTATGTGGAGACACAACAAGAGGTTTGGAAATAATATTTTGTTTCCCCATCGTTAAGTAGCTCGAGCATCCTATTGGGGATTTCATGCAATAACATTGTTGAATTCTGTCATATTATTTTTGTGCTCGAGTAAAGATAAATTTTGGTGGGGCTAATTGCTCAACAATATCAAAGAGTTCACGTCTGCTACTAACCAAAACCAGTGGGTTGTGCAAAGATTAGTTCCAAAGAACATTAAACTATCTAGAAGGCTATCATTCGAGTAATAGTGAATCCTCTGACAAATATATTGTATAGTTTTTATATGGTCATGCTCTATATCCAGTTAAATAAATAATACTATTGTCTCATGGCTTATGTGACACATAACTTGGTTTGGTAAAACGTATTTGAATCACCGGTGTGAACCAAAACATCTATCATGGCAACACATCAAATGCAAGGCATATTCATGGAGTTATCCCTATTTCATGTGAGGATATTTGAACATGGATTTCCATGTATAGAAAAAGTAGGCAATGTCATTGAAAATAATAGTTTTATGTTGTACTTGTTTATAGGTGAAAGGAAAAATTTGGTCTAGGAAAACACAATTGGAGATTTTTTATTAGATGTTAATAAAAGTGTAGAATTCCCTCTTTCTCGATACCTAAATTTGGAATGGAGTGGACAAAAGGTGTGACATAAAATATATCAGATGAGGAATAAGAATCCAAGATCAAGGGTACCTAAATTATGGCCATTTGATTCTTGAATATCCATTGTAAAATTGTTAAGGAAAATAAACATCTATGTCTCAAAAGGAAAACAGTAAGAGCATCATTATTGAGAAACACATATTGGTAGCATGGATTATGTATTATTTTAAATTTTAGTGCATTCCAGACACACGACCTTCTAACATAGAAATCTTATTTTGTGTGTTGTATACCTTTCCTCTGTATAACCAAGATGTATAAATATCCTAGGAAACATGGAAGGTATTTGGCAATAAAGAATACATTATGTGGGAAGATGATTGTATGCCCTATGTTCTTATATTATCATCCATGAGTCTTTCTCACCTATAAAACAAGATTTATTCTTAAAATTAACATTTCCTCTACCTATGTCAAGGATTGTAAAAATTTGGTTTTGATGGTGGATCCATGTTATTCCATGAAGAGAAAAAAGCCCGCTTTTTTCAAGATTACATCTATGGAAAGTATGCACACCACTTGAATTTATTGTTATCATGTCAAGGTAGTTTTTAAATAGATCTAGAAATTGTTGATGTTAGACAAAATATCTATTCTTTTTTGAAACATGTGTTGAGTTTCAAAAAGGATGGGGAGGATAGGAAGGATTTTTGTGTGGCAAAAAGGAAATAATAGGAGAGAACCTTTGTGCTTCTTCTAAAGGAGGAAACTAACAGGATCATTCTCATTTACTTGATGTAATGGATGGAAATATGGTTTTGAGAGATATAGTTAGGTCCTTACAAGGATATATTCCTTGTTAATTGTGCTACATCAAGAGTAATGTAGTTAACAGATGTAATATGTTGGATGCAATTTTGAAGTTGCAGATTGTTTGAAGGAGTCAGAAACCTATGTGAAGAATGGAAGGGGACTGAAGTTGTGATAAATTTAAGTTTCCATTCAAATCAATTTGGTTCCAAATTTTATGCCTAAGATTATTTACAAAATATTTATGAGCGTGGTACCGATGACAATTTTTTTGATTTATGCTTTCTTTATCGAGAGCATAATACTCACGTCTTCACTTCCTTGATTCTAGGGTTTACATTTTAGGTCTTTAATTTTTCAAGTGAATCCAAAAAAATGAAGAGAACATGAGGAAGAACAAAATCAACTCGTAACAAGAGAGGAAAAACATTCAAAAAGATGCATTTACCCGAATATATATAAATCTCTAAAAGTTTGGTTGAGAATGAAAACTTGCATTATCAAAACTTATGCAACATTATACAAATGAAAGTAAATCAAGATAAAAAAATCATTAGAGCATCCAGAAATGGATAAATAAAGCTAATTCTTTTTATATATTATATATAAAGTACAATTTAACAAGATACATGCCAAAATAATATACATATTAAAGACACATTTACATGGTATACAAAACATATTTGTTTCCATAGGCAAGAAGAATGTTGAAGGAGGCCTTGTATTTCAATCATAATAGGATGTAAATCCTCGATGGGAAAAATAGTGAAAAAATCACGAAACAAATTACAATAGTAAAAGGAACCTGATCCAGTGGTGAAGAAACATTCATGGAAACACAAGAAACATTATCAGATATATGGCTTGGTAGAGGTTGTTGTAGATGACATTATATAAATTTTCAAATGACACAATTCAAATGTTTCTTGTTGTGATATGTTTCTCTTTTGATGTAAATATTGAATGTGCAATAGTTTCCAACAACATGGTCTTCAATTTTACGCATCACCTTAACATCTATGGAAAAGAAGTGAAAGTTCTTATTTTTATTCATGTGAATGATTCAACTATTTCATCAAACATATTACATCTCACCTATTCAATATTTAATATCAAGCCTTAGCATATACCTATAGTCACACTTAACAGCCTCATAATTACATTTTGAACAAAATGAAATACCATTTTAGTTTGCAAGTACTTTTTTCTTGCATTTTCTATCACCAGTTAAAAGAGGACAAGCCATGTAAAATAAGTTATCCATGTCACATTTTTTTATTTCATATTTAATTTGTGCCATTCATTTCTTTCTACATTACCCATTTAAATAATTTCCATATAGTTGCAAAAGGAGCACAAGTTTTATGGGGACCCATAACGCTTTTTTTGTGATAGACTAGACTAGAACAAAGAAACTATTAGACGAAAGGTACTTGTAGAGATCTAACATCTCCAAAATAGATGGATCAATAAATCATTTGGTATTAGAGATAGTATCAATTGTGCCCCCATTAAACCTTGAAACAAAATCAACCTTTCTGGTCACAACAAGAAGTTTAGGAATATAAATAATGCCTTCTAGATATTTCCTAGGTATTCAATATCTTTTCCCCAAAAGTGATGGAAACAATAACTATATATAGATCCTTTAATTATAGAATATTTTTTGTTTCATATTTATCATGTCGTCATAAAGTGGATCACATGGAAATCATAAAAACAATTACAATGATATCAACCAGAGTACCAGGAGGGAAGTATGATATATCTTTATTTGTTTCAAGTATAATTTATGCATTGGAATATCCTTCTTGTCTCGAAGAAAAAGGCTAACATTTGAGTAGGGACATAACTAAATTTCCATATAATTATTCAAGTTGTTTTAGATTTGATTGGTAGCACAAACTGCTTCCATTTGAGATAGTGTAAATATTTCCATTTTCTATCTATCCATAGAATTTATGTGTTGTTTCATTAAAACATGTCACACAAATTTCTCCTCCAATGTTTTCCAAAAAATCAAAATAAAAAAAGAACCAATTCCCTTGTTGTTGTATTTTTGGACCTTTTTTTGAGTGAATGACCTTTTATCGACCAAATCCTTAGTTATATTTAGTTCGTTGATTTGAAGAGGTAGATGTGTGCAACTTGAGGGAGTCATGTATGTAGAAGGAGACACTTTCAGGGAGACACATTTTTCCAAATTATTTTGTCTTTAGGAATATCTTGTTTGTTGTGAAGAAGATGGCATGGAATGCGACTAGGTGTACGATTTTTTTATATGCGAGGATTCAATAATATTCACGTCAAGGATAAGAATAGTCTTACAAAAAATAAATTCAAGATGATATGAAAATATTGAAAAATGGAAAAATATTTTACAATATATAGTAATATGAGAAGAGAAACTTGCAATTAATGTTTGACCATTCTACAAAATAGCTTGCACAACTTTACAAAAGATCCTTCTTGTAATTTTTCTCAAGGATCCGATTGTAAACTTGGAAGGGAGTAGGGTGAACTGTAAGTTTACTTTTTCATAAAGGTGTAGACAGAGTTGCACTTCATATGAAGAGTTGAGTGAATTAGATTGATGTTCAATAATTGTAATGTTTGTTCAATATTAGCTTGACCAACAACAAAGTGGACAATTCTTCCTTTGATAGTGAGGTATCCATGATGAGTGAAATATAATCGAAGAGATAAAAATCTAGTGAGGGATCATAAAAACAAAATTAACACAACCTTAACAAGGGGGAAAAGGGAAGAAAGGAATATGTTAAATTTTATTTTTGGAAGGAACAATGAAGAAATAAAAGTAAAAATATTCATGTTATTTAGGAGTCACAAACATACATATGTTCAAGTATCTGGAGAAAGGGAGGAAAGAAGATATTTTTTTTTGAAAAGGTCTTCAAGTGTAAAATTGTAGTATATACATATTCATTACCTCTAATGAAATTCCAAGTCAAATATACTTATAATTCTAAAATCAACAACCATAAAATCACATTTCGATAAAATGTTTGGAATTTATCAATTAGAGATAACATAAAACTCTCAATATACAGTCTTCAAACTATGTAGGATACAACAAAATAACCATGTCATATGTATTCTCAAACTTGGGAAAAATGGAAACAAAAATCATATGAAATTTTTTTTTCGATGCTTAGATGCATAATCATTTACAGAGCTATAAATAAATGTCATTATAAACAAACATTACATTATTATTGAATATGTCTAGTAAATTACAAACTTTATCAAACTTTGATTATCATATAATTAATATTTAGAAATTCAAACAAATACATGAATGCCTTTTTAAGAAATTTGCCTCTAAAATAAATTAGAAGAAACCATTTTTTCCAACACAAGATTAAATCCATCTAACATTTTCTTGTAGTCAAATATGAACACTTTTATCAAGAAATTTTTATTGAACAACTTGCAACAACCTTCAAGAAAGAAAAAGGTTTACATGTATGGAAATCTACACATGAAATGATACCAAGATGAAGAATAATAGTTCTCATCCTTCATAACAATCGAGAACACAGAGTAAAAATAAATGTAGTCACAATCTATATAAAATTTTATAGAATCAAGGTGGAGAATTGTAAAATTAATTAATGGAAAAATTGTTTGTGACACTTATATTGAGAACATAAGAGAAAACAAGGTTTTCAAATGGAGAAACTAATATCATCTCACCAACGAACACAAGAGGCAATAACAATACCATATCTTTTCGAGTCATTCTTCTTTTTTTGCATGTATGATGGAAAAGTATTTGCAAAACACAATATTATCGAAGTATGGATTGTTTCTCTTGACATCTATATAAAAATATAAATTTCTCTATATACAAACTTCAAATTCTTAGTATATAATTACAAAAATTATGATCCAATGCATATCAACTAAATATAAAAACGTTGTAATTAAAATGCAAGAAGAAACAATTAAAATGCATGAGAGACTATGCAAATGTATGTCAACCAAATAAATATGCGATGTAAGAGTAAAGAGATTAATTTTTGATTTTCTAACATATAAAGGGGTATTTGTTTTAGATTGGTCACATGTGAGAAATGAAAACTGAAAGTAAAAGTTAAAGATAAACAATAAGTAGTGCAAACCTTTCCTTAGAGTATTCTTGCTAACCTTAAGATGAAATTGCTGAAGTGTTAATACAATAGTTAGATCTATTGAAATTGTTTGAATGTTGGTGCTCAATTTATTCTCCAAATGAAGAAGAAATTATAGAACCAAGAGTAAACACGAGGATGCAAATTAAAATGGAAAATGAGCATAGGTTTGTTAAAATTTCTTAAAGCTAATGAGGATTGTTTGTGAAGGATATAACATGTTATTTATAATAGAAGGAGAGACTATAAAGTGGATCATGGTTCTTAATGGGATCTTGAATGAATTTTGGTATAGCAGATTCAAATGGATTGACTATCCATTGAGGGGTAATTAATTTTTTGTTAGACATAAGCGTTATTCATGAAGGTGGTTGTATGTACATTATTGTCACTTATATCTTTGTAGGATTCTATAAGTGCAAAGCAATGAGGTAGTTTTACTTGAGTGATAAGGAAATTTGAAGTGGAGTGTGAGTAGATAAATAGATTTATTTCTATTTAAATAACTAATTAAATTAGCTAAGGGATGTGAGTGGGTAATTAACTATTTAATTAAATAAATATTTAATTAAATTAGCCAAATGATATAGGAGTATGGTTTAAGCATGATTATAATTAATTTAATTAATTGTAAAGGGATGCAAAGAATACTTAAAGAATGATAGAATTAATTTATTAAGTTAATTCTAAATGGGATGTGAATGAATTGTAGAGAGATGTCAAGGATAGTGGGCTAGAATGCATTATAGAACCAATTTTGGCATATTATGAAAGGATGTGGATAATTAGCAATGGATAGAAATATGTATGTATTCATAGGGTGTCTATATTTCCCCATCTTTAAAGTATTATTACGAGTAATATCATTTTAAATATAGTAAACACATGTAGATTAGTGAGTGGAAGAAAGGGAATCATGGTAGACCTATTTGATATGCCACGGTGAAGCATTTAAATTCCCGGTGAGTATGGATTCTAAGGGGATACCCCCTTAAGTGGATGGGTGACATAGTAAAGCAGTGGAAAACGATATTGATATGAAGAAGGAAAAGGAAGATGAGTCAAGGAGTAGAAGAATAATGGGAGTGGGTTTTATTGTAGCATGAGCTTCCATTTAGATACTAATATTCAAATCAACCTTTTTTTTTTGCACAATAGAGTTGTCACCATGATTATTAAAGAATCGTGATTTTTAACCCATCATGTGCATAAAGGAACACACACATAAGCAAGTAAAAGATAAAAAATAAAGAAAACCAAATATACACATTATATGTATATTTCATGTCTATAAATGAACCAAGATGGGAACATAATATTGGTAATTGGTCCAAAGAAAGAAAAAATACAAAAAGGAAAGAAAACCCAATATACATAGTAAAAGTATGCATCATGGCTATAAATGAGCCAAGATGATCACGAAATACTTGAAATTGGTTCGGAATTAATAAAAATAGTGTAAAAAAACTTGAAATAATGAAAATTAACTATGCCCCTAATGTGTTCCACAATGATAATTAGGAAAATTTAGATTCCCCCAAAAATATATTGACATGCAAGGGAATGGGATTAGACCGAGAGAGTAGAGTTAAAAAAATCCTCATGATATTATTTATTCCAAATCCATGATCAAAAATAATTTGAGATTAAAAAGGGTCATTACCCTCAAGAAATAATATTTACATGCAAGGGAGAGGATGGGAGTGAACATTTCCCCAAGCGAGGATGCACATGAGGGAAATAATTGATTTGACTTGCCCCAAGTAAGGATACTGACATGCAAGGGGTAAGATGATTTGTTGTGATATTCATAATATAGGTAGAATGATTACTAGGGTATTATTTTAAAAAAATTATTTCATTGAATTGTGTTAGGAAGGTATAATTAGATAGGTTGAAGGCTTAGAAAAGATCATATGTAATTTGTGCTATTAGACTCCTTTTCATTTGAGTAAATTTGAGCTTTAAGTTTTGAGAAATATGGGTTGATGACTATAGAGGAAACATCTTACGGACCATGTCTAAGAGTTCAAGAAAATACCAAATGAGGGTGACACAATAAGTAGTGAAAAATCTTTTTGTTTTAGTGTATTTATTACTAGTTATATCTAGGAGAAAAAGTAAATTTAACACTAGTGCATGTACTTGAGTGTACTAGTGTAGCCCATGAAATACGTTAACATCATCATGCACATGCTAGCATGCAAATAATGGCATGAGTGTTGATATTGAACTATGTGATCGTTAAAGTAAGAGCATGAGCATTAATGTTAATGTGTTATCGTTAAGGTGTACATGCTTTAGCATTGAAGTGTACATACTAGAGTGTAAGTATGCATGCTAGTGTATCAATGGGTGTGCTAGCATGATTAGGTTATTTCAAAAAAATTTTATGAAAGTTTTAATAGAAAAATGATGATCTAATAGTGTTATGGGATGGTTTTTAGGAGAGATAGTTGTCATTAGACATTTGTGAGCGCCATGGATGACTACGATTTTCCAAAGGAGATTTACTCGTAGACATCGAGACAGGTTGTTCACACTACTGGAGATAATAGGGTTTAGTTTTATTACACAATTAATAGCTATTAAGATAAACCATTATTTATTAACCACGTTAACCAAGCGATGACCCGTGAGATCCATACTTTTAGGTCATTGTCGATTGGTGAGATGATGATGACTTTATAGGATGTGTATCGATCATTTTGGTGTCGATACGAGGTTGGTTAGTAAAGTGGGATGATGATGCCACATGGATATGCAGGCATATATTAGATTTATATTTTATGGAGGACATACCTAGATAAGGCATGACAATGCACATATATGAGTGTATGGATGATTCTATAATGGTGTGACTCTATTTATCAAATATCTCTTATCAAAGTGATAATTTTGTACATGATAAGATTGGTAGTCATTTCTGTTGGGCATGATAGGTGTATTTACAAATATCATGTATGGAACATTGTTCAATTAGGGACAATGTATCTTATCCCATTTTTATAGGAATTTTCACTTAATGGCCTACGAGAGGAGGGGAGTGTGAGTCCAAAAAAACTACTACAAATATGATCATAGGACCATATAACTATTGGATGGCTAGTGGGGATTCTATGTGATAGACAAACCGTGAGGAGACATCATCATTTGGATGGGAGAAAATGGGTCCTATTAAGAGAGGACACATGGGGGATATGGGTTTATACCATTGTGAATTTTATGACCTTCATCTTTGTATGGTGATATGGAGACCATACAGACATACCAATGTATCACAAATGGGATAGAGTTTTCAGCAAGTGGAGTTGGATCACATTATTATCAATAGTCACGAGACACATACTAGATATGTATAGGGTGGAAGTTTTCAATGGTAGTTAAGAGTGATAAATATATACCTAGCGAGGAGAACTAATATGTGTGTTTTGTATACGAGGTAATGTACTTTGTTCCATGGATTATGTAAAGCGAACAAGGCCACTTTCTTCAGAGTTATACTACAAACATAATATTCTCAAGTGTATATTATGGATCCATAGACAATGCTAGAGTACAATAACTAGTATGCGGGGATCATGCCTAGGTTGATTAGTATCCTACGGGTACCCATATTGGTGGAAATAATGGAGAGAATCATGGGTGGGCCACAAAGAGGAGTTAGGGGTAAACTAGGATAGGATGACACTATGGCTATGTTACAAGGAAAATTTACATAGGATCCATAGGTAAAATTACACTAACATGTGTGGGGTGTACGCATTAAGGTGGCCCATGTTCCATTACATGTTCATATTCAGCCTCAAGTGCCATTATAGGTTCTAGCTCGGTTTTGGTTATGTAAATGTTCTACCAAAGTGTATATACCTTTATAATTTTTGGGGTAGGTATAAGGTGCACTACAAGTTACCTTGTAAATACATGTGCATTACAGCACCAACACAGTTCTATTATCACCACCGAGGAAACCTTGACTGCGAGGAGGAGTTGGATATGGAGGAGGAGATGCGAGATGGAGATGGTGATGATAGTTGGGACATGCAAGAGAGAAGGATGTAAAAACATGATAGACAGTAAAACCACATGTATACATATGAGTCCCAAGGCCATCGGACGCTAAGCTACTAGTAATGCAGTGCAATGAGTTACCACAAATAGGGATTTAGCTATTGTTTAGCTATATGTATCATTCATTACTATGCATACCCTACAAAGGATCCTAGATGAGAGGACCATATAGATAGATGGGTTTATATAATGGCTATAGTAGAGAGACAATGGAGAGAGATGAGTGTTTCATATAGTTACAGTAGGTGACCATTGAGTGAGGTGTCATTTATTGCATGAATTAGGAAGGGAGTATGAGTGATGTGATGCAGGAAGTTATTACTACATAACATGAGGCAATCTATTATAGAGCCTTATATGAGGTGGAAATTCATGAGGGCCAAAAAGCCACAAAGTTTAGTTAGAGAGCAGCTTAGCCACCACCAGATCAGTAGAGTTCATCTAGGTTCGTGAGATCAATATAGATGCCACCATCCGAGGTGGTAATGATAGATCGTGATGCCTTATTACAATGACTCATTTTTGATGATATAATGTATCTATTTTCCTAATGCCTCATAATGAAGGCACATTTTGGAGATCAATTCCTTTGATGGCATGATGATATGTATATAACATTTTCTAGTACAATGGACATGGACATTTATTGATGGATATGATGTTTTGTGGTTAACATTTTGTGATGTTTACATAATATATGGACATTTGATATGGCATAGATTATGATGAGATGTTTTATTTTATCTGATATAGTTGTAGAGATGATTTCATAATGGTATATATTAGAGTAGATGGTGATTGTGATATTATTTCTTATGGGTGTGTGATGATTATTTGATTGTGGTGTATCTTAGCTTTTATTCATGATGTATTAGAATAGTGTTAATTATATTTTATTATTACATTTTTATAATTAACACCACCATGAAAAACACACACATAAAAGATCACAAAATAATAACAATATTGCAAACAAACCCTTATGCATACAGTAATACAGACACACCAAGATTATATACAAACCATGATGCTAACAAAATTACTTACACTAAGTTAACATATAACAACAACAATGCAACACAATTTTTAATAACAATATCTAAATATCGCTCTAATGTGTTCTACAAAGAACAATAGGCGATGTGAATGCCCCTAAGAAATGATATATGTAAGTAGATTGGATCGGACCAAAAGCAAAATAACTACTCCTCGTGACACTCTTATTGGATCCCATTGATGTTCAATGTAAAAATGGATTGTGTCATTTTCCAGAAAGGATACATGTGAGGAAACATTTTAAAACTGAATCTACCCTAAGTAATAATACACATGAAAGGTTGATTGATGGCTTGCCCACAAGAAATGATACATGCAATGGGTAGGAGATATAATAATCATAGGATGATTTTGAACAATCATTAGGATTTTATTCAAACAAAGATATTGTTTAACTATGTTGATCTAGTCATTTTTTATTTCTTAGAACCTTTGCATGTTTTTCTCGAATGTTTTTGGATTTTGACATGCTTTTTATTTTTTGGATTTTGATGGATTTTATATTGATTTTTTTAATATGATTTTTTTTAATTATATGTGTGCCAATGAAAAAGGAAAGGTTTCCTTAAACCATATTAAGCAAGGCACAAATGAATAATCCTGGTGAATACCAAAGAAAATAATACAATGGAAGTGGGTGAACATGACTTGTGGAGCATGAGATTCATATCCTAAATAGGAGGAACATGCGACACAAGGTAGTTTCAAAAAAATGAATAAGAGGTATAGAATGATGGGATAAGAAAAGCGGTTGTGTCAATATGCCCCCAACAGTAGGGATACTCTTAGAAGATTCAAGAATAGAACTTGTTCTAATGAACAACATGCATGGGATATTTTATCTCTTTTCCATCTTTATTGGACAGTTTATATGCTTTGGATCTAATCTTAGTAGTTACATTGTATGGTCCTAATAAATTAGGTTTGAACTTACCTTTTTCACATTATTTTTTAGTGTTATTCTAATTCTCGTTCAACACAAGGTCTCCAATATCAAACTCACGAGGTTTTATTCTTTTGTTGTAGCTTCATCGGACTCAATTCTAATGCACTTTCAAGTGGTCCTAAGTACGTATAGGATATCAAATTATATGGGTAATATTATTCATGCACCATGTGTTGTAATGATACACAGAGGGATGGGATATCAACTTATATAAGTATTACTGATTTAGAACCATATACGACAAAGAAGGGAGTGGCTCTAGTTGGAGTGAAAATGAGGTTTGATAAGCCCAAAGGGTGGGATACATTTGTGTGTACCAATTTTGACCATGTTTATGAAAAATATTTTCTAATATTTGTTTTATCACTTTATTGGAAGCTTCGGATCAGCCATCATTATTGCAGCTTAATATAGAGTTATCTGTTGTGGATTGATATGGAAAATTTTATTTAACTCCTTGACATTAGATTTTTTTTAAATGATGTACCATTTCCTATAATAAGAGAGGTAGGGACCTAAAGTGGAAAATGATGTGGTTAAAGATTAATTTGGAAATATTTTACCTTGTGGCATAGGTAAGAGGAATGGCCTCTATCCACTTGGTGAAATACTTAGTGGCAGTGATTATGAAAATGTTACCATAAGAGGATGTAGGATTTCTCTTTCCTATTAAGTCAAACACCCATCTATAAAAAGTCGAAGGTTATGTGATATGTTGGAGGGCTTGTGAGGGAACATAAATAAGATTAACATACCATTGATATGTTTGGAATTTATTGAAAAAGTGACATGCTTTTGATTTCATAGTGGTCCAATAGTAACCAACACAAACTATATTTTTATCTAAGACCATACCGCTTGTGGTCATGCAAAAAAAAACTACATGAACTTTGACTAGAGTTTGATTAGCTTAATGCATATTGAGACATCTTAAGAGAGTATCATTGTAGCCTCTTCTATATAGGGTGTCAAAGTGAGGATAGTATAGCATGAAGAACATTGTGTTAAGGATCATTTATTATGTGAATTCATGTGTGGGGGATAGGTTTTGTCTTGGATGAAGGTATAAATGTCTTGATACCTAGGGTTCTCAGGATCGAAAATTTCACACACCATGTTGGAATCTAACAGATCACATATAGGTACCAAAATATGTTTGATGAGAAAATTTTTTTTTTATTTATATCAAATTCAATAAGGGACATGATATTCACTATGGTGTTTGCTTCTTTGTTTTATGTGTGAGAAACTTGTTCAAATGTAATAAGTTAAAAGTACCCTTTGAGATTGTCAACCATACATTTATAAGGAACAAATTTTATCATAATTTACCTAAAATTATTTGTTTTCTTTATTTATTATTAAAAGAGAATCTCCAAAAATCATATCTTTAGGCCAAAAGCCATTCAAATTTTAAACCTACTATGAGGGCTTGATACTCTACAATGTTGTTAGTGAATAGGAAACCCAATTAAGTAAGAATTGGGTATAACATTACCATATGGTGTGCGTAGTAAAATTCGAGTTCCTAACCCATGCATGTTGAATTTTCCATCAAAAAATAAAGTCCAGAAAGGATTACATCAATGTAAATGATCTCTTCATCCGGAACTCAAAAAAAAGTGGTTTGAAGCACGATAGTGGCATTGTGACAAGTTGATCTTCAAGAGCTTTCGCTTTGATGGAATTTTAATTAACAAATTCTATTTCAAAATCACTTAGAGTACAATTCATTTAGACATTTGGCCTATTAGGATAGGTCTTGATACTAGATATTTTAAAGGATCTACCTTGACAATAATCTTTGTTGTATGATTGAGTAGGTAATATTGCTAATTATGAAATGTGAACACTACAACCAAACATACTTTCTAGACCTAATAATATTTAATATTGTGAGTGATAAGGGTTCTACTAAGGTAGTAGACTATTTAATCCTTCCCTTTTCATCATGTTGAGCAAGAAAAACCCCTATGGCATGTTTTGTTGTAGATGTGTATAATAGCATAGGATTGCCTTAAATAGGCAAGATTAAGCACCGATAGAGTTGATAGGTATTATTTTAATTTAGTGAAATAATATTGGCATTGGTGTTTCCATTTGAATTGGACATCTTTATTTTACAACTGATTAAAGTGATGACATTTATCCACGAGTTGAGAGATAAAACATCAAATAGATTGGATTTTTCCTTGGAGTCCTCATAGATGAAGAATATTTTTTAGGGGAGGCATATCCATGATTCTTCTAATTTTTTTGGGTTCAACTTTAATCCCCTTTGTGAGATCATGAATCCCAAGATATTTCTGAAGTGATACCAAATACACATTTATTAGGGTAAATGTGAACATTATACTCCCGTAATCATAGAAATATATGTCGTAACATGGATGGATGATCGACTCTAGTTTTGGATTTGGAAATAATTTCATCAATATAGTCCTCCATGATTTCATGAAGTAGATCATGTAACATTACAATCATTGCATGTTGATAGGTTACCCGATGTTATTAAGGCCAAACGGTGTAACCTTGTAACAAAATGTACCCCAAGATTTTGTGAATGTTTTCTTGTGTTGGTCCTCCTTAACAATTTTAATTTTGTTGTAACCTAAAAATGAATCCATTATAGATAACATTTTGTTTCCTTTTGTAGATACAAAAATGATTTAGTGTTAGGTAGGGTAAATTCATCCTTAGACAACCCTTGTTGATATATTGAAATTTTGTGCAGATCTAGATCCTAGGTGTTTTCTTTACAATCTACAACATATTAGATATCCACTTTGAGTAATATATAGATATGATGCAACCAACTTCAAACAAATTCTGAAGTTCTACATTTAACAACAATGCATCCTTCGAATGTATTTTCTTCAATTTCTATTATACGAGATTTTTATTCGGGTGAACCACAAGATTAACCACGAAAATAGAAGGATCTAATCCTAGAATGTCCTTGTATGACCATGTGAAAACATCCTGAAATTCGAAGTAAGGAGATTTGTCGATACCTCTATTTCTGATATCTTCAAACTTGTCCCAAGTTGTAATAGTTTTTGATTATCACTTGTTCGATGTTGATTCCGATTCTCTCCTCTACTAGAATTTTTATGTGTCGTTATCTTGAAAAGATAAAATAGGTTTATGTAATTTATCTATTTCATTTGAGTTGAGTCTCCTCTCTCTGAACCTTAGAAAGGTTTTCACCAAGAGATGTGTCTTTTTCCATTTTAATGTTATTCTCTTTCTTGTTTTTTTCGCTTCTCAAATAGCACCTCGGTGAGATTTTCACTATAATAGATTATATTTTTCTTTCTATTACTTTTTATTTTTTGTATTTTTTAATGTATTAAAGCACTCGAATTCCTCTCTTAATTAATTTGAAGCATCAAGGTCTATATCAAAACCATTATTATGATCTCAAAGGGAATAGGGACCTCGAGTCTTGACAAAATCCTTGATGGCATCATCCTTCTTAAAGAGGTCCATGGAAATGTGATATTTTTACTCCTTATGGATAAGATATGGGTAAAAATATCAAATTTTAGATTACAAATGGATAGGTGTTTGAGGAAGAAGTTTGTTTTAATGAGGTATTTGAAAAGGCTATGTGTGGAACTTATCTCCACTTCAGAGTCAAATTCCTCTTCACTAGTCATTATGTCATATATTATGGGCCTCTTTTCAAAGGTTTCATAACCTAGACCACGACGGTATAGATTTTGTTCATATAGAATGGGTTTAAGATGGCCTTGTTCTTGTGGACCGAGTCCTTTTCCCTTCTATTAAATGTTATTCATTTTAATTAGCCTTGTTGTAGTCTATTGATTGATATAAATTTAACCATACAATCCTTATAGAACTAAGAGCCATTAGATCCATGAATGTGTTCATCCTCTAATTATTCACACCATCTCTAAAGATTTTTTCGTGTTGGTAAATAAGATATTATTTTATATGGAGTGCATTGAGTCATTTGTAACTACACAGAGATAATGGTAGATTACCAATATGAAAATCATTCTCAATATTGTATTCACCAAGACCTTTATGTAAAAAATTGAGTTTAGGTGGTGATTTGGATGTACATGGATTTGAACTTGATGTAGAAGGTAGTAATTGGAAAACCATATGAGGATCAATGTGGTTGTGATTATATCCAAGGTGAATTTGATCTATGTATAGATGGATAATAATTTATGTGGTTAAACCTTCCTTCCAAGAGCTTACAATAATCAAAAGGCTTAACATCAATGAAAAAGGTAAACTCTTTGTCGTTATGGGGGAACTTGATACATTGGTGGAAAGTGGAAGGTGCAACTTACATTGTTTGGATCCATGACTAGCCCAAAAGGATATTATATGAGTTTTCCACTTTAAAAACAACACATAGAGTATCCAACATGTGCGGACCAAACTTGTATGGCTAAAGTGATGGTTCTAGAATATTATCTCTCATTTTTTTTATAACCACAAATGGTTATGATATTGGCTTCTAAGTTCTTTTAAGTATGCCTTAGACATCTAATAATCTTCACGAGAAGATATTCAAAGTGGCTTCATTGTCAATAAGAACTCATTTGATATTATGATCAATAACGTAGGCTTCAATATATAATGAGTTATTATTTTGAAGACTGGGATTTAGGAGGTTTTGAGGACCGAATGATAATATAGGACTACTCGGTCAAATATGGGCAATGAGTTCCTAAAATTTTTGTTTGTTGAGGTTGTCGAGAACACATGACTCGTTGAGAGCGTGATTAATAATTTCCTGGAACTTAGGTGATGGTTTTAATAGCTCCATGATGGAGATATATGCGGGTATCGTCGTTAGTTATTTGACAAAATCATATGGAGTAGATGAATATTTAGTTGTGGTTGTGGTTTTGGATTGTTTAGAGCCATAGGATTTGAAACTAGAGGCTCAATGGAAGTGGTGGATGGTTGATTCGATTTGGGCACCCAAACATTCTTTTGTCATATGGTCACTGCATAGTTAGGAGCTTTAAATTTGATAGTGGCCATGGAATTGGGTAGTTCTTCTATAAAATATATTATCAAGAAAATTCAACATTATTCAAAGAATCACATGTTTCCTCATATTTTTCATTGGTACCATGCTTAGGTAAAAGGATTTGAAAAATCCTTTAAATTATCATTGGGTGTTTTATTGGGTGATGGATCTTTGATCGCAATGTCTCCACGATCAATAAGATCTTGAATATAGTGATGAAGTCTCATGCACCAATCTATAGGGTGGTTGTCAGTGTGAAAAAAATTGTAATAATCACTAGATTTATACAAAAATGGTTTTGTTTATCCTTCTACGAAAGGATTTGTAAATTAGTAAGTGAACATATTGGCACTCACCAGATTTTGTAAGACACTTGAAAGGCTCTCTCTCCAATGGTGTAAATTACCTTCACTTATACTCTTTAGGGGGATTAGCTTTTTTACTTGGCACCATGATGTATTGTTTTGATTTATATTGTTTTTCTTGATTATTCTAAACGTTGTTTACATTACGGTTATAAGTTATGCCATCATTATCAACAATGAAATTGATTAATAAACTTGGGTTTTTCATTTGAATGGTTATTACTATTATTATTAGTGTGGTCCTTGGAAGGAATTTTAATAAGCCCTTTTGCAATAAGATCCTTTTCTATTTGGGTTCCCTTCTCAATGAATTCTTCAAAATTTGTGAGACAATGCATTTGCATTTGAAAGGATAATTCATTATTTAGGTTAGGTATGAAGATACAACTAGTTGTTTCTTTGGAATTAAGTAAGGAAAATGACTTGCAATCCCTCACCATCATTGTAAGAATCAAAATAATTTTTTTCATTTTTAATTGTTTGGTATTGCACAAGTCCATCATTATAATCTCTAAATCAAGATTAAAGGAGAAGTGTTTAAAAACTTATCAAATAATTCAATAAAGGTTATGATTTAACCTTTTAGGAGATGTAAGAATCAATCTAGGGATTGTCCTCTCCAAAGATCTTTGAAAAGAGCCAAAAATATATATACATCATTATAGGATACCTCTTAACAAGTCATAAAGAATTATTTGACATGTTTACGAGAATCGTGTTTTCCTTTATACTTTTCAAATTTTGGAACTTTGTAATATTTAAGAAAATGTAAGCATAAAATGTCATGATTGAATGGATAAGGGCACATCTCCTCAAATTTGAATTTTTTTCTTTGTTTTTTACCTTCCAAATATGGTATGCTTTATGGTTTTCCATTCCTTTATGAATGGAGAATCAATTTGCAGAATATTTGAAACATTATCAAGTTTTTTTCATTGTTTAATTTTCAATATTAGTATTTGTTTATTTGTTATTTGTGTCATTAGTGACCCTTGAGTCCATTAAAGATAATTATTTAGCCATCTCATTCATTTTTTTGTTTAATGCCTCATTTGACTTGGTTACATAAGCATTATACTTCCTTTTTTATCATCATTTGTTTTAGTTGATGCGAATCATTATTCTTATTACATTTAGGTTGAGTGTTCTTATTTGATTTGGGTTAGATGTTATTATTTGATTCAAGTTGGCTTCAGTATATTTTTAAAATTCTCGTCATCAAAATCGGATGGTAACTTTTCTCCGATTTCAAGGACATAGAGAAGAATTTAATCTTTATTTTTTTGTAAAATTCCCTCAAGGTGTGGTTGTTATTTTGTGGAGGCATCGATTTGTTGGTTTTCTAATTCCCTCCTTATTATAACTATTGTTGAAAGGATTTCTATTCTTTATTTCAAAGGGGTCGTAATTTCTCTATTGTATTCCCACCATTTTGTATGAAAAAAGGGTAACATGGAAACTTGTTTGATGTTCTTATACATGAAAAAATTAATGGAATGATATAAGGGGTAGTGATCAAATAGATGTTCTTAAGAGTTTGCAAAGTGAATGCCAAAATATAAGACTATGAAATTGAATTGATTGATCAAGTTATAGTGATTAAACAAAATGTGTTTAGATTTGTGACAAAGTGAATGTCAAAAATAAAAGACTTAGAGATGAAAGTACTTTCTCAAACTTCAACAAAGTGAATGTTAAAATGAGAGGCTTAGGGATGTGAAAATGGATTGCTTGAATTTCAACAAAGTGAATGTTGAAAATAAGAGGTTTAGAAATGAAAAGGGATTACTCAAATAACAACAAAGTGAATGTTGAAATAAGAGAGTTTGGAAATGAAAAAGGATGACTCAAATGTCAACAAAGTGAATGTTGAAATAAGAGGTTTAACAATGAAGATCAATTGTCCAAATCTCAAAAAAGTGAATGTATAACCTAGAGACTTAGGAAATAAGATTGATTACTCAAATCTTAACAAAGTGAATGCTAAGATAGAAGAGTTTAGAAATGAGAGTTCCTAAAGTTTAACAAAGTGAATGTTAAACTATTAGACGTAGAATAAGAAAGTACTTATAGTTTAACAACATGAATGTTAAACTAGAAGACTTAGGAAAATGATAGGACAATTGCTTAGAGTCTAAAAAAGTGAATGTTAGACTAAAATAATTAAAGACTAAAATGATGATTGTGCTTGACCTTAATAAAGTGAATACCAAATTTCAAGACTCAAATTTAAATGAATGTGCTTAAGTTAGGATGTGGGTATCCAAAACTCAAGACTTATTTGATAGGAACTTGAAAGAGATGCTTAAAATTTAGAAAAAGGAATCCAAATAATAAGATGAAAATTAGGATGAAATAAATTCAAAATGGATGTCAAAAAGAAAAAATATTTGGAGAAAGGGATTAAGATTGATGGTGTATGATAAGAGTGTGGAACACAAACTTAATAACATGTAACATAGATGAAAATAACGTTGTTAATGAATGTCTCTAAAAGTAACTTTGGCTTGGTCAAGTGGGGATTCCTATAAAATATATCTCTAACTAAATACCAAGTAATTATCCAAATGAATGTAGTACACTATTTATAGACACCGACTTTACCTTACCCCTTGATTAACAAAGCTGGATTTTACTCTTCTTAATCAATCAAATTGGGGTCGTCATGATGGATAAAATTGGCTCTAATTATCACAAAGGTATACTAGTAAAGTAGGTGGGGATCCCATTTTGTTGGCCATTTCACTCAAGGTTATAACAACTTTGGGGTTCTTAGGATACACCAAATAATTATTTTCTAGCCCCTAGCCATGTACTTCCTACAGTTATAGTGTCAGGGGGAATAAACCCATCTCTATAAACTTAATTAAGACTATTTTATAAAGTATAATAAAAAGATGTTATTTTTTTCTTTATCTCATGAGATAGGAAACATGCAGCTTAGTAGTTTTAACTCAAAGACAATCTTAGTAGAGAGGGTCCTCTAAACAAGTAAAAAGTTTTATTGAGATAAAATCAAGATATAAAACACAAAGGGAAAACTCACCATTTATGATTTTAGAGATCACACACATGGGTGAAAGAAAATAGCATATGTGGTGGTTTTTCAAGATTAGAGTAAATCAAAAATCTAAAACAAGATAAACATTTAAATTGATTATCTATGTAAACCTGCAAGAAAATGATTTAAAATATATATATATATATATATATATATATATATATATATATATATATAATATATTAGAACATATCGTAATGCTGGAAAAGGAAGAAAATAATAAAAACAATGATGGTATAGTAGCACATATAGTGGTGCGTTACTACGTGCTATAAGGTGTGCTAGCATGAATGGATATGCTAGAACATGTAGTAAAACATGCTTACAAAATAAAGGATGTGCAAGAAAAATATAGCAGAAAAAAGTTTAATGCTAGTGCATATAGTACCATGCTAGCATGTGTAATTGACAATGAAGGTTTACATTACCTTGTAAATCACTACCCTAGTGCGACTATTGGTGAAATAATTTGTTAGGTGTGAAAATTAGTTAACTTTCACCAAAAGTATTGGCTCTAAGTCCATGTGCTTGAATGGAGCAGCTCCATTTATTAAAAAGAGTGAAATTATGTACACTATTCTAACAACTAGGGGTGCTCTTTCCACTTTGGGATCACACACCAAGATTTCCCCTACATCTGTGGTGAAATGATTGTAGAAACTACAATGGAGTAAAAATCTTGAGAGAGAGATGTGAAGAGAATAGTAAATATGTTTTTCACAATAAATATTACATATGATTTTATTGATTAATAAAAGAATATATCCATGATTTCAATTAGAAAACACCATTCACATAGAACAAAGAACAAAATACAAGAAGCAAAAATTCTAAATGTATAATATTAAACAAGTACATGCTAATGGGGTGTAGTTGAGATGGAGAGGAAACATAGGAAAAGGAGATAGAGGAATTTGATCTTGTTCCTAGAGAGAATATAAGAGCTAGTAAACAAGAATAACCATCCTTTAAAATGAGGAGGCTCTCCCAAATTATAGCTTTACAATGCAACTCTTCATCTACCCCTATAAGATGATTCATGTCCCATCACTTGTGACTTTTCAATTACCCTTGGAAGAGACAAATTAAGTACCTATCTTAGAATTTGAGAGCGTAATTTTACACATTATAAATATTTAATCCTTACTGAAATAAATAGGATAAATACAATGATTACATGTAATGAAAAGTTTTAAAGGGTTAGACAAGAGAAGAAAGAATGAAGAGAGGAGAGGAAAGATTCTCCAAAGTGTGGAGTAAGATGCCTCTACCCTTGATGAAGATCCACTCTGGTGATGTCAAACATGAAATTTTGAACCATGATAAGTATTATCATCAAATCATAGCACACTTTGGTTTATACATGTGTGTTATTTTGAGAAACACGGTGTGACTCCATAACATGGGTAATATCTCCAAGTTGTGGGACTTGCAACTTGAAATAGACCTCCGAGAAAGTTGGTTCTTACTCCAAAACTACCCGCCACAATCTACTCTAATGCAAGAAAACTATCTTTTCAAATCTAACTTTCTAAGGGAACATGGAGAGAGATTTCATGAAAACAAATCCTACACTAAAGTAGTGATACCCCAAAAATGAGGGTGTGAGAACTGTCTTCCAATGTGTGAAAATTATAAGTAAAGTGAATATTAGAAGGGTGATAAAAATTCTCCACATTCTAGCAAATGCATTCACAAGAATATTTCATACATACACAATGATAATCAATCCCTGCAAGAACATAAGATAGACACAATATATTTGCATGAGGTTGAAGAGGAAAGAAGAATGCAAACAAACACATCAGGGGAAGAGGTATCGACAAAATCGTATTAATTGCTTAATTGATTTGCATAGTTCAATCTATTACAAAATAGGGTCATGGATCACCATGTAAGGAGTCCACTACAAGGTCCTACAACACATTGGCTTCACAAAACAAATTTGATAAAGATATTTTACTTACAAACTATCTCTCCATTACAATGATCCCAACACTCTAATTTATAGAATTCTAGAGGAGTGAGAGAGAGAGAAAAATGAAAATCCTGAGATATGTCCTCCCACCACTTACAAGATGTCATAAAGTGATTGAAATTATGGTATGTTTCTTGCAAAAGGTCCCCATATTGTCCCATAACTTGCAGCAGTGAGAAATGTCTTCCCATGCTTCATTAAATGCATCCCAACTACAAAATAAAAACATTGTTTCGAACCTATCCACGTTTTTGTAAAACTATCCATCAATTCTTAATCAAATTTTGTATTTCTTGATTTCTTTTCCTCGAGATCGGAACCAAAATTCTAATGGTACCAATTTTGTACATTTTTGTTGATAATTACAATAGATATGGAATTTTGAGTGTAGGCAGTTGTTTTGGGTTTGCCAGGGATTTCTGTCATTTAACGGGAATGAGTATTTGATTGACTAGAGCTGAAGATGTTTCTTTTATTTTCATATATCTATCCTCATCAAAATTAAGAAATCTAGAAAGTCAAATTTCATGAAAATCGAGCTTTGGGTCATAAGTTATGGCCATTTGAAGTTTACAGTCATAATACACTATTTCCTTTGTATTTTGGCCTTTTCTCCTTTTCACATCCCACAGTATTGATGTCCCAACTGTCCCAAACTCTTTTCTCCACTCCATCCATAATGCTTGGCTCTTTTGTATTGCGGTAATTACAAGTTTTTACATCTTGTGCATACTTGTGTCTTGGTTGTCTTGGTCAAATTTCTCCACTCCACCCACAATGCATTGACTCATAGCGATTTCAGGTTTTTGGTCCCGAGTTTCCCAATGTCCCATGGACCGCTTGGGACAATTTTTTCCACCTTAACCGATTCCTTTGCAAATCAGCCATTTTGTTTTTTTGGGGCTGAATGTACCAATGTCCCTTGGATCACCCTGGGACAAATGTTTCCACAAAACCCACAATACACTAAAAGAAGCCATTTTTTTGGATTTTTACAATTTTTTCTAACTCCTTGATTTTTTTTTCCTTGGATAGGGAAGTTAGAGAAGAGCCAAAGGGACCCCAAAACCTGATTTTGGGCCTTAAACCAATTATACTTGCTCAAGCCTGAAGAAATTATGTAGGTTATCCAAATTTACCTTGAGAGGTTAATTTTGGATAACAATGACCCTCCACAATGATTTATGAATGAAGAGATATAATTAATACCTTTGAACACTTTTCCCCCACTTGAAGAACCTTGAAATGATGAACCTCTGCAACACTACTTGAGCACACCATGAAGAGAGTGTTGAAAGATGAATTTCCTCAATGAGAAAATCCTTAAAATTCTTGAAAGAAAACTGTCACATATTTATGAGAAATCATTCACATGGGGAGAATTTGGTGTATTACTCACACAACCATGATCCCGACTATGTCGCCGTGAGCAAAGTGATGGTGAATGAAAGTGAACAAAATCCTTCCAATATCTTAGTAAGGGAATAATAAAGGAAAAAAATCAATTCCGTCCACCCTATGATTATGCACTCTATGTGAGATGAAATGAAATGGTTCTTGGGGAAAAATTGGTAATTTCCCATTTGGGCACTTTATGCTCATCACATAATGGAATGTGGGAATTTACTTGATAGTTGAGGAAAATACTCCTATGAGTGCCAAGATCATTATAAAATATATGAAGGAATGATATGTGTCCATTTTTATCTCATTTCATCTATTCAATATTTCTAGAATGTTCATCATGATCATTTCATTTTAACCTTTTTAGCCAATTTTGGTAATTTTGCCAATTTTAAGTGCCTCAACATGGGGTATGAACTGAGGCACCTTGATTAAAAATTTCTTATAATTGATATTATTATAATTTATTTAATGTATTCTCACTATAAATATAAATTGGTCTTCTCGGTGTCATATTCAAATGAAAACACTTTTAGATGTTTTTGCTTTGCATTTTAGGCCTTTGCTCCAATTTTTGGAGGATTTGAATTAATGAGTTTGCGTAGATATGAAAAATGAATATTTTATGCTGAAAATTTCACATGAATATAGAAAATGAAATTTTTATTAATTGAGTAATGTAAATACTCTCCGTAATGGTGTTTTTCAAGAAATCTACAAATCCTAATTTCATGAAAATCAAAGGTAGGGTTAGGGAAATTTTGGTAGCATAACAACAAGGGAAGACATAATGGAGAATTTAAAAACATGAAAAATTACTAATGAATGACTAAGTGTGAGCTTTATACCTTCCCCCTCTTATAAACCTAATTAACATATCATTTGACTCACCTTGCTTAACTTGTGTTAGAAGGAGACTTATGGGTGGAGTGAACAGGAGTTTCCAAATGTGTCTCGAGATGCTCTAATGTCTCTTACCACATTTAGTAAGGGAAAAGGGGACATAAAGTGTGTGAAAATGTTCCAAGGGTAGAAACATCATGAAGAAACATCCAAAACATGTCATGATGATGACTTAAAAACACTTGTCTAATACCTCATGTTGTGACTTTAAGTGACAAAATATCTCCTTTCTATGTGGTGGAAAACTTTTGTGTCCCCCATGTACCTTTATCAAATGGAAAAGGGGACATCAACCTTATATAAATGTGCTAAGGTTCTTCTCATCATGAGGAAGGGGCCTTATTTGAGAGTAAGGTGAAAACATGTTCCTAACCACCCGTTTTGTGATTTAAGTGATGAAGCTTGATGTTCTCATGTGGTGCAACATTCTATTGTTTCCCATGACCCTATAGAAAAGGTAAAAATTTAAATCATCCCTTCATAAGTCTCCCAAATGTCTATTCATTGTGAGAAGGGCATAGGTAGGGTTATGTGAGTGTATGACATTTTGTAACTACCAAGTTTTCTTTTAAATGACGAAAACTCATATTCTCATGTGGGGCTATAATTTTTTTCCTTTGCCTTACTTTGGTAAAAGGGGAAAAGGTATTTTATGTGTCTCCAAGTGTGAAATACCCAAAAAATGATGTTTTCCATCACCAAACAATGCCTAAAATAGTCACTTGAACACATTTTTTCGATATTAGAGTGAGGAGTATATTTCAAAGGGAAAAACTTATATGATTTTGGCTCAGAAAGTGATGATGAGAAAATTCCAAAACTTTTTAATAGCCAATTCTACTTGAAATTTGTAATTTAACCCCTTTTCAATTCTTCTCAAGCCTATGCACCGGTGAAATAAAATTCCAAAAATTTTGTGATGCTCAAAAGGGTAACCAACATGTTATGTGTGAATAGGGCCTGACATATGTCATATTGGAGTTTGAAATAGCTTATAAATCTCCCCGGAACTCCCATAATCCTTAGTCGAGTCTTCACCAAGATCGAGGATTTTTACCTACACTACCAAGAATACACTTTGAATTAGTAACTATTATATTACTAATGAGTATCCTATTTATTTAAAAATCCACCCGAGGATCTTGAAAAATTCAGAACAAGCCACCTAGAATTTTCATTGTTTTCATATCCTTATACAGTGTTATAAATAACCTACTATTACATAAATTTGTTCATAAACCTGTTTTTTCCTCCAAACAATTCATAAATCACTTCAATGCATTTTTAGATGTTTTGTATAACTTCCATGTGACTTGTACCTCAACATTCATCTTCCTATGGGTGTCCCCAACATGAAAAGTCCATGAAAATAGGCCTTTTTAGGCCTTCGGGAAATTCCTTCTTAATGTTCTTCAATGAATCCATGAATCCCCTCCTGCACATGAAACACATTTGAAAATAAAATTACCACATTATTATTTTCCATTATGAGGGTAACACAATGAATTTAGATTTATGGAGGATAGGTTAACATTGACCGGGAGAAAGATTTTCAAATGAGGTCTAGGTTATCATGAAATTTTTTTGAATTTTTCATGCTAGACATTTTGCATGAACAACATATAGCTCTTTTTAGGGACTTATTTTGGATCAAACATGGTGAGGACAGGACAACCAATAACTCTAAAATCTCAAGACATTATGTGGACTAGTTCCTTATCCATTGGGCTGAGAATTAGAATAGATATATGTTGAAACCTATGCATTGATGTTGTCATTGATGTCTAGTTGAACTGGGGTCTAGTTTTGAATGCCTCTTGCTAGTATGTTTTTTTTTATGTTGGATTACGGTTTCATAAGTATATTGAATATTTTTGGTGTGCTTAAGAATTTTACAAGGTATACAAAGGTGCAAAAGGTCCTAAATAAGGGATTTGGAGCCTAAAGTTGGTCAAGTGGAAATGAAGGCTTGAGAACATGCCTAGTAATCATAGGAAAATGAGATGGGAAAAGAAAATTTAGAGTGCCTCATGAAAAAAAAAACCATGGGAGATATTGGAGGTATGTGTTATCATGGTTTGAGAAACATTTCATGGTCATAAAGTTAAAACCAAGACTATGGAGTTGCATTCTTCAAAAATGTGTTTTTAAGAAGTGAAAATTGAGCACCTCAACTTTTTAGAATTTGTGCTAAATTGATAGGGACTCTTAATATAAGTCATTAGATTATTTTTGGAGGAAATAGGGATTAAAAAAATCTAATTCAAAATATCTAAGTTCATAAGATGGTGAAATTGAAAAGTTCTAGATCTTCTTTGAGTTGGCTTTAAACCCACTAAAACACTTACATGAAGTGATAGGATAAATAATAAAATTATGTAGACAAAATTCATTATAAAATATAATATAGAGTCTCATAAATGTGAATGATTCTCTAGATCTCAATAAAATCAACTTGTGCATCTACAAATTTTACTATATTGTACGAAATGGACTGGTTTTGATGAAGTTAGTAGCTATAGGAGTGTGTTGGATGTTACATGTAGAAAACCTTAGTGTTTAGGATAGCCCTTGATGTCCTATAAATTATCACAAAGTGTTTGTAGCATGTTGTGTGAGAAAATTTGAAGATCGGGTGTATTTCTCCTTCTTATTGCTAAAGGGTAGTCATGTAAAACCAACTTGAAGGTTTAAAATATGTTTGAAGGATTTTTCAGTGCATATGTCTAAGATTAGAATTTTAAATTGATTGTAAACATATTGTATAGGTCCAAGAGGATTTGATTGAATCTTTAACTAGCCCCAGGTGAAGTAGGTAGAATCCTAGTTTGAATTTCTCTCCAAGATGCTCAGTATGGTTAGTCAAGTAAATAGAAATATGAGCTACAATAGTGTCTTCACCTCATAACCATTTCCCTCAAGCTGCTAGAGATGGTTTACAAGCTCTTCTTACATTAATTTTTATATGGATGGTTATTAAAAGTGTAGTTTTGAAAGGATGACATCTCCAATATAAGACTGTCCTAAGTTCTGTATGAGACCCTTCACAAAGTTCCAAAATTCCATGTTCTTCATGTCAAAATCATTGAGTTGGTGATTCCACTTGATGTGGTCATTGGATAAGGTAATTAGAATCTTAGAAAGGTTATTTATGTGCATTGTACATGAGGTTTTATTAGATATACAATACTTTCCATTGAAGTAAGGGTTTATTATTTTGCAATAGTCATATAGGACTATGTGTATGCTTAAACCATGACATTCTTCCATTAACAAGTGTACCAGAAGGCCTGAGGTTATTGAAGAAACCTCTGTTCGAGATACTATTCGTGTATATTGGGACAAAGATGATGAATGAATTACTTAAAGACCTAACACAACTAACTAGGGTATTGAAACATGAAACCCTCATTATATATAGTTTGGAAGAATCAAACAAGTTTGAATTTGTGGGCACAATGTAATATAAAATATTTATTTGGGAAGCCTTGAAGATGTCTCCTCCTTCATAGAAAATTCCTCTACAGCCATGGTTTATTAAGGATGGTCTTGGATTCTTCAAATCTCTCGGTTTGTGCACGTTGTGTTAAGAAGAATCATGAATGCCCTTTCTTAAAGCTTACAAAATGAAGAATTTTTAGATGACTTTTGATATTGAATGTGGTGAATGATTATGTGCTCCTAAACCATCATCTTTGATATGAAAACCATGGAAAATGTGTCCTTTATTCCTTGACAAGATTTTTCTTAAGCTGATTCAAGTCTCATTATGATTACATAACTCTAGAATACATAACTCTAAATGACAAGATAATTTAATGACTATATACACCATCCTAATGGTCTTTAAGCCTTGAATTAAAAAAATGGTGGAAAATGGAGAGTTATTAGAGTATTATATGATATTTTGTAACAAGGTTACATATACAAGACACTTGGTATATGGTTAGAGAGCTTACGAAAACATATAAAAAAGATAAATCTTAAATGAATGTATCATACTAGTCCATAGGCAAGTGCAATTTCTTCTCAATGTGTGACTCATGCATGTGTTTCTTCCTCTAATATTTTTGTGTTTCTCAAAATGAAGAAATGAATTTGTAAGAAAAATGGTGGAAAATGGAGAGTTATTAGAGAGGTATTATATGATATTTTGTAATATGCAAAATTAGTGATCTTCCTTATAATTATTTTTTGTACACTTGGTATATGGTTAGAGAGATTGGGTGCTTACTCAATACATGGTGAGAAAACAATATTTCTTTGATTTTAGTTGGTTTGTTACCTTATTGGTTTTTCCACCTTAAATATTATGTCCTCAAGTGTTTGATTTTTCTTTTTCCATGATAGCTTGATTTGATTAATTCATTGTTTGAAAGGATACTTAATGAATGTTGTATGGATTCCTAAGTAAAAATCAAAAAATTATAATGCATTGATTCATCTCCTCCCTATATTAGTTCTTGAATGTTCAAAAATTTGTATCTCGAGCACATACCTTTTGAAGAAAGTTGAACCTTTTCAAAGGGATCATTCTTACACAAAACATGGACAACAATCAAACATAGAGTGGTCTCTCCATAACCAACTAATCTCTTTTCAAAGGAACTAACTATTCCTTTAGGAGTTTTAGGATGAAGGTATACCTTGAGTCTCTTGGACACGATATATGGGATGTAGTTAAGCATGGCTACACTATTCATAAGACACCTATCACCAAAAAAACCAACAAGAAATCTCATGAGAAGAAATCAAGAGCTCTAAATGCCATCCTTTTTAGACTATTTGAGAAATATTTTTCAAAGTTCATGTACTCGCAACATAGCCAAGTAAATGTGGTACAAACTAAATGAAATATATTAGAGAGATGAAAAATTAAAACTTTCCAAATTACAAACCTATATAATACAATTTGAAGGCCTAAAAATGAAAGAGGATGAGAGCATTTCTTCATATCTAGCAAAGAGTGAATGAAGTGAAAAACATGATAAGAGGGCTAGGTGAAAAGAAAGAGGAATATATGATTGTACAAAATTAATAAGGTCCCTGAATCCCAAATATGATGCAAAAGTCTCAGTTGTGGAGGAAGCCAAGGAAATAACCAAGATAAAATTTGATGAGCTTCATGGCATCCTAAGTGCATATGAATTGAGAACCTTAGAGTAAAATCATGTAAGAAAGAATTTTATTTCAAAGCTGACAAAGAACTAAACCCAAAGAGAACTAAATAATAATTTGATGTGGAGTTAGATGATAAAAAGATAAAGGCTATGTTTATGAAAAAAATTAGAAAAGGCTCAGGTAAATCTAAGGGAAAAATATCCTTTAAATGTTTCAATTTTGGCCAAGTAGGTCACTTTACATCAAAGTGTCCTCACAAAAAAAAAGAGGAGAAATATGAATATAAAGAAAAAGGTAATAATCATATCAAGAATAAAAATAACTTCAAGAGAGAAGGAATAGGGAATTTCTTCAAAAACAAAAGGAACCTCTACTCCAAGGAGGATTAAAGTTCAATTGAATCAAGTGATACTAGCAGTTCTAAAAGTGAGAAGGATGAATCCTATAATGAAACCTTGTTCATGGCCTTTGAAACATCACATGAAAACAAATATAAAGGAAAAAATCACGTTGAGATTGAACACTTAGATGAATAAGGAGTTGTGGTAGAACTTGAAGCTGAATTGGTAAGCTCTCTTGAAGAGTTGCAGCTATCTAGAAATAAGTAACACAAATTGAAATCCAAGCTGAAGGACTATGATGATAAAATTAGTATCTATGAAAAGAAACTCAACATGAAGGAGAGAGTGAGGAGAAAGATGATTTCAAGGAATTAGAATCTTACCTATAGAAAATTTTAGTGCCATTCACATCCAAGGAAGAAGAGTTGATAAGACTCAAATCAGAAATATAACTCCTAAAGACTTAGATGGATCAAATTTCATGTAATGCAAAGCTATTTTATAATTTCAAAAAAAAAAAAACATGATCTAACTATCTTTTATGAATCCAAAGAGATGCAAGAAAAAAATCAGGTTTAGAATATAAATAAGAAAACAAGGATGTTGGAACAATGGACAAGAAATATGGAAAGAGTGCTCTAGAAATATCTTACAACACTAATAAGAAGATAAAATATGATGCCAAGAGATGGACCAAGCCCTTTAGACACTCGCATTCTTTGACATACTCTTATTCCTTTTATAGTAATTGTTTCTCATGCAACATGTTTGGTCATAAAGCTTGAAAATGTTAGGAAACATTCTAAGGGTCTTGGTAGGCATTATAAATCACAAAAGATGAGAAGAGACATGGGTATAGTTTGTTATAATTGCAAAAATATTGGAAACATAGTAAAGGCCTACACTCATAAATATTTAAGGAAAGATAGAAAGACATATTTGGTAAAATAACATCCTACTAAGAAGGAAGAACAAACTATGATATCCCAAATAACGTTTCCTGTTCAAGATGAGAATAGGATATGGTATCTTGATAGTGGTTTCTCAAGTCACATGATAGGTGATAAGAACAAGTTCATCTCTCTAACTATGAATGCCTCAAGAGTTGTCAAATTTGGAGACAATTTAGCTAACATTGTTGGTAAGGGATCATTAAGCCTTGATAATGGAAAATCAATCACTTAAAATGTATTTTATATAGGTGGGATCAAGCACAATATCCTAATTGTTATCCAGATGTCTAAGGAAGGGTACACATTATTTTTCCATGAAAAATATTGTGACATTAGATAAAATAAATCAGGAAAGAATATTGTCAAATAAAAGAGAACTAAGAATAATATGTATGTGCTACAAGTAATCACAAAGAGAATTATTTTACAAATAAGGAATATTACAGTTGGATTTGGCATAGAAGGATAGGGCACTTGAATTTTGATAACCTTGTCAAAATAAGCTCAAAAGGATGTGTTAGAAACATGCCAAGATAATCAAACCAGCTGATACACTTTGTAAAGCCTGCCTACATGGAAAACAAACTAGGAGAAGTTTTAAGTCAAAGGAATACTTTGTATTAAGGCCTTTAGAATTGATACATACTGATCTTGTTAGACCCACAAGAACTGAAAGCATCCAAGGAGATAAGTATTTTATGATGTTGATTGATGACTATAGTAGGATGACTTGGGTTACATGTTTAAAAGAAAAATTAGAAGCATTAGATAGATTCAAAAGATTCAAATCCTTAATTTAAAATGAAAAGAATAAAAAGATCAAATGCTTGAGATCAGATAGAGGTGGTGATTTTTGTCCAATGAGTTTGATTTCTTTTGTGAAGAAAATGGAATAAGGAGACAATTTTCATCAACAAGGACACCTCAACAAAATGGGGTGGTTGAGAGAAAGAATAGAAAAGTTCAAGAAATGGCTAGAACCGTTGTAAATGAATTCAAACTTCTATATGGTTATTAGAGAGAGGTAGTTTATACAATTTTATACATCTTAAATAGGGTAAAAATAAGAGTAAATAACAATAAGACACCATATGATATTTGGAAATAAAGGTCAGTAAATGTAAAGCATCTTAGGGTGTTTCAAATTAAATGTTACATCAAGAGAGATGAGGATGATATAGGAAATTTTGAGTCTAGATGTGATGAAGACATATTTCTAGGGTACTCCTCAATAAGTGTAAAATATAGATGTTATACTGAAATGCTCAAAAATATAGTTGAAATTACTCACATCAACATTGATGAGTCATATCCTTTGAAGATCAAAACTCATCCCAAAAACGGTGAAGAAGATATATAAGATAAACCTCCATGCATATAAGTTCAAGAAGATGGTAAAGAGGAAGAAAGCACTCATGAATAAGAAGATGAAGAACAAGATAGACCACATACCAAAACACCTTCAAGGGAAAATTAAGAAAAATCATCCAATTGCTCATACTATTGAAAACAAAGATGATGGAATACGCACAAGAAGAAAATTGAAAAACTAGAAAACTCATGAGAATACAACCCTCATATCCATGGTAGGACTAAAAATGTTGAAGAATCCAATAAAAATTACTATTGGGTGAAAGTAATGAGTGAATAACTAAATCAAATAGAGAAAAATTAAACATGGAATTTAGTTCCTAGACCAAGGACAATAATTTTATTGGAAAAAGTGGGTGATTAGAAATAAACTACATGAAAAAGGTGAAGTATCTAAAACAAGGAAAACTAGTATACAAAGGATATGCTCAAATGGAAGGATTTGAATTTGATAAAACCTTTGCACCAATGGAAAGGATGGAAGTAATTAGATTGTTCTTAGCCTATGTTATACACAAGAGGTTCAAAATATACCAAATGGATGTTAAATCAACTTTTTTGAATGGTCACCTAAATGAAGAAGTTTATATTCAACAACCAGATGGTTTCTCTCTGAATAAAGAAAAATATTATGTATGAAAGTTGAAGAAGGCTTTGTATGGGAAAAAACAAGATCCTAGAGCCTTGTATAATAGGTTAGAAAACTATCTAGTTAACTAAGGTTTTTGAAAAGGAACAACTGACAATAACCTCTCATAAAATAAGAAGAAGGAAACTTGTTGATTGTTGTTGTATATGTGGATGATATAATATTTGGGGGAGATAATGAGAGGATAACACCTAAGTTTTCTGAAGTTATGAAGGATGAATTTGAAATTTCAATGCTTGGGGAGTTAACATTCTTATTGGGACTACAAATAATCCAATCAAAGAAAGGAATCTTCATATCTCAAACCAAATATGTTAAGGAGATGCTTAAGAGGTTCAAAATGGAAAATTATAGACCAGTAGGGACACCTATGATCATGGGATGTATTGGTTTCTAAGTTTTAAATCACCAGTTTTAGAAGGAACTGATTTAACCCCTCCCCCTCTTATTTCTTAAATGATCAGCAAGATATATAATGAATATTTATCAGTTGGGCATAGAGTCACCACTTCAACACACTACCATGAGAAAAGAACAACATAAAAACAAACACACAACAGAAAGATAAACACACCATACATAAAGTGAAAAATAACCTAAAATCACCTATGTTAGATGAGGGGTGAAACCTACTTTTCTTTATCATTTTTCTCTTTAGATATTACCCCTAAATGGGTAGCATTGGGTGATGATTCTCTGTGAAGCCATTAACTGGTTCAAGGAAGTAGACTCATTTCCTCAAGTGCTTATGAAATTCAGGAGATTTCATGAATATATGTATACTTTGGAGGATGGATCCTACATAACTACTCGATGCTCGAAGATTTACCCAAAATTCCATTTTTCTTATTATTAATATCAGATTGCAAATTTTCTTCTATGTTCATCCACATTGTTGATTTCCCATTTTACATTTCACTACTACCCCGAGGCTAATCTTTAATTATATTCCTTAAACGTTATAAGTATTTATTTTTCCCACATTAATAATTAATTTTTAAAAAATCATGATAATCATTGAGTCCATCCTTTTGTCTTTTTTTATCATGATAAATTTGGTAACCAAATGAAGAATCAAACTTAGATTTATAAATATCTTGTACAACTATGAAATGAGCCAAGATATCAAGACCAAGCTTGGTATCATCTATTCCTTTCACAACTTTTAATATTTCTTGTACATATTCCTTCAAAAATACCAAGAGCTCACATTAAAATTCATTTGGAGAGTCTTCATTTTGAAATTTGAATAAACATTTCAGATAAATTGAATCATCATCCCAAATCTCATTGAATTTCACATCTTCTTCATTATGGAAGGTTTCATATTCAAAGGACTCAAATACCTTTTTTCAACATTTTCATCATTGAGAGAATTTCCCTCTTCAAATGGAAAAGATAAAACTTCACATTCATCATTAAATTCATCAATCATTGTCTCAAAAAGATATCGTATTTTTCATCTTGATCAATTTCATTATGATTTTTTTAATCAACTGGGGCATTCTAAATAGATTCATACCTATCTTGCATTTTCATGGATTGTATTATCTATTTTAAAATGAGTCGAGGATCTTATATTTCTTCCAAAACTCTCAACATTTCATTCATAAAAATAGTCTCTCTTCTTCATGGATGACATTTTAAATAAGAGGGTTAAAAGTTGTTTTATCAATACAGTGATCACCAAGAGAATCTTCTTATTTGAAAGGAAATAATAACACCTCATCTTAATGAAGAAATAAATTGGCTGATTTTCTAGTTTGTAACTCATCGAAGCCACTTCATCTTCGTCATGGCCTGTCATCTCTCGAAATTCTAGGTTATACTCTTGTAATTCAAGATCTTTCCACTCTTCATCATTGTCAATTCTCAACTAGAAAGGAATATTTTTTCCTATCAAGATAGGAATTTCATCCTCATATTTGGATATTATGAAATGATTTCCATTCCCACTATCTTGGTAGAAGATATTAGCTTTTAGATATCTTGATTTTTGTACGTGTATTTCATATTTCATCTTGAAAGAAAAATTTCCATTTGTAAATTAACTAGAATTGTTTCAGAAGACCAATTCATTTGGATTTTACCTCCCAAGTCCAAAAAGAAACTTCTACTTAGAAACATTTTGAACAATGTCAGAATAACTTCTACCAAAATAGTCAATAACACTTTCTTATCTGGAAAGTCGGTGAGAGATACCTCTACATCCTTGATCTTCCCCAAAACTGGGACTTCCTTAGACTCCATGGAGAAATAATATCCATTGGCCCATCTCAAGGTAAGTATGAGAGCATTGGGAACTTTTATATGTATTACATTATTAGAAGCTCCTAAATCTGTTATGTAGTTGTTTAGCTGATATCCTCCAATGAGAAGGAAACATAGAGTGGATTAATCCTATCATTCTTCTGGATGCACTCATGAAAAGCATATTTTGGGATGGAGGAGTAGGTTAAATTGGTAGTGGTCCTTAGAACTAGGAAATAAAGTATCGGGATTTAAACTACTACCTTGATATGACAAGAAAGCTTATGAAATTGTTTCAAGTGGGTCCGTAAACATTCAAATTTATAAATATACACTTTAGACTTGTTCATATTTTATATGATTTCAAAAGAGACAGATGTGGATGAGGTATACACCTTTGGATTTTGAACGGAATTGGAAATGGGAATGGATGTTTGGGAAGCAATGGCTGATATTTTAGGTGTACTAGAAGTTTTTTAAGGAATAGCCATTGCATGAGTAAAATTATAACTATAAGGAGGTTGGGAGAGTTATATTGAACAACGAGATAGCCTCTTACTTTCCAAGAGATATGGCTTCTTCTTTTTAGAATCCATGGAAGGTGGGAGTGGATATACTCTCTTGATTATTTTATTTTATAGAGTCACCATAGGAGGGTCTTCAACCTTCTTCTTTTTTGGAGCAGCAGTGGAGGAATTTCCTTTCTAATATTGGGAACATGTGAACAATGTGCATGAGAGGATAGGTGCATCATCTTCTTCTTCACCTTCTACATATTCAAGGAATATAATTTGTGCATCATCTACTTCTTATATCTCTAGGACATTGTTGTTCTCATTTTCTTGTTCTAGATCTACAAGTTATTCTTCCTCCTCCTAAGTTCCACATATTGCATTGACTATTAGAGATTCCAAGGAAAGTATTTTGGGTGCTCCTGTGTCTGGTTCTTGTTCGATTTTGATGGGATGTTCATTGAGAAAATTCCCTCTTTAACATTTTCAATTCATTAACCAACTTCTCCAACAACAAATCAACTCTCTCATCTTTGGAACTTTGGGCCTTATCATTTATTAAAGGATTCTTAATTTTTCCTAATAAGAAGAGGTCATCTTCCACTTCAATGGAAATTTCTTGGGCATGGTATAAATATCTTGGCTGAAATCTCTGTAGAAATAAACTAACTTTAGGCAACTGGGCATTCACGAAGAACCTTTTCAAGTTATTTGTAGTAGGATGAGCAATAGTAGGAATCTTGTTGATCAACTTGTTGAATTTTTCTATGAAATATCTCATGGAATCTTGTGGTTTTTGTTTGTTTTAGTTAATTGAGGAAGGATGGCATGATTATCTTCTTCAGTATTGAATATTTCTTAAAAATTTCTTTTCACATTACCCCAATCAATAATTAAGTGTTGTGGAAATAGTAAAACTAGTCGACAGTGGAATATTGTAAAATTTCCATGAAAATTCATAGTGCATTATCTTCATGTTATACCCCAAGAATGCTACAAGTTGTGATATGATCATTTGGTCATTCTTTTCCATCTCCATAGAATTTTTGAAATTATTTTCTTTACCCTTTTGGAATTTTATGGA
Organism: Taxus wallichiana var. yunnanensis; assembly: GCA_018340775.1. Taxonomy (NCBI): domain Eukaryota; kingdom Viridiplantae; phylum Streptophyta; class Pinopsida; order Cupressales; family Taxaceae; genus Taxus; species Taxus wallichiana. Next base: position 278,149,273 of record CM031239.1, on the reverse strand, counting down.
GTGGTGGAGAAAAAGCAAATGAACAAGTGTTTGATACCTATTGCCATTTTTCACACCCGTACGAAAGGTTAACTCAAAAATTGTAAGTTTCTCATATCTAATGGGTTAACAGTTTTACTCTATTTGGGAATCCATCTCAAAAGGGTATACAAATATTAATTTATTGGTTTTCGGACAAGAACATGATGATATACATCAAATCAACACCTAAAAGTGTTTTTCCGTAAGGAAACACCTTACGTATATTGTCTCTCCGATGTTTCATCTTCAGCAAGACAATGCACTACCCTTGGAAGATTGATGCAAAGCCTTGTGAAGGAAGGAAAGATAACATATGTGACATATTGTGTTTTGAAACAACAGTTTTAGATGACAGTTTGAAGCATGGGAAGGTACAATTTTACAAACAACTTTGCATTTTCAATGAGCATCAAAAGGTATGATTGAATTGAATTTATTCCCATAATTAAGTGAATTATTTAAGTGTATTGAGTTATACAAGTTCATTTATTATCCATTAAATTAAAAAATTATATAAATAATAAGTACATACAACTCATTACATGAAAATAGTTTCATTTATTCATAAGGAATAATAGTATAGTGAACCCACACAAGCCATGGGAATAACTCTGAAAACAAGAACATAAATGAAAGTCTAGTTATTTGTAGCTTTAAATACATAAAGATTGAAATCTGGTAAAAAAAGATCTGTATTTTCTTGAAAAATACCTTAAAAGGCTACAGATGAAGAATTTGATGATAAAAATGTTGCACTATTATGAAATCAATTTATGGAGTCACCAAATGAATTCTGCTCCGAATCTTCAATCTTTAACGCATCAATACTTTTTCTCATCCAACCAAGCATGCCAAAAAATGGTATGCATGGTGGTTGATATGCTTGAATGATGGAACACCTTTGAAAAGTAAAAATTTAATCTTTGTGATGTCCCACCGGCATGCCAAAAATTGTTATCTCTTAGAAGTGTACCTGTGATTGAGGGATAACAGGTGTTCTAAGCTTACTTTTACCTCACTTCTGTAAATATAATGGAAACACCTCAGGGATGTGGGTATCCCTATGTTGAGGTGAATCTTTGGGATTCTAAGGTTGGTTTCTTATTGATGTATCCTACATCTACTTAACTATGGGGATTAATGGTGAAAGATGGCTGAAACTAAAATTTAAATTAGGTGATACACTAAAATTGTGAGGGCTTTGGTGAGTAACATGCACAATATATTGAGAACAAGTTAAAGGAGCACGAACCAATTGATTTAAGCTAAATCCTAAGGTAAAACACTTTTGTGTTTAGGGATAAATCATAATATCACAATAGCTAACATGTGTAGTAAGACTATGTAGAAAACACCAAATTTAATGTAAGGTAAGCTAATTAATTCAGGGAATTAACATTCACAAGATCTAATAACATAATACACACCACTGTAAATAATTGTAAAGGCAATTACTGGTTCTCATTCAAGGGAAAAACTTTCCAAAAGGGATTCATCACTCATTACATCCAAAAAGACCCCCCTTGTGCTTTGTCAATGCACAAAATATATATGAAAATTATTCACCCAACCCCCTAAAAATAGAATAAGTCTAACTACACGTGCATGTTATCATTAAACTTCATTGTGAATAAGTAAAAGGATAAAATAACAAGATGTTATAATGAGGCAATAATAACCTTAATTTCCAAAAATACACTCTCAGTCAAATATAGTTGTCTCCTCTAATTCTCCAAGCATGAAAGTGTACAGAGCATCTTGAGAAGAATTAAGGTATTTTGGGTGAATAATCTACTTTCTATTTTTAAACTCATTCCATGAGAAAGTTTCCATCTCTCTTTTATCCGTTGATAAAAATAATCTTTGTCTTCTTGTCTTGATGTGACACCTATTATATTTATCTTCAAAATGATTAAAATAATCCTCCTTATCCTTTTGTGATCACCTTTATAAAGGCCTAAGGTAATAATTTTGGTTGGAATAATCATTCGGCCTTTTGTGTGTCAATTTTTCAAAGACTATAGTCTTATGCTAAGGTCAAAATATGAAGATTATTGGGACATGGTCCCCTCCACCACAATGATTGACCATCAAGCAATGTCGGTGAATTTGACCATAACTCTAGATAGTTAGGTTTTATGAGGTATTGACATGTGTGCTTTTTTGACCTTATGGGTTGAGTCTACAGTAACTCGAATGAGTTAAGGGAGGAAAATAGAGCTAACCCTAATCATTTTCACCATTTTCATGAGCTCTTTGCATCTAGAAAAACTCGCCAAAATTTTTCTTTGTGCCCATTTTTTATCTTTTTGAGCTCATTTGTTATTTTTGTTACATATGGTATTTTAAACTCCTTCTTTTGATGGATCGCCATTCTTTTGAGAAGAAAGATTTTTTCCATATCAGTGCGTTATTGAAATTTGATGTAGCTCATGTTTTGGGCTCTTTACTTTGGATTCCACTTTGTTTTTTTGGAGCTTTCGAGATACAAAATAGGGACCGAAACTCTACTTTTGTTTCCTTTTCCAAGCTTTAGATAATTTGAATCAACCATGATTCTTCTTTATCCCTGGGTCTAAACTGCGTTCTCGTTGAACTCATGCCATGGAAGTTATTGGATAAGAAGATCTATTTTCTTTTATCATGTTTCACCATGGCTACGTTCCTCAAGCTCCATTTACTCTTATAACACTTCTCCAAATATGAGTTTTCCCTAACTCAAGAATTTTCTACCTCGTAGCTTCATATTTGGGCATTTTGTATTATCGGTATTTGTATTTGTTTCATATGACCTGAATTTTACTTTCTAGACTCCATTTTGTATGGTTTTCTCATAAATCTAACAAGGGTTTTATATATCGAGACCCATGGTCTCAGTGATATGCTCAATATCATTATGAATCTTTGATGTTCCAATCATAATTTGCATGACATTTCCTTGGTGGACACCATTAGCTATACATTCTGGTAAACATTTGAATCCCTTTACACCTTTGATTTTGGCACTATTCTATTTCTAATTTTTACTAGTATGTTTTAACATTTATTTATAATCTAGGATCTAATTTTGATTTCAAGCCGAGTTTGTTGAAAACATTTGATGAAACTCAAGCCTTATGGATTGGGTTTGTTTTGTGTGGTGTGCAATTTTAATATTTTTGGATGACTTGTGTTATGGCCATCATGATTGATTAGAGATCTGATTTATTACCCTCTTATCTAATAATTTTTATCTATTTGTTCAACAACAAAATTTAGAAAACATTTACACAAGCTGGAAAAATGTAGCTCAGGAGAACAATCTTAAGCTCTATACATCATATTCTTGTAGTTTACATTTAGCATATGCATTGATCTGATTTTAGCTCTATTCTAATATATTTGACTCTCAACCCTTCATTCCCAACTCCTAATTTGGTGATGTTTTTAAAAAAATATTCTATTATTCCACATGAAAGTGATCCTGTCACACTAGTTTTCTACTTTTGAAGACTCTGTTTGTTAAAACTCTAAATATGAAACATTTTCATTGAATTTTCCATTTTGTAATGAAGCTTTCCATTCTTTGTTGATATCTCTTTGATGAGAGTGGTCTACCTTTGCTAGAATTTAAGAAATTTTAGTCATTGGCCATAGCTTCCTTGAATCAGGAAGATTGATTTCATTTACTATACACATCTAATCTCATTAATCCTTGATGTTATTTCCACTTGTTCCTTCAAGTAGAATAATATGTTTCGAGGAGAATATTTACTTTTGCATGTGCATAGGTGGAATTTACAAGAAAAGACAGATATCATTATCAACATGTGATCACCTTTCCATGCACAAGTGTCACATCATCAACTATGGGACATAATTACATGCATTCAATAAAGGTAACTTCCAGATCAAGAAATTAAAAATAGCATTCTATTTATTCACCCAGGACTTAGCTCAAAGTCACCAATTGAGTAAGGGTGAGTCATCATGGAGGAGGGGACCAAATCCCTCATTAATAATTATTTTTTTAAGATGGTCTCAGTACCTTAATAATTCAAAAGGGCAAAATTTACCTTGTTCAAAAAACCATATCATATGCTATGATTAAACCAAAAGGGGGCTAACCTTATGATTGGGGGTTTTGTCTTTAATTTTTGCAAATTATATGCCATGATATTCAAAGGGGACCCAATTCCTTATCCTTTTCAAAAGCTATCATTGATCAAGTGGAGGGTCCAATTTCTTATTTAAATCCAAATACATATGAAGAGGTTTTCAATGCATGTGAAAAGGTGATCAACTATTCACATGGTTAAGATTATAGATTCCAAGAAGAATACTTGCTTTCGCATGTGTGTAGGTATCATTTTCAAGAAAAGAAAATATCATTATCATCGTGTGATCACCTTTCCATACATAAGTGTCACATCATCAACTATAGGATAGAATTGCATGCATTCAATAAAGGTAAATTCTAGATCAAGGAATTCAAAAATAACATTCTATTTATTCACCCATATTACCTTATTTTCTCCAAATAGTGATCGCACTATTTCCTATGGTAGGAGTCAAATTAGTTTGACTTGGATTATTCTTGGAGAAATTAAGACTATTTTTATATTGTAATAGCCTTACATGCTTATTTTAGTTTCTTTATTATTAAAATCAATTTAAGGGCTATTAATATCATGCAATAACTAGTTAAACTTAGTCTATATTTAGGGATTTGGGTGAATATTTTTGCTATATATTGTGTGCATTGGCAAAGCACAAAGAGAGAATTTTTCCCTTTGAGGACTTTTCTACTCGAGAGGTGAAGCCATTGGCCAAATTTTCCCTTGAATGAGAACTAGTTATTGCCTTTGAAATTATTTGACCGATGTGTATTATTTTATTATCTCTTGTGAATGTTAATTCCCTAAATTAATTAGCTTACCTTTCTACAAATTTGGTGTTTTATAAATAGTCTTATTTCTCAGCATGTCGTGTGTTGTGTTGTTATGATTTATCACTCAACACAAAATTGTTTATCTTAGAATCAAGATGAAACCCATTGGATCATGCTTAACTAATTCATTCTCAATATATTTTGCATGTTTCTTAGTCAAATCCCTCAATAATTTTGGTGTATCGCCTCATTTTAGTTTCATTACATCCATATTTCACCCTTAAACCCCACAAAAAATTAGTTTTAGGATACATCAATAAGTGTTAGAGTAGGTATTTACCTCACTCATGTTCACCTAGGTACTTTATTTACCTTTATTGTATTTATCCTCACCCACTTATGTGTGTGGATATTTCTTTCATCTTATTTATATATTAGGAGATATTACTAGTTGTTAGGTATAGTTCTTTCCTTGATCTATGGTATTGACTAGATCCTTAATGTCTAGTTCTCTCCTAAATCTATGGTGTTGACTAGTTCTTTGACGACTAGTTATTTCCTTGATTTATGGCTTGATCTACAACCTTGATTGGTGTTTAGATTGTTATTCCTTGCCTATTTAAGCAAGGCCCATTCTCAATGTATTGCATTGAGTTCCATAATAATATATGATATTGCTGCTCATTTGTTTGCAAAGCTTTTATGTAAAGTTATTACGGTGAATTGCTTTCATCTTATTGATCATGGTGTTTGATTAGCATTTGTGTTCTTGGCTTGATAAAATCTCTACTTCTTATCATTCCTTTCAATAAGGAACCAATTTCAGTAATCCTAGAGACTCGGATCAAAATAGGGATACCAACATCCTGAGGTGTTTCCATTATGTCTGAGATGTGAAGGAAAATCAATCTTAGAACATTTTTATCCCTCAATCAAAGGGTGCACTTTTGAGAGATAAGCAATCCCCATGACACATGTTTTTTTGCTAACATTTCTTTATTTTATCTTTCCTATTCTAGTTCTTCCTCTCTTTCTTCTTCTTCTAATAATTTAGATTTTAATTGTGCTCGAAAGAGAGTATAATCAAGAGGATTTGTAAGAGGAGTATCAATACAAGTTTGGATTGGATTTCCATGGGTACCACTTGATGAATCGGATGGAAATGAAGATTGAGAGAATTAATATATATTAACTCGACTTGTTCTTTTTACTTTTCAAAGCCTCAAAAGTAGGGTCAATAATTCGTCTCAATATATTCAATGGTATATCCTTTTTCATCCAGTTTAGGGAGAGCTTGGATTCAACTCGACGCATATTTATGTTTACATTTTTGTGGTATTTTGGAATTTTTGATTTCTAATTTTTTTGGAATATGTAATATTTATGTATTTTATGGAATTAATTTTGGCTACATATGTGATAAATATGCCCCATAGTGGGCACCAAAATTTATTGGAAAAATAATTTTTCGGTGGTCAAATTAGTGAACTATCACAAAATAGATTCGTGAATGGATTATGTAAATACCAACATTATTGTGATCTAGACCATCTACTTGAATGGGGTAGCTCCATTTACTAAAAAAGGGAAATTATTAACAATATCCTAATGACATGGGGTGGTATTTTGATGGGGAATCATACATGGTTACTTCCCTACACCTATGGAAAAATTCTTGTAGAAACTACAAGGAGGAAAAATCTTTAGAGAGGGGTGTGAAGAGAATAGTAAGGAGGGTTGTGCATAATAGATATTACATAGGAGTTTATTTACTAAAACTAGAATATATCCATGATTTCAATAGCAAGACACCATTATCATATATAAAGGAACAAAACAAAAGAAGCAAAAAGTCTTAATTCATAATATTCAACAAGTACATGCTCATGGAGTGTAGTTGAGATGGAGAAGAAACATAGATAAAGGAGATAGAAGACCTTGATCACTTGTTCCTAGAGAGAATCGTTGATGGTGAATCATAGCACCCTTGGTTGTTTGGAATTTGATGAATTGAAATTGTTAGTGTGATTCCATAACATGGAGCTTTATCCAAAGTGTGGGACTTTGCAAATGTAAAATATCTCCAGAGAAAGTCGGCTACCTATTCTTGTACCTATCACCACTCACCAGCTTACAGAGAACTAATTTAAATCCTACCCTAGAATTCAAACAAGAAAAGGAAGAAGGGATGTAAGAAAAGTAAAACGTAATTCTATTGGAGGTGATACACCAAAAGGAATGTTGAATAATTTTTCTTCCATAGAAATGAAAATGAAGAAGAATGAAGGGGATGAACATCAACATAGATCAATTTATTATCAAAAATCCATTCAACATTAAAAGAAACCATCAAAACATGCAACACAATCTAACATACACAGTAACCAATATTTAATGAGAGATTAGAAACATGCAAATAAAAAAAAAGAGGGATAAAACTTATCCGACAATTTGTATTATTACTCCACAAGTTGATATAGTACATCATAATGGAAGGTTTGAACTCTAAATCAACGAAACCTTAAAATCATGAAAAGGGCTTGAGTTTCGTGGCTTCATTTATGCTAACTTCTCAACCGATTCATCCTCCCTAGCTTGCTCGGTGCATGATCTATTCATCTCACCCTACATCGAGTTGGCCTTGCTGCAACTTGTTAAATGTTGAATGTCTAAAGTCCCAAATTTAAGACTTGATGTCCTTCGATCTTTTGAGCTCAAACTTTGGAGTTCTCCAATGCCGAACGCTAAATTTTCCTATACCGTTTACCGTAAAGGGGTGTTGACCCCAAAAAGTGAGTAAGCCCTAAAAATCCCCAAGCCCTTTTTGACTTCAAACTTTCAACGTTTTAAGATCTTGGTTCATTTTTTGTGTTTTTCGAGGTGAGGAATCCCAATCGCTCAATCCAAAAAGTCCAAAAAAATTGGACTTTGAGCCTTTGTGTTCTCCGAGTTACTTTCCCAACTTGAGCTTGGGCCTTTGTTCCTTCCTCGTTTGGCCAACATGGCCCCCCAAATTTGGTGTGTCCCTTTCAAGCTCTCCTCCTTAGCTCAACCATTTTTACACTTTTGAATCCTTATGAATTTGGCTCAATGATTCATTACTAACCTGATATTGAGCCCTTGTGGTTATTTCATGTCAATATTCTATTGATCTAAGCCTCGACTTTCCAATGCAAGTTCCCATGGCTGAATCAATCCCTCCATTTTCTCTCTGTGAGGTCATGTTTGTCCAATTTTGCCTAAGGGGCATAATTAAATAACAAGAATATAAGAGATAGTAAATAATAATGACCATCCTTTGAAATGAGGAGGCTATCCCAAGTTATAGCTTTACAATGCAACTATTCATCTACGCCCACATGAATCTTCATGTCCTGTCACTTATGACTTTTTAATTACCCTTGGAAGAGACAAATTAAGTACCTCTCTTATAATTTGAGAGCATACTTTTACACGTCACAAATATTTTATTATTACTTAAGTAAATAGGTTAACATACAATGATTGCATACAATGAATAATTAGAACTAGGGAGAAAAGAGGATAAATAATGAAGAGAGGAGAGGAAATATGCTCTAAAGTATGGATGAAATTGCATCGACCTCAATAAAGATATGCTCCAATGATGTTGAAGATGAAATCTATATCCATGATGACCCTCCACAATTATGTACCAATGAATATCTCTAGTGAATACCTTTGAACACTTTTCCCCCTTTTGAAGACTCTTGAAATGATGAAAATCTACAACACTTCTTGCACATATCGAAAGTGAAGTGATGAGAAATTGATAGATGGACCACCAATGTGTGTTGAAATAATGCTTTCTTAATTGATAAAATCATTCTACTTCTTGAGTCACTTCCACATATTTATGACAAATAATTCACATGGGGAGAATTTGGTTTATAACCAATATTTATGACCATGATCCCGATTCTATCATTGTGAGCAAATGGTGAATGAAGAGTGAAAACAAATCCTTCCGATACATAAGGGAAGATGTAAGGAAAATAATAAATTGCATCCACCTTATGATTATGAACTCCATGTGAGATGAAATGAAATGGTTCTTGGAGAAAAATTAGTAATTTCCCAATTAGCCACTTTATGCTTATCACATTGGGGAACACGAGAATTTTCTTGATAGTTGATATAGACACATGTTAGTGCCACAATAATTAGAAAATTTATGAAGGAATGATATTTTTAACTCATTTAATCCATTTACTATTTTTATCATGTTCATCATGATTGTCTCAATTTAGCCATTTTTACGTATTTTACCAATTTTTGTGCCTCAAATATGGTAGAATGAATTGAGGTATCTAGGTTCACATTTTTATTGGATTTATAACTATTAGTAAGTGATTTAATGGATAATTAATAAATAAATAAATTCCTCTTCTCGGTGTTGGATTCGAATGAAAACACTCGCGAATTTTTGTTTTACATTTTAGGCCATTACTCCAATTTTGGAGTATTTCTAATGCCAGTTTGCATAGATTTGAAAAATGAATATTTTGGCTTAAAATTTCACATTGGTGTACAAAATAGAAGGGTTCATGAATGGATTTATGTAAATACTCTCCTTAAAGAATTTTTTTCAGGATTTTATAGTCCAAATTTCATGGCAATCGGAGCAAGGGTTTGGGAGAAATGAGCAAATTTTTGTTTTGGAGCATGAGGGATTTTGGGGAAATTTTGGCAGAATAAAATAAATGTATCATGCTATGGAGGATTTAAAAACATGAAAAATGAATTATTAATGACTAAGTGTGAGCTTTATACCTTCCCCTCTCATAAACCTAACTAACTCATCCTTTAACTCACCTTGCTTAACCTAGGTTAGAGTGATACTCATAGATGGAGTGAAAACTTTCCAAATGGGTCTCAAATGTCCCCATGTCCCTTACCACATTTATTAAAGGAAAATTTTACATAAGGTGTGTGAAAATGTACCGAAGGGTGGAACCATCATGAAGAAGGGGCCAAAACATGTCATGAGGATGAGTTAAAAACACTTGTCTAACACCTCATGTTATGACTTTAAGTGACGAAATTTATCATCTCCATGTGGTGGAACACTTTTGTGTCCTCCATTTCCATTTAGAAAAGTAACAAAGGGAATTCATCCTTCTCTAAATGTGCTTTGAAGGTTCTACTCATCATGAGGAAGGGGTGATATTTGAGAGTGAGGTGAAAACATGCTCCTAACCACCTAGTTTGTTATTTAAGTGATGAAACTTTATCTCCTCATGTGGTGGAACATTATAATTTATCCCACGTTCCTTTATAAAATATGAAAATTGAAATCACCCCATCATAAGTGCACTAAGGATATGTTCATCATGAGAAGGAGGTAGGTGGTGTTAGGTGAGTGTATGACATTTTCTAACCACCAAGTTGTATTTTAAGGGACACAAACTCATATTCTCATGTGGGTGTGAAATATGATGTCCTACATGTAAATTTTTACTTTTTTCAAAGGGATAAAGGTACATCAGGGGTCTCCAAGTGTGAAATATCAAAAATAAATGATTTCCTTCACCGAACACTACCTGAAATAGCCACCTAATACATTTTCTATCCACCGAAGCTATGATTTGACTTCAAGGGAAACAATTATATTATTATGACTCAAAATGGGGTGATGAAAATATTCCCACCATTTTTAGGGACTAATTCTACCTATAATTTTAAATTTAACCCATTTTTCAATTCTTCTCAAACTTATGTGTTTGATGAAAGAAATCACACGAAGTTTGTGATGATAAAAATGATAGAAAATAAATTATTTGTTAAAATGGACTCATATATGTAACATTTACCTTTGAATAAACTTATAACTCTCCCTTTAAATAATAGAATCCTTAGTTGAATCTTCATCAGATTAGAGATTTTTACTTACACTTTCAGAAAATTTCTACAAATATGATCCTCAAAATCTCTTTTGAACATTTAAAAATATTAATTATGAATTATTATATTTTTGATTATTATCTAATTTCTTTCCAAATCCATCCTAGGCTCTTGAAATATTCAAGACAAGCCAAACTAGATTTTTCAATGTTTTCATTTCCTTATACCATGTTATAAATAACACGGTGTTACATAACTTTTCTCTAAGTACAACTTTTCTTCCAAAACATTTCTAAATCCATTTTGTGCATATTTTATCTCTTTTTCAAAAATCCTAGGCTGTTTTTTACTTAACATTTATCTTCTTACGGATGTTCACCAAAGGAGGTGTGATAAATCTTGAAAATAGGTCTTTTTAGGCCTGTGAGAAAAATTCATTTTAAAAGGTCTTAAATGAATCCATGAATAACATCCTTGCACATGAAACATACTTAAAAATCACATCATCACATTCCTTCTTGCCATTATGAGGGTAACACAAAAACTTAGTTGGCCAAAGGACATGTTTACATTTACCGGGAGAGGCATTTTTAAATGAGGTCTAGATTATCATGACAATTTTTTTGAATTTTTCTTGCTTCTATTTTGCTAGATAACTCTATGCTAGTGCATGAAGTGATACGCTAGTGCATTTGAAATTTAATACTAGCATGTACACTAGCATTCTAGCCCAAGATTCTTGTAGGTGCTCAAAAGATTGTAAACAATGAGACAAATTGATTGATTTTTTATGAATTTTCTAATTTCTTTCCACCAAACACTCTCAAATTTGGACAGTAGATCTGAAACAACACAAAGGGAACATAGTTGAAGTTAATTAAATAAAAAATATGTGTGGAGTCCCACAGGGTGTGCTAGAAGGTGAGTAGTCAAAAATAAAATTAAATGAAAGAAAAACAATAAGTAACAAAAAAATTTCCTCAGATTATTATTGAAAACCTCAAGATGATATTTTTGAAGTGTTAATACATGTGTTAGATCTCTTTAAAAAAATTCATTTGGGTTCTAAAATTTAGTCTCCAAATGAAGAAGAAATGTTATGAGAAAGTTTGAACAGGAGGATGTAGATTCGAATGGAAAATGAGAATATATTTGCTCAATTACTTAAAGTTTCAAGGATTTTTGTGAAGGATATATCATGTTATCTATAATGGAAGGATAATCTCTGAAGTGGATCAAAGTTGTTTATGAGATCTTGAATGCATTTGGTTATGCAAGTTTAAATGGACCGAATATCCATTTAGGGGTAATGATTTTTGGTTGGCAATAAGTTTTATTCAAGAAGGTGGTTATACGTGCATTATTACTTCTTCCACCTTTGTAGGATTCTAGAAGTGGAATGGAGTGAGATAGTTTAACTTGAGTGACTAGGATAATTGAAGTAGAGTTTGAGTAGATAAATAGATTTATTTCTATTTAAATAAATAATTAAATTAGCTAAGGGATGTGAGTGGGTAATTAAGTATTTAATTAAATATATATTTAATTAAATCGTCCAAAGTACATAGGAGTATGATTTAAGCATGATTAGAATTAATTTAATTAATTCTAAAGGGATGTGGGTGAATACTTAAAGCATGATAGAATTAATTATTTAAAAAATTAATTCTAAATGGGGTTGAATGAATTTTAGCTAGATGTTGGAGGATAGTGGTCTAGAATGCATTCTAGAACCAATTTTGGCATATTATGTAAAGGATGTGGATAATTAGGAATGGCTAGAAATAGGTATGTATTTTTAGGGTTTCTACAAATACAACCAATTAATATTGAAAATTATTTACTAGCAATTTACACCATTGCATCACCCCATTAACATATATATCACAATAAATTGAATCTATTAATTTTTAATTTTATTTGTCATAAGTTACTTGTTATAAATAATTACACTTCCACACAATAAAATATAAAAATTATTATATTTAATTGAAATATTCAATTAACGAGATAATTTTCTATTTTTAAAATTACATATTATTTATGTCGTATAATAACAATCATAACATAGAGGAAGCTCACAACACATAACTCAAAAACATCTATAAATATTGGAAATTTGAATAATGTTATCACATTAGTGAGTTAGAGGAAAAAAATAAATAGTAAGAATTTAAAGGTGGTGAATATGAAGAACATTGAAGATGTGTAATTTACAACATATTTATTAAAACCAACATCATTGGGTTATTATAAAAGATGTGTCATTACTTTTACATATTTGCTAACTATGCAATTGTATATCAACCAATAAAAGAGGCAACACCAAGACACAATATTATAGATGTAAGGATTTTTTTGTATGGCATTCAAGGGTGAAAGCACAATAACATGTTCCACTTTTTTTATTTCTTATACTTTTATAAACATGTATTTTCATTTCATTGATTTAAAAAGGTTGTAGCCACAAAACCATACACATTCATGAAATTCCACGAACTAATGAAATGTTTTGTTTAGAGTGTAGAATACATGTACATGTTTTATTTTTTTCAAGCAAACAATCTGTAATTTTCTAAAATAAAATTCATATGTTTTTTCTTATTTTATAATAGAGGAATGACTATGCGATGTGTGTTTTTAAATGAAAACTTATTTTTTCACCATGAAATTTTAGATATATGTTCTAGATTCGAATATCGAGTTCCTGTCAAATTTTCATAATTTTTTTATTTATATTTTTTTATTAATTATTTAGTGAAGATATTTTCAGATTAAGGGCATAATAAGTCTATTCCAATAACTTTTAATATTTTTATCAAAATTGAATATTGTTTTCATAGCTACGAAGAAGACTTCAACAATTAGTACGTTTATTTGTTTTGATATATTTTTTATTTTTCAAATTGTGTTGACAATGTACTATTGATTATCATAAAATACCATATGTTGGCAAAAAAAAAAAATAAATAGTAAAACTAATTTTTAAAAATGAAAATAATATTTTTAGAAAGGTAATAAAAAAAGTATTTTGTGTTAAAATTTTGTAATTTAACTAATTAATTTTCCCTAAATATGTGGCACCTATGTAAAAAATTTAGCAAATAGTTATCCTCCAAAATGGATTTGGAGTAAAATGTGCCACATAGGCACCACATATAACGGTGTTCATGCAAAGGGGGTTCACGTGAACTCCTTCGTGTGAACCCCCTTTTCGAAATAACCCCTTCACGTGTGAACACATCATAGATGCCCAACACACCACCCGAGTGCCACGAAGAACAATTTCCAAGTTTAAATTTTGATCACTAGTTTAAATTTAGTTGCAAAAAATAAATTTTAATAACTCTAATTTTAAAGAAAAGGTATTTCTTAAAGTTTTTTTCTATTTTAAAGTTAAAAATTCATGTATATAAAATAAAGCAATTTTTTTCTAATATTATTGTTCTTTTCAAGTTTAAACTTAAAAAATCATGTAATCAAAAAAACCTAATTTCTATTGAGATTTCTATATAATAATCTGAGTTACATGTGTATAGTTTTCTATTGAATTTACTCTTACATTCAGATCTAGCTCAATTTGTGTGTGCAGTGAAAATTATTGAAGTGGAGGAATCATGGGAAATCAAAGAATGAAAAATGAAAATATAGCGAGGAACAAAAAGCAGAGGAGAGTGCTCAAAGATCAGTTAGTGGTAAGAATAAGAGAGAGAGAGAGAGAGAGCACAAATAGAGAGAGAAGGCTAAAAAACTGGTATATACATACTTGAAACCATTGATAGATTGTAATTTTATTTTTCTGTCTAGGGTAAATATGAATTTTTAGCTTCAACACACATTCTAGATAGAAGAATATTATATTATAAATACAATAGAATGATTAGTTTTGTGTAAACTATCTGTATTGTGCTTAAATTGTATTGTGTGTTTTTTAATACAATGTGTTTTAAACTCTGAGATATACTTCAAAGGATAATTTCTTCCATTCTTGCAACTAGACATTATTCAACCAAATTAAAAATTGAAAAATCATCCTTCACTGCAAACTTATAGATAACTACCAAAACTAGTATATTGCACTCTTCAAAATTTCCATCTAATATACATGGAATATTCAATGAATGTTGAAACTAAATTACATTTAAGCCCCTTTTCAAACACTTACTAAGGAGAAAAAAATTCATAGGTACAAAAGGTGTGATCTCTATATTATAATAACATATTCTAAATCTAAAACATGGGTGCACTAGGTTTTAAGACTAAGTAATAAACTATAACACTAGAGGAACAAATTTACCACAAGAGGACAAAAAAGTTTGATGATTCTATCTAGCTTGGGTGATCCTTTCTAGCACTTATTTCCAAATCTCTATATTTCAAGATCAATGAAAATGCTTTGCACATCCCATTTATCTAGGTTAAGATCATATTCACATAAACATAGTCTATTTTTAGTGAATACATTCTAATCTTAACCCTAGTCTTCTTTATATATATTTAAAAATAATTGTTTTCTTTCATCTTATTAGTACATGGTTTTTAATTTATTCATTAATGTGTTTAATGAATTTATTGTTATAAATCATCATTTACTCATTAACTAGTTGTCTTGATTAGACTAATCATAATTTTTTATTTCATTTTGATGAGCCTTCTTTTTTATCAATACATTCCAACCTAAGGGTTTCATTTTGTACCCTTAAGGTTTCATATTTATCTTCTACTAAATGGCTTGTTTTAAAATTGTATTTATGATTTCTCTGTATTTCATGACCAAATTCTAGGTTTGAACATTTTCACAAACCTCTCATGCTTATTTCTCATATTTGAGCCTCTTTTTAGGGTCCTCTATTAGTTATGATATCTTGAGCATAATGATTCAATTTTAAAAAACCATGGAATGTTTTCCTCAATTTGGCTAAGGCAAAAAATTCCTTCTCTCTTTCATAATTTCCCACATAATTCTTGAAGGTGGCTTTTTTATTTTTCACTAGATTTTACTCAAGGGGAAAATATATATTTTTTCGGAACCATTGGATTATTTTCTCGTAATGCATTTTTTTATTAGAAATATCTTCTGATTTTACATAATTCATCATCTAGTTTTTAGAAATATTCATATATTAATTTCACCATTTCAAATTTACTTAGCACTTTATTTTTGTGATAATAATATCCACCATTAATATTCCCATTTATCTCAAATTTAATTATATTTCCCAATCTCTAATTATAATTTGGTTTTATTGTTATTTTTGCATATTTAAATAGTTGTGTCATATTTATTAAATTGGATTCATTAAGAATTCAATAATTTTATTGATAATTTTTATTAATAGAGATGTAATTGAGCATAAAGATAAATTATGTGAGAAACCCAAGACTATTCTATATAAGGAACATGATGAAAATTATAATGAACCTTCTTTATAGGAAACATGTGAACTTGGTGATTCCCCTACTCATCTTGAAATTATATAATATATTACCTCTTGCATTTAGGATCTGAATGAGATTATCAATTTTGAGAATGTAGGGCATGCCCATAATAAGGATATATATACAACTAATAACAATGTTTCTTATAAGAAAATAAAAATAGAATTGTATAAGATAATCTGCATGTTTGAATAAAAAATCAATTTATTGAGTTGACTCTTTTTTAATTTTTCTCTCAAAGTATGTACTTGTTACTTTCTAAACTAATTACTATGAGATTGATGGTTATTTACATGGTGACACAACCATGGTTATGGGTTTTGATGAAAGGGTGTCTTCAAATTTGTAGTGTTAATATAATCACACAAAAATATAAAAATTAATTCACAATAATAATGATTATTTTTCAAAATCAATAGGTTACACAATCTAGGTTGGCAACTAATAATTCAGTCATACAACACATGATGCTTGAAATAAAACACTCAACACCAAAAAATTGCCTCAATGATTCAATCTATCTTAGACGTTCCCATATGTTCATGCAAATTTTATTATAATACCCCTTGCAAGAACATATATCTTATTACTCTTAGGATTTATAAACTAGAAATTAATTAAAATAAATAAATTTTAATTTAAATACTCCTCATTTTTGTTATTGTACTTCTCTTCACAAATGTAGTGATGTGTTTATATAGAAAATATTAACTACTTATAATGGAATCCCTAAGGCATCATACCCATAAGAAACTAGATGTGTTACAAAAAATAAATTTTGAAGATAAGCCCAAAGAATGCATAACATAGTTGAATGTGATGCAATGTAAGTCAACCCAATATACATATTTGAGATATGGTTAACTTTTTTCAATCCTCAATTATAATCTGGATATAAATACTTAAATAACTCTCCCTTCATACCATAGAATAACCTTGTGTGTTATACAATATTTTAAAAGTTCTCCATGTGTAATTCTAATGACTTCATGGTCTAATATATCTGCTTTTGTATTAATATGATCTTTCCCTTATAGTATGAGCTTCTAGAAATGTCTCTTATAATGCAACACATGCTTTAAGATTTTTGGTTTTGTGACATAATTTTGATGGTTGTGCCATATTTAAAATGGTTTTCTATATTCAAAAAATATTGAGGATAATCCAAAGGTACCCATAAAATGTCACACACAAGAGTATGTGCAGTTTAAAAACTTAAATAAATATGTAAAAACAAAGATTATGCATGTATTAAATACTTAAAACCACTTACATCCCTAAACTAATTACATATAGCTAGGATGAAATTATTCTGCTATTCTATCATATTTTTAGTTGATGCAAGATAACATGTTAAAATGGATTCTATTACATTACACACATTGGATAAGAAATGTGTGATCATAGTACTCACACATGCATGATGAGTTCTAGGACAAACCTTTCAACCTTCTCATAATGTCTACACTTTTTACTCCCAAAATAAACTCTAGTTCATATACACTCTTGGGGATTCCAAAAATTCTTTACTTTCTTTTTCTTACGTCTTCCGTATGATCCTTCACACTTTTGTGCATGCCTCATTTTCTATTTTTCATAAAATTTATTTCCATGCTATCACACATGATCTATCTCTTATATCCTTCATGGTTTTAAAGATCTCTTATGGACTAAACCTAATTATATTGTTTCCATTATCTAACTTTCTCTTTTAAAGTAAAGTTATGTAACACTTGAGTTCTTCTCCTTCCTCCTCAACTTTTGTAGCATGTGCACTAACACCTTTTTCTTTCCACTATCCCTACATGTATTATTCCACTCAAAATATCATATATAACATTTCCACATCATAAATAAGTACATATAAATGATTACATGCATGACTGTAAATATTTCAGTAAAAAATATATGTGGTCCATTATTTATTTTGCACTAAGTATACAATGTGTAGATGTGAAAATTAGTGTTATTACATAAACAATGTACTAAAATGATTACATTTCATCACCAAATTAATTTAGATGTAATAGCATTTCGGTTTAATCTATTCAAAATTTAAAATAATAGTAGGAAGATTACATTATTTAGATTATATGAAATTCTAAAAATATTTGCAATAATTTAAACCATATACATGCATAAATAGATATGTAAGAACTATGAGATTATGGAAAATATTCTCTTTAATAAATTTGAAATTTTGACATTTGCATCTTCTAATTTCTTTAAATGTGTAATCTCATTTGTTAGTTATTTGATCTCGATGTTTATACGTTAAAATGTATTTTGAAATATTTTTTTTCTAGAATGGATTTATATGTTACTATTTCGTAGTTGCGATTAATTTGTTTATAAAAATTTCTATTAATTGGTATAATTATAGTTCATTGTTCTCTCATTCCATTCAAATTAGTCTTTTTATATCCATTTGTACAAAAAATTACACTTTGTGGTGGCTACAAATACTATGGACTCTTGTCTAGATCGGTTGTATGGGCTACATGTGCCTTGCTCGGTACCAGGAGATAGGATTTGTTGATGGAATTTTTCTAGAAGAAGCAATCCTATCACGTCCCAAGTTGGACGTTAGACTATGTATGCGAAAGTATTTTAAAGTATCCTAACGAGTGTCCTCCACAAAATTGTATCCTCGATGTTATGTTGATGTGATATGTTGTCCTGACGTGTCAATATTTTTCGTGATACTTTATATTCCAATAAAATAGCTAAAGGATATATGGATGTATGTGATAATAAGATTCTACTAAAGATAAAATTAATCTATTATGTTCCTAAACAAGCTTTTATATATTTTAAGTCATTCATGAATGGTGTAATCACATGTACACTATTTTTTTACAAAGTGTGTTTATGAACAGAACTCGTGATGTGAAAGAATATGCTGATTTGATAACATAAGTTATGAAATTATTTCCCAAGAAAAATGTCAAACAATTGGTGAAGATGGATTTTAAAAAATTAAAAGAATTTTCCCAACAAGATCCACTATCAAAAAAGAAAACAAAAAAAATAATATAGAGAATATATGGTGAATCTATTAATTTGATTACAAGTTGTTAAAGAACATTTGTTGCTTACATTCTTCAATCATGTTGATATGAAGGAATTGTTGATGCGTAATCAAAGCACCCCTGAATGTTTGCAACTCGATGGGTTGAAACTCTCAGTGTGATTGCATAACATGGAGATTTTCCCAAAGTGTGGGACATTGCAATAGGGAAATCTCTTTGGATCAAGTTCGGTTCCTAATCCTCTATTCAGATGCACACATTCATATTGTAGAGGATCTATCCTAAAATATACTCGAACTTTCAAAGGAGACGGGGTTAGGAAGATGCAAGAAATTAAACATATTCTAACAAAGGTGATACACCAAAGGAATGTTGAACACTTGCTTTGCCATTAAACACAAACCATTAAAAATTAAATACAACCACCATGCATAGATAACCAGGATTGCAATGAGAGATCAAGAAGATGCAATAACAAAAAAGAGGGTTGAAAATCATCCACAGACTTTTTATTGTTGCTCCAAATATTTGATACAGTGCATTACAATGGCCAAGAGGAAAGATTGCATTTACAGTTTAGATGGGAGGTTTTAACTCCACAAATTCACTTGCAGACAAGAGAAGAAGGGAGGGTGCAAAACCAAAATGTCCAACCTTTTGAAAAAATTCCCCTCCTTACAATATATAGGAAAATGAGAGAAGAAAGAGATAAGAATCTGAATTCTTGCTTCAACCACCCTAAAATAAATTGAATTATTCTACAAAAATGATGGGTTCTAATGCAAAACGCATGACTCTATGTATTGTTCCTTGTTAGGAAAGAATGGAAGCCCATACCTTCATTATTGTGGTAGGTGAGAAGCCTGACACACTAAAACATGGTGGACTCTTTTTCTTAATTTTCAATAACTTAGTCCCACTTGTGCAAATCCAACCTCCCAGTCAAAAGTTATGGCCATATAAAGGTTAAGGTGTCATTATGCAAAATTGGTGGGTGGTTGGCTTTGTCCTGCTTCAGATTCTGAAAATCATGTGACCCCTGAAATTCAAACTTTTAGACATTTCAGTTTCAGAATTCGAGTATTGTTCATCCACAAAATTTTCTTGAGAGTTCTGAAATTCTGAAACATGAAATTTTGAAAGTCTAAAATTTTGAACTTTCAGAATTCAAGATTTTGGACATTGAGCTGCTATTTTTATGTTATCGGGCTTGAGAGTTACGAAAGTCTGAAACCTAAAAGTCCAAAATTTCAAAATTTTGGACTTTCATAATTAAAAATTTTAGACATTGAGTCTTCAGACCTTTTGTCATTGTTCACCGCTCAAAACCCGCCGAGACTTCTGAAAGTTTGAAACTTGAAAGTTTGAAATTTTTGGACTTTAGGACTTTGGGATTTTAGACTTTTTCGGTCCCTGTTCTGTTCCTTCTCACCAAAAATCCCCAAAACCCCAAAACTCAAAATTCTAAAATTTCATACTTTCAGACTTTGGGATTTCAAACTTTTTTGGGCCATTTTTCCAACTTCGTGCTTGAAAACTTTGAAACCCTGAACCCGAAAGTCCAAAATTTTGGACTTTTGGAGTTTCTAGTTTCAAAACCTTTTTCCTTTTGAGTCCCTGAAATCCACCTTAGCCTACCTCCGAAGTCCAAAATTTTAGATTTCAAACTTCTTCTTTTCCCGAAATCTCTACAACTAGCTCGGACCTACTTTAACCTTTTGGATCAACTCCTCCATTTTTGCTATGTGTCAATTTCTTGTTTGTCCAAAATTATAGAAACATTAGAATTTTTGGGTGTGGATTTTAGACTTGAAAACTCACAACATACGGAAGAAGAATTTGTTACGAATGTGTCTAAAGGAGTAAGTTTAATGTGTACAAAAACTATGTTTGTTAATAAGAGTATTTCTCATTGATAATTATTAACTTCAATTGTAAGTGAAGACAAAACAAAGAATCATTATGTTACCATTTTTGCTAAAGTCTTAGATATTTTAGAAATACGATCAATAGGTATGCAAAGAGGAGGATGACATTGCATAATTCTTCTATGGAAGAAAATTGGGCACTAATGTGTAGAAATCCATGTTCGACAAATTGAGGATTATATTTTGAAGATAGTTTCTAATTTTTAGACTGAGAGGACTTCTCATTCTCCAAATGTGAGGGATGGTTTAAAACACAAGATAGCTCATAATAAATATGATGGAAATATAAAAATTGGCTCAAAATAACTCAACATGAGATGTACATCAAGTTTACATAAGAACATCCAGATGTTAAGATTTGATAAAGAATATTTGAGAATTTGAAACCTTGGTATTTGCAAGTGATAAATTCCTTGAAACATGTTGTTTCTGTTATCACGTTGAGTTCTATTATCACAATCAAGTATAAAAAATGATATTACATATATTGAGGTGTGCTTTCATTTATAGGCTTAATAGAAATTTGATTAAATTTTACTTTATGAGATGTGATTTAATTTATGTATTTCAAAATCTATGTTTTTTCAGGTGTATAAAAAGCTATGAGAAGCATAAAATGGTCTTAAAAATTCCCCATAAATGTGTGAGTGAATATCGAATGATCATGTGGACGGTCATATGGATTACATAAAAGGTCTTTGGAACAAGTGTGGGGACTTCAAAATATTTCGAGAAAAAAATGAAGACTTGGAAATAGTTCAAATGGTGACTTGCAAGAGGTGATTACTAAAAAAGTAAATATAATGAATTTTAAATTTGGATGTAAATATTTTATTTTGATTTTTATGTTTATTACAAATGAATATAACAATTTTTCTATTATGTATTGATTTTGTAGGTTCAAATACATATAATATTCAACACAACTTGGAAAGAATGCAACAAAGTTGGAATTGGTAGAAGAGAAAATTCCCATTGTTGTATTCATGCAAAGTGTCTTAATTTTAATAAGTCCATACATCAAACATTCTCACTATGCAAAGTGGTAGACTACACAACTCAAGACCAATAGAAACACATTCCCTATTGGTTCCATATTGTCTGTGGTTGATTTTTCTCGAGAATTACTCGTTTTCTCATCAAAAGAGATTCAAAATCAATATTATCATATTGATCGGTTACCATCATCGTTCACGTATTTTATAGGCATTCTAAATTGGATTTGGATGGGTTTGAAAGCAAATATGTAGATGTGAAGCGAGTGATTAAGAAGGCATATCACTTCTATATAAGTGATGACAAAGAACATGACACCCACTTTGTGTAGCATTGTTTTGATTTGTTTTTGATATCTTCATCAACTAGGATTATAGATAGATTAGTATTTTATTTGGTTTTATGGTTACACATCAAACTTCAAATCCTCACACCCTTTATTTGCACTCATTCTCTATAATTGTAATTACAAAATACGTCATTCGCAGATTTTTTTAGAGTGGTTGTGTGAAGGGAGAGCATGATGGTGCAAGTGCATAGATCAAACATGCTCTAAAGAAACAAACCTTTGATTATGAGGGATATCGATTGATTGATGTCCACACCTTTTTTAAATGGTATAAGAAACATTTTAAAATTTAGGATTCAAGCCAACACAAAGTGTTTTGGGAGATAAGAGGTATGTGCATGCATTTAAAACATATGTATCTTGATGTGAAATTGATTACAAGTTACACATAAAAGTTTACATACATGTACAAATTTATTTTTCTAAATTTTGATGTTTGTTAAACTTTATTGATTTTGTAACATGATTAATCCAATATTGATCGAAGGACAATGTATGGATGTGAAAGGATTCCTAATTCTAGGTCTTTCAACTATGTGATGATTGTGGATAGTAATAATTGGACAATATGTACAAGATATTATTCTTTTTTTTTTTGAATGCATGAAAAATAATATTCAGAGGGAAATAGTCAAAAATTAGGTATGTAGGTGAGTGGAAGCAAGTTCCTTTAGTTTCGGATGACTCGTATGGATCAAATCATGATGATAGTTTGGAAGATGTGACATATCTGGACTTTTTAAACAAATTTTTGTTAAAGGACTATATTTGATCATTGAATTATGATATATAAATTATAGTATTTAGATTAGTGAATATTTATTTGCATTTAATTCTAACACAAAAACTTGTTTGTCTGAATGATTTGCTTGTAGGTGTTGTATTTATAATCATTATAGAAGAAGATAATATTGATAAAGTGGACAACTACTTGTTGTGTTTCACGGAAGAGATAACAAATCTAACATGTTAAATAACAAGTGAGAATACAACATTTTATACGGGCTTGGTTATAGTGTAAGAAACATATTTAGGAAAAGTGAAAGCCCTCCAAAGTGGGATTCACTTTGTTGATTATGAACAAGATAAGAATGTGTATAATTACACCCATCACATAGTTGCTTTATTGGGTTACAATTGCATCATCAGTGAAGAATGCACATGGTCCACGCAAATGGAGACAAGATGTAGAAGATCATGAAAAAAATTCCATGTCATTGATCAACAAGCTAAGCCACTTGGTATTATATAGAATGACCTATAATATTATATATTGATGTCTTCTAAATGGAATATTTTCTCTATTTTATTTATCACTTTGGCATATATATTTTAAAAATTACTTGCTATGAATTAAAACTTATATCCTCCTCCTATATATGTTATGCACTAAAATTTCTTTCTATGAATTTAAGCTTATACTATGGGTTAATGATTTTTATTAGGGGTGAATGTAATACATGTATGGAATTTAACTAGTATCACATGAGCTATGTTTTTTAAAATTATGCACATTTTAGTGTTTTTAGTATTTAGTTAGGTTCTTAGTATTTGTATTGCATATTGATAGTAGAACCTTTATATTGTTCTTATATTCCTAATTGCATTATGAGCATTAGAATCAACCCTTAAATGGATTTTGTAACTGGTGTGTTGAGAGATATATAATTTGTTACATTAGGTTATTGAGCTTGAATGTGTGATTTATTATGTATTAAACATTATTTGAAAGAGTTAGTTGCATCTAAGATTTTTGTGAATGGAAAAATTGCCTATCATTTGTAATAGACAGTATTGTTATTTTTACTAGACATTTACGTAAACTAACTTTTGTAGAACCCAATATGAATCTTACTCCATTGATTCAATAATATTCACATTTTCCTTTTTAAATTATATAAATTTTCATCATCACATTTGATAGAATCACCTATTATAGTTTTTAAAGCATGACGCAACCCATTCATATTTTATATTAGTTTCTACTTACCCCATTTTTTCATCAATGAGAAAAATAACTCATGTTGCACCTATTCAAAATCTCAACATACTTTAACCTTTCCCCTTAAGACCCTCAACATTAGTAGTTTTAAGAAAAAGGAATCAACCATTGTTAAAATTGATTGGTAGATATTTCAATTCATAATTACATGAACCATTGTTGATGCAATCATCTATGATAGTTTGTGAACATAAGTTATGTCCCCTATAATTTATGTTTCATTGCATTCGTTTATCCTATTATCACTATATCATCTATTATTCTAGTTACTCTTTCCAAACTTCTCTTAAAGGACTTAAATGTTTAGGTGTGTTATTTCTTACAGTTGTAGGAATATATTTAGTGCATTGAGCCTAAAATAATTAAGAATAATAGTTTTAATAATAAAATTCATGATTCCATGTATTCGATCAATTGTCATTACCTTTGGGAGTTGTGAGGTTTGTAAATTCTAATGTTGACACATCAAAAACTCCTACAAATGTCATAAACAATCAAAAAGGTCCCAGAACCTAAACAATGACTCTATGTTTTTCCCAAAATAGACATTTATTGTACAATTTAAACCCTAAAAGTTTTACGCTTAATGCTGAAATCTGAAGAATACTTATGTATAGACCATATTAGAATATAAAAAATATCTTCTAAACCATGACTGATGGAGCTATGAGACTAGTTCCATAAGGTGTAGAGTGACCCTAATTTCTTATATTTACTAAAATAAATTTAAAGTATTAATATTTTATACTTA
Source organism: Taxus wallichiana var. yunnanensis (assembly GCA_018340775.1). NCBI lineage: Eukaryota > Viridiplantae > Streptophyta > Pinopsida > Cupressales > Taxaceae > Taxus > Taxus wallichiana. The sequence goes on along the minus strand of CM031239.1, from coordinate 278,124,023 downwards.
AACCATATATTTTAGTAAAAATGTCTCTCCCAAAAGCACGTATACCACATTGGAAACAGAATGCAAGCACGTTATAATGAACTCGCATTATAGCACACTCATTTTCATCTTCTTGGGGTTTGAAATACCCAATCCATAGGCTTGGGTTTTCCTAGATATCCAAACCTAAGGTTTAAACTGTGTAATATGTGAATAAATTTGTGTTTGACATAAAAACATACAAATACCATGTGTAGACCCCAATATCTCATGTATTATAACATAATATTCAAAAAAATTATACTACGATGTCAAGCTTGGTTTTACCTTGGTGACGATATAAATCTTTGTAAAATCTGATTAGTTTAAGGCTTTCATCCATAGTTTCTATTACTAGTTCCTTATTTTCTTGTGAAAACCTATACACATGTTTTGGTGCACAATTTATGAATTTTTAATCCAAATTTAAAAATAGAGTGGTTTTTCCTAAATAACATTCTACACGCATTAAAAAAACAAAAAAAATGAATTTTTTCTGAATGTTATGGGGGTGTACACACAAATATTTCATTTTCGTGATATGTGCACTTTGAAAATTAATAATAAATTAGACATTCATCCAAAAATAATGAAAAACTATTGGGACCTCCAACATTGTCTTAGCTAACTTTCTACTAAAGGGATTTGAAAAATAATTTATCAAACTCAACAAATGGGGCCGCACACACACAATAGATTTCTTTTATCTTTTTGACACAAAAATAGGCATACTTTGTGTGTGCACCACATTTAAACCTTTTAATATTCATCATTTTTAAAAATCAATAGTAGTTTAGAAATTATATTCCAAGCTCTACGGTACTTATTCTTATCATTTTTTCAAATTTTGAGCATATGAAAGCCAAATTATTAGTTTAAGTACGTGGTTTAGCAATTTTAAGAAAAATGTATCCACATTTGACCACTTTTTCGTGCCCCATTTCCATGCACTTACCCATGAAGATCAAGAGGATCTTGGAGTGGAGTTTCTTATGATTATTTTTAGTATTTTCTCATTAGAGTACTACAAGTAAATTAGATAGTATGTTGTACTTAATTAGAGATGAATAACTTACTTATGTATGCATTATAGATTTGGAAAACTCGGATAAAGATGACTAGAAGTGTACTAAAGAAATTCAAATTAAAAAAATATATTTTCAGGAGAAAGTGACCAAAGTGGCTAGGTTGGCCCATAGCGTATGGATGTTATGCCCCTTTATGGGTGTTATGGTCCCAGATACATGTGTTAGTCATTTGAAAATTGGGACTATAATATGTGAGAGTATAACCTAATTTGATGAATTAATATGGCCAATATGCAAACAAATATGTTTTGTGTGGAAGCATGAATGGTTCATTTTAAAAGACCTTCAAGAAATTGAAGATGGAAAATCCTGGCGAATATCCCTAGAACCCCTTTCGCAAAACATGCAAATTTTTTGGGGTTTGTATGCAACATTTTCACCTAATTTTTAAGACAAACAATAACAAGGTTGAGTCATATGATAGTAACCTTGTTGTTAAATGACAACAAACTCACTATCACACTAGTACAAAATGCAAATGCCCTATTGTGCGTTTGTAGCCTCTGTCATGAGTCAACAATGTATGATTGTCACATTGCAACAACCTCTTGTCATGTGTCAACAACTTATTTTCGTGCATCAACAACCTCTTATCGTGCATCAACAACCTACCCTACAAGTTCACGATACTTGATATGTCGGGTACCTCAGTAAGCTAGTAGTAAGTTAGTAGTATACTACCCAGGAATCACCTAGGTTTATATAGGAGATGTTTTCAGGGTTGTGCAAAGCCGACCCTAAAAAAATATACTTGTAAATTTTAGGAAAACAGAGACATTGACACGCTCTAAAACAATCACCTTTTCATTTTTTTCTAAAATGGAATATTCAACACTAAAAAAATCCATACAAGAAAGAATGATTGAGATATAGCTAGGGACAACATAATTGGCCAAATTAAGCAAGGATTAGGTAATGCAAAAGGATTGTATAATTTTTGTTTGTGAAAGACATGAAATACCAAAGTGAGTATCTACATTACAATAAATAGTTATGTCAACAACCCTACTATTTACATAATTTCTAAGAGAGAGAGAGAAAGAGAGAAAATCCCTTTTATTAAAGGAAATTTTTGCATTCTTATGAAGAAATTTAGTACAAGACATAACTTATATATCACATGATGTCAAGTGTTTCCTTTCTTCCTCCTTCTCAAAATAAATTACAAGATACTTTCTTAAACTTCATAATTATTTCTTTTATACAAGGTAAGGTAAAATAGCATGTCAAATCTATAGTAAAATATCATAACATCAATATCCTTTCATTTCATCTTAGTTATTGCAATATATTATAACATGTATGGGTGAGCTAAATAAAATATAGCATGATTTAATTTTCTTTCCTTGAACAAAGTTCATTTTCAACTTATTTTGCACAAGATCCTAAATTATACATTGGTCATCCAAATAAAATCTTGTATGATTTACTTTTTGTTGGTTGACCAGAATCTATATTTGCATTAAATTCATTTAAGCCACTCTATTCACAAGGAAATTGTGATAGAGATAAATCATATGTCTCAATGTTCATGAGTAGGGTTAGGAAAACAATTCATATCAAAGCACTAATAAACACTTTTTCACAAATTTCCAAGCATTTGGCTAAACAAGTTGTCTTTAGGACAATACCCAACAATCAATTTTTCATGTTAAGTCCATACAATAAAACAAATAAATAGAAATGAGTAGTCCTCTTTTGTCATATTTTTAAGCACTCTTAAGGAACATATGTATATATACCAATGTATGATATTATTTTTCATCCATACAAGGGTGTATACACATATGCATGCATAAAATGTAATACCACTTATGCTAATAGTTGGTAGAGAAATATAATGCATCCCATAAGGCCTCAAGTCCAATATTTATGTCTTAGAAAAACCATTAAGTTCTATACCAAAAGTATTCTTTATCAAGGAATTTAGAACCCATAATGTCCATCAATTAAAACCTTCAGAGTTCATTTTAATACCCCCTCCGAAAAATTATAATAGAATGGGTGGTGAATATCCTAAATGCACTTTCAAAATGATGACAAATCTCCAAAAAAGTGATTCACGACAAATGAGAATTTGAAGGGTGTTTTTCTCGATGCTTTCGTATGGTTAGACAAGTGTTGGAGTTGGATGGTTTTCAAAATATTTGGGTTATACAGGACACTTATTATCTATCGTCCACCTTTGGTTGGACGGTCATCCATTGTCTACCATCTAACTTAGGAGGGATGGTCATCCATTGTTTGTCTCCCCACCTAATTTGGACGACCGTTTATTGTCTATCATCTAACCTAATATCGAAAACCATCCATTATTTGTCATCCAACTTAGGTTGGACGACCGCCCATTATTTTCCGTCCAACCTGGGTTGGATGGTAGAAAATGGATGGTCGTCCAACCTAGATTGCATGGTATATAATGGACATCCTTCCAACCAAGGTTGAACAACAAATAATGGATAGATGTCCATCCCAGGTTGGATGACTAGCCACACTTTGTTGCGGTTGTACTAAATAGGCATCAATTTTAGTTGGAAAGTCTACCACTAAGACAATAGACGTGCGGATTTTGCATGTATCCTCGGGAACTTTCCTCAAACTTTTAAACTAATTGTTTGTCGTCATGTGTCCCTTAAACCATTCAGTTCCCTATATATACCCCTACGAGGTTCATTTCTTCACTTTTCCATGAACTTTTCCAGCACTTTGACCTCTCCAATCTTCTACCAAACTTACGTGCACCTTTCTTTCCTCCCTCTCTTACAAATTTCAATAATGATCGATACTACAGATTGCTCCTACACCCAAATTTTAATACAAAAAATCTCACGTGCCCACAAATTGTAATGCTGATAAATTTGAAAGACACACCAAAGGAATGGCTGCAAAAGCACAATTTACAAGGCTTGTCAACATGCCCCAATTCAAAACTGATACTTCTGTCCTTGATTACCTTCTCACCTCTTACAACCAAAAAGAGGGAGAGTTTTCCATTCTCCTCATGGATCGTGCTGAGTTTCTTTCACAATAGATCCCATATGTTCACCATTTAACTAGCTTACCATTCCAAAACTAGCCACTTGTGACTACAAAGGTGGTCCTTATAGATGAAGGAAAAAAATTTGAGTCTCATTATAATGTGCAGGTTGATGGTAAGTTAAATTTTATTTTCAATTTGTTTGTTTTCTTAATATTACTTGACTACCCAAGCATCTAACATTTCTTGTATCTTGTTGCAGCTCTTGTTAATCATTCAAAAAGAGGCCTTGTTATACAAGGTATTACAAACAAATTATTTCTTGTAGTTGTATCACTTTTTCAGGCCAGGATTGACGTCTGATGCAAATCTTTAGACATTCCATTTTGGGCAATTACATATATATTACGGGCACTATGAGGGAAAAAAATTTGATTGCTTTGCATATATTTGTCCAATCAAATAATAACATATGTCACCCAAGCCTATAAGTACGAATGTTAGAAATTTATTAGTGTTCCATTATTATAAATTTGTGTTGTATGGGTGAATAGTAAATATTATTATGTAAATGTAAATGAGTTGTCAATAACAACTCATATTATTGTTGTGTTTAGTGAGATTTGTTTGTTAAACCAAACTCACGTAGAATAGAGAAGTGGTTGTTGTATAGTTGATCCAAACTCCTTAATTATAGGAGTTAATTGGCCTATATATTATGTACTATTCATATTGAATATGAATGAATCAGAGCATTATTATTTCAAGTTACATTATTATTATTCTTGTTGTGTTATAATTTCACAGAGCATAAATAAAATCAAGATTTGGTATCGGGCGTATAATTGATCGTGTTCCTATGATGAAGAAGCAATTTGATTTGTAGGGTGCAATCACCCTGTGCTTCACCCTTAAGGATGGAAGATATTTAAAGAAAAAAATTCAACGTCCTTTTCCATTCTGCCTAAAGAACTCCAGACGGCCATTCATCACCACATTGACTGGCTCAAACAACATGATGTTCTATTTGGAATTGCACGGGATTGAATCTTCTTTGCATTAAATCTGATTTTCCTCTGGTACAGTTTGCATTCACCATGCATTGAGTCGCATCCAACTGTTATACATATAATTTTTTTGAGTCGCATGGATCTAAAATATTGTCTTTCTATCTACCATAAGGACATGTTTTAAATCTATACGTTTAGAACACCTATCATTCGTAAAGGAATACTTATCCAGATCACTTGTTTTCCATTCGTAGTGCCCACATGGCAATAAGTCAATCCTCCATATTTGGAGAGTTGTTTATCTTGATCTCACAACGACATCGCTGCTATTTTATAAAATATCACATTCCAACAAGCTAAGACATTTACATTTACTATGATACCATAGCAACTGTCCTCTATTCAGTAATAGATTACGCAGATCAATAAAGGAAAGTGGCTTTACAACAATAAAATATCCTTTTTTCCGTCAAAGTACAAATCATCAAAGTGCGCAACAAGATGGTGGGGCATGAGAAATAGGCGCGGGGGTCCAGCTCAGTCAAATATATTTCATTACATTCCCGTGCCACTACAGATTGGATCTTTCATTGACCTCTCTTTTTTAGGAGAATAAATGTGTTGTGTGGAGGATCTATATACGACAAATTGGTGCACCGAATTTTTCATTTACATGCAAATGGTAAAGAGTCTTATATATCATGTGTCCTTGTCTCAAAGCTTAGTAAGTCATTTAAATTTGGAGTCAATTTACCTTTTATATCCTCAAATTTGTATTTATAATTCTTACATTAATCTTTAAAGTGTCAATACTTTTGAAGTTTTACTAAATGATCTATTGTTAGTTTTTTAAAGATCATTTATTAGGTTTTTAAAGATCAGCGGAGACATCTTGTCATTCTGTAGTTTTTTTATGATTCCATTATTGTATTATCATTCATCATTTTAAGTCATTTAGTATTGCCTAGGTATTAACAAGTCACATTTTCAAATTTATCATGTCCATGTAAAGAGTTAAAAGAGAGTCAATTGTTGTCAAATAGTGGTCATATGTATTGTTAGACTCTAAAGTAAAGTTTGGTCAAATGTCATAAAATTATGTCATTTAGTTAAAATTATTTGTCTTTTCGAATATTTTCCGTGTTAAAGTCATTGTCGAGAAAATTCAAGAGTCAAAAATTGCAAAAAAAAATTACCTCAGGAATGCATTTTTGGTGTTACCCGACGTCCAAAAAATAAAGTGTTTCACATTACAGGAGGGAAGATAAGAATAAAATCAATGTGGAAAAAATATGCTTCATGTTCACATTTTGTTGAGTTAGTAACACATATATTAGAGGATAGAAGCAACAGAGATAGTAGGACAATCAATGTCCTTGAGTTCGTCACTACCTCAGAGGTCGCAAACTACTTTAGTAACGCCTTTTGTTATGTGTGATGAATAAGAACAAATGAGCATCCACATGTTCTGTGTGATGTTCAATTTTTGTGTTTCCCAGTGATGATGATGATGATGATGATGTGAAATTTATACTATAGTAGGAAGTGTTCTTGATCAGATTGACTTGATGGTTGATGTGAATTGGTTGAATGGTCCCAATTCATGTATTCACCTGAATAGGTTGATCGGTCCCTATTCATGGATGATGTAGTTCCCATAGTCATTGTTGAGGATCGAGACCATGTGCAGGCTACGGAGTGGCATGCTACTTGGTTGAAGATGGTGTTTTTCCCCATGTTCACATTAAGGTGGGGGAAGGTTAGGAATTTATTAGTTCTCCATTATTATAAATTTGTGTTGTATGGGTGAATAGTAAATATTATTATTTAAATTTAAATTATTTGTCAATAACAACTCATATTATTGTTGTGTTTAGTGAGATTTGGTTTTTAAACCAAACTCACGTAGAATAGAGAAGTGGTTGTTGTATAGTTGAGCCAAACTCCTTAATTATAGGAGTTTATTGGCCTATATATTTTGTACTATTCATATTAAATATGAGTGAATCAAGGCATTATTGTTTTAGGTTACATTATTATTATTCTTGATGTGTTATAATTTTGCAAACCTCGGACAAAGCGAGAAAAATTACTTTTGATAAATCCAAGATTCTATTCTCTTCTACCAATTATTTACTTGTTTTCTATCATGAAGTTTTCCACCAATTATAGCACAAACAAATTCCAATTGCAATTATGAAAAAATGAATAGGAAACAATTACTTTTAATTTTTCACATTATAACGATTTCACATTAATTATTTTTGAATTCAATAATAATTGTAATATTATATTTTACAGAGAAGAATTATAGTTGTAATATCTCATAAGGAGGCTATTTCTCAAGGTAAAGCCCCTCCAGAGGTCTCTACGGATTCTGACATGGATTCAGCAGAATCAACACCAATACAAGTTCCTCATCAAAAATGACCTAGGGGTTGATAGGTCCATCACAACTACCTTTTATACCATCACATTTCTCTATAGGTATAAACTTTACTATTTATATAATTAACCAATTTAACATAATAGAGTCTAGTAGGAAACACAATCAAGCTATGTTATGTAAGTAGTATAATATTTTAATATTTCTACATTTATTGTTTTTAGAAAGTTCTAAGTTTGACGATCAAGATCAAACTCATTCTCGAGTACGAAGATTGGATCATCATGTCTCATTCTTCGAGCATGCAAGGTAATGTATAATATTTAGCATATTTTGTTTAGTATTTTATTTAGTATTTACAAGGCCCAAGGGTATAATGATTAGTTTTCTAATAATTTGTAGTTTTCTTCTTGCAATTAATAGACCTTCTCAACACATTCCAAGAAGGCCACCAATACCACCGACACATATAGTCCAAACAGTAAGAAAAAAATTATAGGCAAGAATATAAGGTTTCTGTAGACTCTTCAAAAACATTACATCTTGTAACCTCATAATTTCTTGGATTTTCACTAGGTGGTCTCTTCAAGATAATAGGAACCAATGTTTTGAACAACATCGACCTTGATGGTGATTTTTAGGATTGATAGTGGGGATGTAGACATGGGTAACTATTTTTACACGCATGATATGATTCAATCTACTCCACCTCCTCAACCAAAAAAACAATAAGATGTGCATCAAATAGTGGATTTTTCTCTCCTCAAGTAAAACTCCACTCACGAAGATCAAAAGATAGATTTTTCATTCTAAAATATGGTATCGATAGTATGAGGGCCAAATTAAAAAAATTTAAATGTATGATATGGATTTAGTGCGAACTTGGCGAAGGTGGGATAAAATTTTGATTAAAGAAATAAATACCCGATACCATAATCACGCTCAAAGGAATTCATTGTTCACTACCATAGAGAGCAACCCAGAAAGGCTTGACATTTTGCTAAACAAAGCTTAGTCAAGCACAATTTCATATAATAATGATTATGATGATGATATTATGGACATAATGTTAAACAAGTTGGAGAATCTTAATTATGAATCCCAAGATTACTACAACAAATGGGATAAAGACAAAACATGTTTTAATTGCAAATACGAGAAAAATAAAAGGCCGTGGTAAATTAGATTATCTAATATACTAATATATTTATATTTATGTTTTGCAGAAAAATATGAAAATTAAAAAAGAAAGAAATAGCTATATTTGAAGCACATCGAAGAATGCCCACAAAATCTTGAATTCATTTATGCGGTTAAAGGAAAAACTTGTATTATTAAATAAAAATAATAATACATTGAAAAGGATAATCAAGGAGCATAAGATGGATCAAGAAATATTACTGAAGGAAAATACATATGTTGATCCATCACTTTTTTCATCGAGAGATGTTGCAGAAGGAGCGGGATAATATTCTTTAAAATATCAATACCACAACGCAATTTTGTAAGAATTAGGAGTTTTATAAGATAGCACTATACGAGACTAAGCACATTCCCTAGGCATGTAATAAAAATATCAAGCTTCCTTGTGCCATGCAATATTAAATTGGAAAAAATAGTTATTTCACCATGTGACAAGTGTGTTGTCACAATTCCGACACAAGTGTAGGAATTAAAAGATGTTGGCCAGCGAATTTTTTTTATTTTGTGTGGTAGATGTAAGGATAAATATGATTCAGAATCATAAGAAGAAAATATTATTCCCTCTTAATGTATTCTTATATGACAATACTTTCCCAAAATCTTTGAAAACCATTGACAACCCACAATTTTGTAAATGTATTGGCCAACAATGCTTTATGAAAACATGTCTTCATAAAGTATTCCGCCTCTTGATAGAATGAATACAAGCCTATTTTTGAATTGGAATTATATTAACTGTTGTATTACATTTATTAAATGTTTTCAACAATTTAATATGCAAACTTGTAATTGGATTTCTGCTTATTGTGAATGTTTTTATGTTACTATTTGGAGATGTAAACAATAAAGCATGGTTTAAGACACATAGTTTGTGTATGTTTGAAAATATTTATGTTTTGTGCATAGATAAAACATTAATCGAAAATCACACAGATGGATCTAAATAAATCAGTCTTTATTTCATTAATAAAGAAAAATATAAAAAATAAAAATTTGTTACAAGTAAAAAAAGTTTATTAAGACCAATTGATTATCATTAATGAATATTAAATATATCAGTATCAAATCATTGTTCAATGTCGAGTAAGCTCAATAATGTATACAAGAAATTAAAAATGTGGCAACTTGAAGCAATCCTAGTGCAACCCATTCATTTGTGTCTTGGAACTCTAAAGAATCAGAAGCATGTTTTGTAGAAGTGTTCGGATCCCCCAAATTAGTCACAATGTTACTGAATCCTCTTCTTTCTATGATTGAATTCCATAATGCAAGTGCTCGCTCATAAGGGAAATTTTTCATAGAGTAATTACATACATACAATCTCAGACATATTTCTAAATTTCTATTTAATCTATTTTAGAATTTTGGATTTACAAAGGAAAATGCACTAAATATCATCTCATCTTCAATAGAACCCGAATCATTGTTTAACAAAGTTCATATAGCTGAATATACTCGCTCAAATCCTCTCGCAAAATACTACTAGAATAAATCTTCTTCCAAAGTCTTCTAATGGAACCATTTTCATCTGGCTCTTCCAGAAACTGAAATTGCTCTAGCATAGTAGTGGCAAAATCATGGGACTGAGAACTCAACAACTTTTTTATGTAAAATACCTTCAACAAAAACTTCATTTATCTCTTCATGCTTGCAGAAATGTTTAATTATACTAGTCATGTATTTGATAAATAAAGTATTGAAGGATGTTTCAAGAATTCCTCGATGTGTATTCCAAAATTGTAGATTTACCATTCTCATTACTTCAAGTAATTTATCCTTTTTAAATATTTCATAGATCTCTGTAGATAAAGATAATTAAATTGTTTTCAATTTATTTCGAGTTTCAGATAATATTATTTCATATAAAATGTGTGTCACTCTTACTTCCTCCATCTCTGACCCATCCAAATCTACTCTTTTATGAAAAGTATGAAGTGGTATTTCTTTTCCATTTTCTTTATACATAGATGATCATGTATATTGAATTTTAAGAAGCAACTTGCATTCTTAAGGTTTGTTAATGCATTCCAGCTTTCAAAAACAACACCCTTAAAACTATCATTTGATAAATATAAACAATGTAAACTCAAACAAACACTTTTGTTATTCTTATGAATTCTATTATGTAAATGCAACGCACTTGTGCATGTTTTGTCAAAACATTTAGCTCCTTATACATTGACAAAATTCCACAGAGTGTAAGTAAAGTTTCATTATCTATTTGACGATATAATAAATATTTAGCTTTATCCACATCTTTGTGATATTTGTACATAGAAGTTGTCAATGAAGGATGATATAAGAAGGCTCATACATTGAGCTCCACCGTATCTACATCTTTGAAAAGATTTTTCCCATCTATGAATCCAATAGAATTTTGTGAAATTCTAAATATCTCTTTGGACTACTAGAGTAATATGCATGCATATCTCATATTAGCTCCTCCACTTTGGCTACAGTTTCAAAATAGCTCACAATTTTATAGGCCATTTCCATTCTATGATCTATGCAATGGATTACGCAATCATATAGGGGAAACAATTTTCTGTAATCATAAAAAGACCATTTAAGCCCCTATATTACAATGCCTTTAAACTATCTATTCCAACACAAACTAACTTTGATGCAATGGAAAAATCATCCATACCTACAATATCCTACAAACTTGACAAAACTCTCTTATAAATGTTTTCAAAATTACAATTTTCCCTCATTTTATGAACTACTAAGAGATGATGATTTCTTACCTCATTTATAATGTGTATACATGAATACAAACCCATGAGGTATTGTCCACTACTATAACCTCATCAATTGAAAGGAAATAAACTTTGAATTTTTATAGGCTCTTTGAGATCTTCCTTTTATACAAAGAAAGATATTTTTATACTTCTCCCACCCACCGGTATCTAACCAATATGATTGTGGAACATATTGTAAGCCAATTACCTGATACATAATTTTATTTTCTAAAAAATCTGAAATGGGTCTTCCCTTTTTCAATATATTGAATATTGTAGAAAATTGAATACTTTTGGCATGCATTTCAGTCTCCATAGCTTTGCTCAATTTTGCAACAATTGTGCCACCTTTTTCATTTAGATTTTTCAAAAAAATTATTCTTTTTCATATTCTTCTACATATTTTACATGCAAGCACTCTTTTGCATCTTTCCATTTATGAGATCTTACTATGCTCCCATCCTTTTTACTTTTGGGAAATATATATTTTCCCATAGTGTTTTTCAATGGTGTCTAGTTTGAGCTACATTGTGTGATCTTTCCCTTGTTTCTAACTACATATTTTTCATCAACATTGAGTTGGAACATCATTACTATTTTTCATCTCTATTGGTTCAATAAAAGGATATTTTGTTGCCTAGTCAAACTTGAAATTCCTTCTTATAGTCTAGTTTGTCCTCTTTCTTCTGATAGATTTTTTTTACTTTCTTCAACTTCAACTTGTGCATCTAGTTTCTCAGCAATAAATAACTTTATCCTCACATCTCCTTTTCCTAGAAACAAACACTTTGGAATAAAAGCTTCCTCTATTGGTGTTGGATGAAAATTTGTTGAATCTTTCCCTAGTTCTATGTCATCAAGTGAATGATTTTTTTGATTAATCAGATCATTAAAACAAAATGATCATCAAGATTGATATCTTGAAACACATTATTTTGTGAAGGTGTTTGAAAAATGTCTGCATTTAAAATTTTAATAGAAATAGTATTAATTATTTATATTATAAACAACACTAAATAAAAAATAAAACAAGAGTGTAAAGAGTATTTGAAACATACAGTGAAAAATATAATAATAAAAATTTGGATTCTATAAATTAGTAGATAGTACATACCTATATTTTCTATAGATCTTGACACATCAGTCATTTTTTCGAGTTTCCAAAATATCCAAACAATGTCTTGTTACTCTTTTTTGAACTTGCAGCAAGCTTCTTACCCTACTTTCCCAAATCCATGGAAATGGTGCCAAACAAGGATAGTCACAGATGGGCTTTGAGTTGGACAACCAATAGTTGGATGGATTTTATTTTGGTGGCTTTTTTTGTTTGATGGCTTTGATTAGATGGATTTGAGCTAGATGACTTTGAGTTGGACAACTAAGATTTGAATGACTCGATGGATGGCTAACGATTGCACCGCTCTATTGCATGGCTCAGTAGATGACTCTTTTTGATGGCTTGGGTTGGGTGGTAATGCTTAAAGTGACCGTAAGAGGTTGGGTGGATTGGGGTTCAGCTTCCATGGAAAATATTTCAAAAATATTGGACGGTTGTATATGTATTATAGCTTAAACCTACGCAGTACATGCTCTCAATATGTATAGTAATATATGTAGGTGAATATGGGAAAAGTGTATTCAGAACATTGGCAAATTACATGCATAAGTTCATTTATATGTGTAAATACTAGGTGAACTAACCTATACTAAGTGCCTGTCGGCCAAATTTTCTAGCGAAGTAGGAATCATCTAACTGCTAAATATTCACCATTTCCAATATCTAAAAACCTGAATATTTGTGAGTTTACGAAAATTTACAAGATAATTTTCCCTAAAAATATTTATCTTAATACATAGGTGTATAGTTAAATTATGATCAAGTCAAGTATATGAATTCGTATCAATTTTCTCCCTTAAGGTGTTTGATTCATCATTATCAAACATTTTTTTACATAACATAGCTTGAAAGAAGGTTTTAGGCATCTTAGGTGTCGGTGTGACATTGGTTTCCTACTATATGCAAAATAGTTAGAACTCATGGTCATTGAGAAATAAATTTTAGGGGTAATGGAATTGGGATGTGATAAGGATTTGGATGCTAATTTATTTAAAGAAGACAAAAAACCATGGAGACTCGTCGATGGCCTAAGTACGACCTAGTAGAGAAAAATTTCTTGAAGAGGAAGAACACATGGATGAAACAAAAATAAGTGGATCATGAATAAATGGGCCACTTTGCATCAAGAGCTCCATACATCAATGAGGAAATAAATTTGTGAGAAAAAATTGGGTAATTATATAGACAAAGCAACTTGGGTGGAATGAAGAATAATATATCAAAGAATTGAATCACATTTATGATTATGATGAAATGTATTATAGAATTGAGTATAACTCAAGTGGAGATGAAAATATTGATGGCTTGATGTTAGATCAGCTTGCATCATTTTATTTGTAAAATTGGCGGATGGACGTCAACTATAAAAAAGTAGAAAAAAGAATAGGCTTATTTTATATTTTAGGAGTGGTAGAGATAAAATGGCATTATATCATGAATTATGTTTCTTATAACATCTTTCAAGTCAAATATGATATCGTAAGGCTAAAAGTGTACAGTGAAATTGTTAATTTGAAGTATCTTTAAGATCAAGAATCATAATAGAAAATCTAACATCATGATTCACAAAGGAAATGAAGATAAAGAAGAATTTTAATAAGAGAAACAATTCAAAATACACTCAAGAAGAACATTATTACATTCTTTCATTAATTCACCCGTGGGAAGGACTCTAAGAGGGAAACATTCCCATTTTTACATAGTAGCCAATTGTGTTCTAATACATACAAACTAGTGTCAAGTATAACACAGAAGCTTTGCAGCCTACACACTACTACTTACTAAGTATTTTGGCAATATCAACCTAGGGAGAGGACTTAGTAGTGGTGCACCCTAAGTTAGGGGCCCACCAAATCAATTTAAATATAATATGAGATCCTGATTTTTTCACCAGCACATAGTTCAATATTTTTTAATTTTTTTTTTTTTTTTTAGTGTTGAATTGGAGGGAAAGACATATTTTGAATTGATTTAAAATTGTAAATTTGAGTTACACTACATTTTGATTGGGACCCATACTTGATCATGGGTGATAATGGTTGAACATTGACAATTTAAAAATGACAAATCTTACATGATGATGGGATTGGATGTTGTCATATCAAAAATGACTAATCACTAGGTACTTTTATGAAAACTATTAGGTGTTGTGTATTTAAGACATTATATCAAAATTTGGACCTTGCTCAACTATTGGTGATATTAATACCCAAATTGCGAACATTAATACCCATCGGTGTCACTGTCGATTTTGAAGAATCTTGGTGCGAGTTTGTGGGGATTTCAAAGTACTTCTTGCTAGACGGGTGTGACCTATGGAAATTTATGAGGAAGATAAGTACCATGTATTTTAGGATAGTGTAAAAAAAAAGTATTGCACACGAGAGGAGGGAAGGTGTACGAATGGATTTTTTTAACGGTGATTGCGATTGAGTGAAATGATTGCATTTCCTATTTTTAGTAATGTCTCACTTCAATGAAGACTTCCAACTCACCTTCTTTCACTCCAATGACGACTTCAAATCATAAACTTTTTATTTCGAAGGCTGAATTACTTATACTTCATAAATTTGTTGATTCTTAGTGGTTACATACCCTTGGAGTCTTGGACCATCTTGTCAATTTTCTCTCAACTCTAGATGTAATTCTTAGATAATCGGTAGAAGCACACCTTATAAGGGCTTTCCCTAGGTCTAATAGAAGTATTAGTTCACATCGGATGGAAAATATTCTTAAGAAAATATCTCATGGAGTCCTTGCTCATTTTATGTTGAATTCAAATAACTTCAACCTAAACTTTTGCAAACCCTAATGATTTACAATAAGTTTTTGATAAGCATGCTATAATATTTGCAAAGCCGGTTGTATTTCCTCTTAATAGCTAAAGGACCATCACATCCAACTAATTCATTTAAGGTTCCCTCCCATTATTTGGCCCTACTAGTGCTCATTTTTGTAGAAGATAGAGAAATTGAAAAACTTGTACAAGAATTACTTAAGAAGGAAGTTATTCATCCAACTACAAGCCCTTATTCATCACCAATTTTTCTTGTCTCCAAAAAGGGTGGATCATGCAAACTCTCTATTGATTATTTGAAACTCAAGAAAATCACTATTAAATATGAAGTCCCTATTCTAATAACCAATAAGCTTCTTCATGAGCTTCATAGAGACTAGTTTTTCTTCAAATTGTTAGAAAAAGACTTTAATTTTGTCCCCGTTTTAATTTTTGGAAAATTTTATAAAAAAAAAAAAAAAAAAAAAGTAACTCACTTTTCATGCATAGGTTATTTTTAAATAGATGTTCCTAGTTTTAGGAAAAGCTAATAAAGCAAATAAATCAAAATTTTGTATTGCACAAAAGCATGTGCTAATTTTAGGAGAGTGGAGTGTTTTATTGTTAGATGAAATCCATCTATTTATTAGAGGAAATTGTAAGTGTTTTGATATTACATAATATATCAAAGATATTGTATTCAGAAAAGCTCGACAAGGAAGAAGAAATATATGCATAGAAGTGTTGATCTGAGTTTGCAATAATTTGTTTTATTTGCAATTATTTATTTTATTTATGTTTGTTGTTATTTTATGTGCATATTTTTTACAAATTGGTATTAGAGCATGGATTTTTTTAGCAGGTTTATAATTAACAACAGGTTATGGCTTATATATCTGATATGTAGACACCATAATTTATAGGAGAGAATTACAAATATTGGTCATTAACCATGAAGGGACTATTCAAATCCTAAGATGTGTGGGAAATCATAGAGAATGGGTACACATAGCCTATAGATGTAGCAACATATAATGCACTCTCAAAGGAAAAGAAATACACTTTGAAGGAATTAAGAAAGAAGGATAGAAAATCTTTTCTTCATTCATCAAGCCATGCATAAAAGCATCCTACCCAGAGTGGTTATAGCCAGTAAAGCACAAATTATGTGGGAAACTCTCCAAGTTACGTATCAAGGTAAAGAGGAAGTAAAAGCACCAAGCTACAAGCTAATTCATATAGAATTTGAAAATATGTCAATGAAAGATTCAAATTCCATAGAATCATTCTTTAATTTTGTAGTTGGTTTAGTCAATCAAATCAAATCTCATGGTGAAACTATTGAGGATAGAAGGATTATTGAAAATTTTCTTAGAATTTTGCCTACAAAATTTGATCACTTGGTAGTTGCTATTGAAGAAACTAAGGATCTAAGTAAATTTTCAATTAATGACTTGCATGCATTACTAATAAATCATGAATAGTGGTTGAATATATAACATGTAGTTGTAGATCAAAATTTTTCATCACAGGTATCAGGAAATCATGGAAGAGGAAGAGGAAATCTAAGCCCTAGAGGCAGAGGAAGAAGTTCATCTAGAGAACACATCATTATTCCATCAAACTCAAGTGGAAGAGGACATATTCAAGAGCACAATCATAATCATTTTTTCAAGTCAGAGACATGATAAGTTACATGTGAAGTGTCATATTGCAAGAGATATGAGCACCATGCTTATGAATGCAGGGAAAATAGTATGATCAAAAAAAGTAGAATTGAAATCAGGTTGGGAGCTCTACTTCAAGCTTCATGTTTATTGCATGCACAAAGATTATCGAAGCATCACTTATTAAGTGTAATCTATCACAAGAGATTCCTAGTGATGTGTGGTATTATGATTCTTGGTTACAATAATCATTTGTCGAAACTTATATCTATTTTCTAATTTGGATGAGTCAGTAAAGATAGAAGTTACCCTTGGGAATAATAAAATGACTATAAAAGGAAAAGGAACAATCAACATTCTAACTAAAAAGGGGGAGCAAAAGATTATGTAGGATGTTTATTATGTTGCAAGTTTGAAGCATAATCTTATGAGCATTGGTCAATTGGTACAAAAGGGATACAAAGTTTACATTGAAGATAATGAATGCATGATCGTGGATAAAGCTCCAAGTACCTAGGTGATTGCTAAAGTGAAGATGACAAGAAACATAATTTTTCCTTTGAATATTATACCAGCCACATCTAGAGTTCATACTACAGATCAATCCGGAGCTAAAGAGATTGAATCAGCATTTCAGTTAGTTGAAAAAGATGAATTGTGGCTATGGCATCTTAGGTTTGGTCATTTAAACTTTGGTGGTTTAAATTTATTACATAAAAAAATGGTGAAAGGTTTTCCTTTGATTCAGAAACTAGATAGAGTTTGTGAAGGTTGTATTTTGGGAAGCAACACAAAGAGTCCTTCCCAATTGGAAAAATAAAAAGAACAAGTGCACCACTTGAAATTTTTCACTCAGATTTATGTGGACCAATGCAAACAAATTTTATTGAAGTTGCTCATATTTTATGACATTCATTGATGACTATACAAGGAAGACATGGGTGTATTTTTTGAGACATAAATCAAATGCTTTTGATATATTTCAGCAGTTCAAGGATTTAGTGGAAAAGCAAAGTGGGTACTACATCAAAGTTCTGAGAACAAATAGAGGAGGTGAGTATATTTCTAATGTTTTTCTAATTTTTAAAAATATCATGGTATACAAAAGTAGTTCACTTCCAGGTATACATTGCAGGTAGAATGGTGTAGCAGAGAGAAAGAATAGAACCATCATGGATATGATGAGAAGTATGATGAAGGAAAAGCATCTTTCAAATGAGTATTGGGAAGAAGCAGTAGCAACTGTTGTTTACATCATAAACATGTGTCCAATGAAAATTGTTCGAAACATGGTTCCTCAACAAGCTTGGACTAAGAAGAAACACAATGTTTTTTATTTTAGAATTTTGGTTGTGTGGCATATGCACATGTTCCTAATGAGGTAAGGAAGAAGTTAGACTACAATAGATAAAAGTGCATATTTGTTGGATGTTCAGATAATACAAAAGCTTACAAGTTGTTTAATCCAATTACCAAAAAGGTCATAATCAACAGAGATGTACAGTTTGTTGAAAATGAGGCATGGGATGGAAGTATTGAAAAAAAAAGTCAGTGTAGCAGCACGTATTCCTCATGATGATATGGCAGATGAAAGCATATATCAGCAAGGTATTATATCTTCTTCGAATCTTAGACATGCACCACAAGTTGTAGCACAAGCTACACCTCCATATACATCTAAGAGATCTTCAAGCATCCAAAAAACACCACAAATAACACTAGAAGAAACTCCTTTAGTACAAAACAATCCATCACGAGATAGCCCTTTGTAGCGAAAAATGAGGACTCTTAGTGAGATTTATAATGTTGATACAACTAATGATTTTTCATTTTTTACATTATTTTCTCGAATCATAAATCTAGTATAATTTGAAGAGGCTATAAACAATGAATTTTTGGTTCAATTCATGGATGATGAGTTAGACGCTATATAGAAGAATCAATGTAAAATGAGGACTCTTAGTGAGATTTATAATGTTGATACAACTAATGTTTTTTTAGTTTTTACATTTTTTCTCAAGCTATAGATCCAATATAATTTGAAGAGGCTATAAATAATAAATTTTGGGTTCAAGCCATGGATGATGAGATATTTTCTATAGAGAAGAATCGGCATAAAATAAGGAATCTTAGTGAGATTTACAATGTTTATACATCTAATGTTTTTTTAGTTTTTGCATTGTTTTCTCAAGTTGCAATCTAGTGTAATTTTAAGAGGCTATAAACAAGTGAATATGAGGTTCAATCCATGGATGATGAGATAAACGCTATAGAGAAAATTGGTGGAAAATGAGGACTCTTAGTGAGATTTATAATGTTGATACAACTAATGATTTTTTAGTTTTTGCCTTCTTTTCTCAAGTTACAGATCAAGTATAATTTGAAGAGGCTATAAACAATTAATTTAGGGTTCAAGCCATGGATGATGAGATAAACATTATAGAAAAGAATCAAACATGGGAATTTGTAGATCTTCTAGAAAGAAAGGACATGATAGGATTGAAGTGGGTCTATAAGACCAAATATATTGTTGATGGTAAAGTACAAAAACATAAAGCAAGGTTGGTTGCCAGAGGTTTTTCACATAAATATGGAGTAGATTACAATGAGATATTTGCACTGTAGCACATTTGGACATGGTAAGAATGGTTTTAGCAATTGCAACTCAAAACAAATGGCCTATTTATAAGATGGATGTAAAATCAACATTCTTGAATGGTTTTCTAAAGAATAAGTTTATGTGAATCATCCGTAAGGTACGAGATTAAAGGTCATGAAGGAATTATATACGGAGTTGAAAAAAACTATATGGTCCCAAACAAGCACCTAAAGTTTGGTATAACAAGTTTGATTATTATTTGATACATAATGGTTTCAGTAGGAGCAAAAATGAGTCTACCTTATACATCGAGATCAATGAAGTAAGGTAAAATTTTGATTTTTTTTTATATGGATGATTTAATCATCACTGAAAATCTATCTACAGATTCATTCAAATCAGCCATGAAGAAAGAATTTGAGATGACATATCTAGGACTCATGCACTATTTTTAGCACATTGAAGTTTAACAATCAGAAGTTGGAGTTTTTATTTCACAAGAAAAGAATATTTAATGATGTTTTAAAAGATTTAACATGTTGAATTGCAAGCCAGTGCCAACACCTGTTGTAGTAGGTTTGAAGCTAAGAAAAGATGGCAATGGATCATTTGTAGATTAAAATTGTTAAAAATGCTAGTTGGAAGTCTCAAGTATTTGAAAGCACATCAAGTATTATGCATCATGTGAGCCTCATCTCAAGGTTCATTAAATATCCAAAATATTCACATTGGCAAGTTTTAAAAAGGATTTTGAGGTACGTATGTGGAACTAAGAATCATGGAGTTTTCTATTCAACATTAGATGAGTTCAAACTCATATGTTACACAGATATTGATAGTGCCGGAAGTATTTATGATAGAAAGATTACATTTGGCTATGCTTTTCACTTTGAAACATGTGTATTTTCATGTTCATTGAAGAAAAACCCATAGTGACACTATCTTCACTAGAAGTAAATTATGTAGTAGAAACATGAGTAAGTAGCATGTCAAAGTTGTTTGGATGAGAAGAGTGTTGAAAGATTTGAGGAAAAATCAAAAGGATGCCACACATATTTTTGTGAAAACAATTCAATAATAGCATTATGCAACAATCATGTTTTCCACAAGAGGAGAAAGCACATAGAAACGAGCTATCAATTTATTATGGATTTGGTTAACAACAAGGAAATTTGTCTTGAATTTTACATATCCAAAGATCAGTTTGCTGATATTTTTACGAAAGCTTTGGGAAATGAATTTTTGAGTATTTGAGAAGTTGTTTGGGAGTTTGTGATCAGGAATATGTCAAATCTAGAAGTGCACACTCAGCTCTAGAATAATAAAATTTGGAAGGTCAAAATTAAGGGGAGTGTTAGAAAAAGACTTTAATTTTGTCCCCGCTTTATTTTTTGGAAAAAATTTAAAACAAAAAAAGCAAGTCACTTTTCATGCATAGGTTATTTTTAAATAGATGTTCCTAGTTTTAGGAAAATAAAATAAATCAAAAGCTTTGTATTGCACAAAAGCATGTGCTAATTTTAGGAGAGTGGAGTGTTTTATTATTAGATGAAAGCCATCTATTTATTAGAGGCAATTTTAAGTGTTTTGATATAATACATTCAGAGAGATTGTATTGAGTCGAAGCTCTGACAAGGAAGAAGAAATATATGCACAAAAGTGCTGATTTGAGTTTGCAATAATCTATTTTATTTGAAAGTATTTAATTTTTTATTTATTTTGTGCCTAATTTCTACACAAATTAGATCTACATTTAGGGTACACCATATTAGAATCAATGAAGAAGGATATTAATAAAAATACCATCCACACTCATGATCACCACTATGAATTTTGTGTCATGTCTTTTAGATATACCAATGCCCCCTCAAGATTACAAGGACTAATGAATAAACTCTTCCAGCCATTCCTTCATAAATTCATCTTTGGTACTTGTTTATGTGTAATCACATCACCCTTAAACGTCCGCAACTCAATGCGTTGAGACTCTCAGTGTAATTGCATAACATGGAGCTTTTCCCAAAGTGTGGGACTTTGCAATTGAGAAAGCTCTCTGGATGAAGGCCAGTTCCTATTCCTCTTTTCATGTGCACATATACAATTTGCAAAGGATCTACTCTAAGACCTACTCTAACTTTCCAAAGAGACATGGTTAAGAAGATGTAAGAAAATAAACCTAAATTAACAAAGTCGATGCACCAAAGAAATGTTGAACACCTGATTTAAAATTAAACACATAACATTAAAAATGTAATACAACCACCATACATAGATAACAAGGATTGTAATGAGAGATCAAGAAGATACAATAAACATAAGAGAGGTTTGAAATCATCCATAGACTCATTTTATTGCTCAAATAATTTGATACAATCCATTACAATGGCCAAGAGGCAAAAACTTGCATTACAATTTTAAATGGGAGGTTTTTACTCCACAAATTCACTTATAGATCGAGAAAGAAGGGAGGGTGCAAGGCAAAATTTTCCAACCTTTAGAAAAATGCCCCTCCTTACAATATATAAGAAGAAAGAGAGAAGGAGATGAGAAAAACCTAAAATCCTCCCTCAACCACCTCCAAAATGCATTGAATTCTCCTACAATAGTGATGGGAGCCATGAAAAAGCCCATACCTCCATGTACCATGCCTTACTATGCAAGAAGGAAGCCTATACCTCATAATTTTGGTAAGTGAGGAGCCTGAATACCCTCAAAAATAGTGGATCTGTATTTCTTCATTTTTAGAGTCTGAAATGCACGTAACCTCTGAAATCCCAAAATTCAGACTTTTAGAAATTTTAGTTTTGGAAGTTGACCTACTATTCACCGCTCAAAATGGTTTAAGAGTTCTGAAAGTCCGAAACTTGAAAGTTCAAAAGTTTTAAATTTTAGACTTTCGGAATTTTTGGTTTTGGAAGTCAAGTTAACATTCACCACTCAAAATGGCCTCGAGAGTTCCAAAGTCCTAAACCTGAAAGTCTGAAATTTCAAACTTTCAGAATTCAAAATTTTAGACATTTAAGTACTATTTTCATGTTTTAGGGCTTGAGAGTTTCAAAATCCTGAAATCCCAAAATCTGAAATCCCGAAATCCTGAAACCTAAAATCCCGAAATTCTAAAACCTAAAATCCTTAAATTTCAAAGTCTCAAAAACACCAAAATTCTAAACCTAAAATCCTAAAACCTAAAATCCCAAAATCCCAAATCTCAAAACTCAAATTCTAAAACCTGAAATCCCAAAATTGTGAAACCTGAAATTCAAACCCCGAGACATGAAATACCGAAACCCAAAATCCTAAAATCTCAAAATTCCAAAAACTCTCCTAAAATCCCAAAATCAAAAATCTAAAATCTGAAATCCTAAAACCCAAAATCTTGAAATCCCAAAAACTCAAATTTTGAAACCCAAAATCCCAAAATCCCAAAACTCAAATTCTAAAATTCCAAAAAATCTAACATTTTGAAAATCAAAATTTCTAAAAATAAAAATACCCTTTGAAAAATTAGCCCCAAATCTATCAACTGGTGAAATTTGGACCTATTTTGAGCAAGTTAAGCCTCTGAAAATTGATTTCGAGTTCTTCAAAGATGAGAGGTGAAAAGTCCAAAATTGGATAATTTGTAATTTCATTCACCTTAACTCCAAAATGCAATCCTCCATGACTGAAACAACCCCATCGTCTCCTCCTCTCGCAAAGGTCATGTTTGTCTATTTTTCCTAAGAGGCAAAATTAGATAACACTTTGGTGACTCATGGGATCACCTGCCTGCTAGGTGAAAGATCAGTTTCCTTGAAGTATCCATTGGGCATGGAGTCATGAATGATAGCCTGATACTGATATTTTTCTTGAAACTTCTCCCCAACTGCTTGCACTTGCTGATCCTGAACCTGTTCACTGCTTGCACTCTCAATTCTCATAAGAAAATCTTGAAGGTGAGATTTGTGAGAGTAAAAATTGTCTTGACCTAAGAGCTTTTCACCTGTTTATTGAATGGATTTCTACAACATTCACCTTTGGAGGCACATTGAACTGCACAATGATTCAACCTAGGAGGAATAAAACTTGTGCCGAAGCACTTAGGAAAACTTAAACCTAAACTACAATAAGACAAATGTGTATATGCACTTAGAGGAATTAAAATCCTAGGCTAATATTTACAAGGGTGAAACCTTTCCTTTTCAGTAGCAATGTTTAAGGTAGATCCCGTTAACCAAAATCGAAGCTCCTCTCCATCCAATGTAGACAATTGGAAGGCATTACTACTTTTACATCCTATGACCATGTAGGGGCCACTCCAAATGGCATCAAACTTGGAATGCCTTCCTGGTTTTTCCCGATCTGCATCCCACTTTAGAACTAGATCCCCCTCCTAAAAGGTCCTTGCTCTTGCTTTCTTTTCAAACCATCTTTTGACTAAGGCTTATCCTTCTCCATCGTTTGAACTACATGTTCTCTAGTTTCTTCTAATTCCATCAGTTCTGCATACCTAGCCTCCATTGGTTCAACTCAAATAACTCCAATTGCTTCATGAGCTCCAATGTGGGTAGCTCTAATGATATAGGCAACACTACCTCTTTCCCATAGACTAACTTGTAGGGAGAATTACCTGTTGACCTCTTTGGTGTGATCTTGTTAGCCCATAATGCTGATTTTAGCTTTGTATGCCATGTCCTTTGATTTTCATCTAGAGTCCTTCTGATGATTCTTAGAAATTCTTGTTCATGGACTCTATGCCTACCCATTACCCTATGGGTAATAGTTTAAAGAGGTGCTCAAGTAGATTCCATTCTTAACAGCCCATTCTGTGATCTTGGAACCTAGGAACATGCAATGCATTTTCTGATATGATAGTGGTGACACTCCGAACCTAGTCACTATCCCTTCATAGAAGTCTAGTATGCTAGACTCGTTTTCTTCCTTGAGTGCTACTACCTCAGTCCATTTGGTGAAATAGTCTGTTATTGTGAGAATCCACTTGTGACCTTGGCTTGAGTTTGGATTGATGACCCCAATGAAGTCCAATCCCCATTACATGAATGGTTGGTCAACTGAAATTGGGTGCAATGGGAGTGTTGCTAGTCTTTCCTTTCCTATGAAGAATGCACATTTTTTGTACTTTTTTATCCATGTGTAGTAGTCATTGAACATATGTGGGCCAATAATAACCCACCTTCATTATCTTGAGAGTTGTTACCTATGGGGAAAAATGACCTCCACCTCTCCATCATGGAATTCCTGTAACACCTTTTCAATTTGACATGTTCCAATGCATCTCAAGAAACACCATTGATGTCTTTCTTGAATAAGACACCATCAACAAGCACATATGGAATGGCTTGTAATATGAAGTATCTCCTCTTTTCTTTTCTCATTTCTAGAGGGCATAGGCCTATTTGTAGGAAGTGTATCATATTTTGAGTCCAACAAGGGATAGGCACCTTATCATTTGCTTGTTCTTGACTATCCCGTAGTACAAGGACAGTCTCTTTTCCATTGCTTCCATCAACTTGTTGACTCGAGGCTAGTTGTTCACATAACCCCTTTCCACAACCACCTTAGTGACCTTAATTTCAATGTCATATTCCATGACATGAGTGATCCATCCTACATGTTTCTCATTTCATATCTTTGTTCAAAAGGAAGTCCTTGACTCCCGCATGAGAGACTAACAATTGATCTTGTTATTTAAAACTAGGTGCTTGAACTTCTTCAAAATCCTGATCACTATAAGGACATGCTTTTCGATGAAGGAGTATCTCACTTCATAGTCCTCCAAAATTTGATGAAGAAGGAAACTGGTTGTTCAGATCCCTCTTTGTTTTGTTGCACTAGGATTGCAGAAATTGTGTCCCCACCACCAAAGGCATAAAGCATGAAGTCCTTGGAGAAGTCTGGATTGACGAGAGTTGGAGCTTGGGATATGGCTTCTTTGATGGCTTCAAAACTTTATTTTCCCTCAGCTATCCACCTAAATGTCATGCTCTTCTTCAACATCAAGTGTTATTTGCTTCAAGAGCGGCAAAATTTGGCACAAACATGCGGAAAAAATTGATTCTTCCTAGAAAGATTTGAAGAGCCTTCTTATGACTTGGCAAGGGAAATGCTTGAATTTCTTCAACTCTTTCTGGTTCAATCGTCAATCCTTCCTTTGACACAATATGGCCTAGGAGCTTGCCTTCATGAGCCAGAATATGCATTTTTGGGATTTAATGATACCCCAAATCTCCTACATCTTTGAAATACTTGTCTCAGATGAAAAAGGTGATCCATTGCATTTTTGGAGAACACAATGATATCATCAAGATATATCAGTACTATTTTGTTAATCAACCCCCTGAATGCCATGTCCATCACTCTTTGGAAAGTGGCTCCGGTATTAGACAATCCAAATGGCATCTTCCTGTAGGCATAGGTGCCCCACTTAGTGGTGAAAGTTGTTTTGAACTAGTCATCTTCTTTTACCATTATCTGATTATACCCCAGTAGCCATCGAGGAGGGAAAATATTTCCGAGCCGGATACCACTTAAAAGATTTGTTCCATTGAAGGGAGTGGATAGTGGTCTTTGAGAGATGCCTATTCAGGTCTCAAAAGTCCACGCACAACCTAATTTCCCCATTCTTCTTCCTGACCAGAACAAAGTTTGAAACCCAACTCGAGTGCTGATTGGAAATATAATGCTTTCCTCTATTAGCTTGTTTAGCTCTTTCTTCATAAGAGGCTCAATGTGTGGGTTGACTGGTCTTTTCTTCTTCCTGATGGGCTTAGCATCTAGATCCAGTTCTATGGTATGTTGTGCTAGCTTTGGATTGAATCCTCGTAGGTCCTCATAACTCCAAGAGAAGATGTCTAGAAACTCTTGGAAAATTGTGTGAAATCATATCTCTCTTGCTCAGTGGCCACCTTGCCAATTTGGAGTGTCTTTCCTTCCCCAACAAAAATAGGTTTTGAATCCTCTCCTTTGACTTGTATGTTGGCTTTCTCTTTATGAAACTGGTCATTAGGATTGAAGATAGACTCCAATGTTACCAAACCCTTTGGAAGCTTGTTTTTCCAGCTGCACTACTTTGTCCCCGTACTGCTTCTCTAATTTGTCTTGATTCCTAGATGAGAATTCAGCCTCTTCTTGCAAGAAATTGACAATTTGTTGATCATTCTCAAACACCTACCAACTTGTGTTGTTATCTGGCATTGCTGGCCTTACAATCACATGGATATGTGGTTGTGTTTTGTCTCTTTTGATACTTTCAACCACATCAAATGTTGCTCCAACTACTGCAAGCCTATCTACAACTTCATTCTTCTTCCTGGGTATGGACACAATGTTGAAAGCTTCAAAGTCTTCAATTAGGTCCCATACCCTATTTTTGTAGCTCTTGAGTAGGTCATTCTTTATAGCATGTTGCCCCCTAACTTGATTGATGATTAGCTCGCTATCACCAAATACTTGAAAATTATTTATGCCTCTTTTCCTAGCCCAATGAACTCCATGAACCAAAGCCTCATATTTAGCTGTGTTATTCAAACATGCAAACTAAAATCTGAAAGCTGAATAATACTTTATGTTCTATGGGGAAACTAATGTTGCACCTCCTCCACCACCTTGTTTGCTTCTTGAACCATCAAAAGATAGTTTCCAAACTTCATTATCATCCTTATTTTCTAGGCTTGGTGATGTTAGGAATGGGGGAATCTTCTTCATGTACACAATATACACCCAATTCAATTCTTCCATCTCCTTGTATGGGTCAAATGAATGCCTTTTGTTTTCCCATTCATCCAAAGTCAAATATGGAATACCCTCAACCTTAGTACCCATTTATAAATCATTTGAACATTCTTCCTGATCAAAGGCTGAGAAATTTGCATTGATATGACTTGGCACATGAGGCTCAATGTGAAATTTTGCAATCGGTTCTAACCTGATTATAGCCTTAGCTCCATACCTTGTCCTAAAGATCATGTGTGACTAATCCACAGATAGATATCCACCAATTTTGGTAGTGAAATCTCTTGACAAACATAGTCCAAAGAGTGGTGGTAAGTCAATAACAGATACATCCTATAGAACTATTACATTTGGGTAGGCATGTAGTGTTAGGATTAACCCTTTGATGACCCCAACTATTCCTACTATTGTCCCATCCAGTTGCACTACTCCTCTCAGTATTGCCTCATACTTTAGACCCAATTGATCTATATTTGCTTTGGCATCACTAAGCTACTTGCACCCGAATCTATCATGTAGTTATGTACCAAGTTGTTCCCAACAATCAATGACACATAGAATGGTGGAGGCTTCAAATTCTTGCTTGGTTGAATTTCACCCTATTGTAATGCATTAGTGAGAACTTTCTCCTGACTCTGGTTTGATCTATTTGAGGTAGACCAATTAGCCATTACAGCTTGCAACAAATCTTGTTGTCTGGGATCGCTAGTGACTCCCACATGGAAATGTTCACATGTGTTTTCTTCATCTAATCGATAATGTTGAAAGGGGATGAATTATCCTTTTTTTCCCCTTACTTGGTGTGACCTTTTCTGGTGCTTTAACAGAACATGTGCTACTGCAATGGGTGCCTTAGGCTGATTTTGCACATTGGGGGCTGCATTTGGTCTACTAACTCCTTGTTATGTAGGAGTGGGCTGAGAAACAACTGGATTAGATGGTTTTCCCTCCTCAATGTTCCTCTTCTTTGATCACGTATTGGATGCTACACCCTAAAAAGGAAGTTGATTAACTCCACAGAAGTCTTCTGTGTGCCAATTAACCAATGTGGTTTCTCATTGGAGGTACCTCTTGCTTGAGTTTCATGTTTGATTTCTTCTTGACTTGGTTCTTGGGACACACCAATGGTCTTGTACCATCAAGGCCTAGTTTAGTGCACCATTGAAACATGTTGATTGATTGTGAGGTAGATTATAAGGGTAACACCAATCGTAGTCATGTGCCATGTTGTTTTGTGTTAGAACCAAGGCCTTCGATGTTGAAGCTACATTTGGATCATATGGTCGAAATGGCCTAACAACTTGAGGTTGTCCTTGGTTCTGGTTTGATTTATAGCCCCTGCTGGTGGTCTATTTTACTAGTATGGGGGCCTAGCTTGATATTGATTCTGAGGTTGATATGGTCTAGAACTCTGAGCTTGTTGTCTCTTGATAGTTACTAGCTCATTTCCTAGGTTCTGTAGTTATTTCATAACCTCCTGCAATTCCTTTGAAGTGCTTGAAGAAGTTGATGCCTCATTATTGCTTTGATTTCTAGGGGTTGGAATGGGATTCAATTCTAGCATTTGACTAGTTGTAGGAGTTCCCATGTCTAGATAGAGAGGCATTGGTGGCCTTGGTGCTATCTTACCAACTTGAATCAAGCATTTTTCAGCTCTAATGGTAATGTTATAGGTTACGGGTAAGGTTATACCTCCCATTGATTGTATCATCATGGCTATATCTAAATTTATAGCCTTCAAGAAATAGAGGAATGCTCTTTCGATAGTTGGTCTAACAACTACCGAATCCTATCCCATGTTCACTTGGAATCTGAAGTTGAAATCGGTCAACTATTCATTAGGAGCCCTCTTAATAGTTGTCAATTGTTCCAATAAAGACAAATTATCTCCCTTTTCCCCAAATTGATTATGGAGGGTGGTGCATAAATGATCCCAATTCTAGATAGACCCTATTGTGAGGCTCCTAAACCATTGCAAATATTTTCCTTTAAAATATGAAGCTAACAACTTGAATGCAATATCCATTTCATTGATTTCATGAATTTCACAGACATTTGCAATGTCCTGGATGTGTTCAATCGAGTTTTTTGGTTCTCTCTAGTGAAATATGGGACATTCTTCAATGCCACAATTGGAACTAGATTTTGAGCATTTAGGGCAAGTGGGCTACTTCCCGTGAAGTTGACATAGGGATTGGGTTACACCATCCTGATTGGTCAAAGAACTCTTATTGATTGAAGAAAAGGTCTACCACGTGGAGGTGTAGACAAAGTCCTGTTAGGTGGAGATGGTGATCTTTATGGTCTTCTTCCTCTCCTTCCTCTGCCAGTGATAATTGTAGGTAAACAAACAATCCCTCTTCTCGAGTATCAAACCTAGTTCAAATTATTCTCATGTACTTGGGAAACCTATGCTGCTACACCACTGAATTCTATCCCTTCGAGTCACCAGATGTGTTGGGAAATGAGCCTCTAAAGGCTAGATTTTGACAAGTTACACACCAAACTTGACAAAATAAAAATGAAAACCTTGAAGGACCTATGTATTTGATATTCTAGAGGTTGAAAATTGATTTGGAATGATAATCCCAAAAACCTAAAAATACAAGACTCCCAAAATTCTGAAATTTTGAAACCCGAAGTTCCGAAAACCTGAAACCCAAAATTCCAAAATCCCCAAACTTGAAATTCTAAAAACCCAAAACCTAAAATTCTGAAATCCCGAAACCTGAAGTTTTGAAAACCCAAAACTTGAAATTCCAAAATCTCGAAACCTGAAATTCGGAAAACCCATAACCTAAAATTCAAATCCCAAAACCCGAAATTATGAAATTCCAAAACCTAAAATTTAAAAAACTTAAAATTTCAAAAAACTAAAAATACCCTTTTTAAGATTAGCCCCAAATCTATCATTTGGTGAAATTTTGACATGTTTTGAGCAAGTTAAGCCCTTGAAAATTGATTTCGAGTTCAGATCCAGAGAGACATGAAAAGTCTAAAATTGGAGAACTTGCAATTTCTAAGTCTAAATTTGATGAAAACTCCTTCAAAGATCAGTAGAATGACCTCTTGGTCTCACCAAGCATGCCAAAACTATTGATGCATAATCACAACACCCCTGAACGTCTACAACTCAATGGGTTGAGACTCTTAGTGTGATTGCATAACATGGAGTTTTTCCAAAGGTGTGGGACTTTGTAATCAGAAAGATCTCTAGATGAAGCCTTGTTCCTATTCTTCTTTTAGGTTCACACATACAATTTGTAGAGGATCTACTCTAAGACCTACTTTAACTTGCCACGGAGACAGGGTGAAGAAGATGCAAGAAAATAAACCAAAATTAACAAAGGTGATGCACCAAAGGAATGTTGAACACTTGCTTTGAAATTAAACACAAACCATTAAAAATGTAATACAACCACCATGCACAGATAACAAGGATTGCAATGAGAGATCAGGAAGATATAATAAACATAAGAGAGGGTTGAAATCATCCATAGACTCATTTTATTGCTCCAAGAATTTGATACAGTCCATTCCAATGGAAAAGAGGCACAAACTTGCATTACAATTTTAAATGGGAGGTTTTTACTCCACAAATTCACTTGTAGATCATAGAGGAAGGGAGGGTGCAAGGAAAAATTGTCCAACCTTTTGAAAAATTCCTCCTTACAATATATAGGAAGAAAGAGAGAAGGAGATGAGAAAACCCAAATCCTCCCTCAACCACCTCCAAAATGCATTGAATTCTCCTACAATAGTGATGGGAGCCATGACAAAGCCCATACCTCCATGTACCATGCCTTATTGTGCAAGAAGGAAGCCTATACCTCATAATTTTGGTAGGTGAGGAGCCTAACACCCTAAAAATGGCAGGACTGTATTTCTTCATTTTCAGAGTCCAAAATGCATGCAACCTCCAAAATCCCAAAATTTGACTTTTGGAAATTTTGGTTTCATAAGTCAAGCTATTCTTCATCGCTTAAAATGGCCTAAGAGTTCCGAAAGTCCAAAACCCAAAATTTCAGACTTTTGGAATTTTTATTTCAGTTTCGATCTATTGTTTTACCGCTTCAAAATGGCCCGAGAGTTCCGAAATTCTAAACCTAGAAGTCTAAAAGTCTAAAATTTCAGACTTTCAGAATTCAAAATTTTGGACATTTAGGTGTGATTTTCATGTTTTGGGGCTTGAGAGTTCCGAAATCCTGAAATTTGAAATCCTAAAATCCCGAAACCCAAAATCCTGAAATCTTGAAATTCTAAACCCGAAATCTTGAAATCTTGAAAACTCCAAAATTTTGAAACTAGAAATTCTGAAATCCCAAAACCCAAAATATTGAAACTTGAAATCTAGAAATCCCAAAACCTGAAATCCTGAAATCCTGAAAACTCACAAATTCCATAACCCAAAATCCTGAAATCCCAAAACTTGAAATCCCAAAATCCCAAAAACTCTGAAATCCTAAAATCCTAAAAACTCTGAAATTCTAAAATCCAAAAAACTCTGAAATTTTGAAAATCAAAATTTTGAAAAACTAAAAATACCCTTTTGAAGATTAGCCCCAAATCTATCAACTAGTGAAATTTGGACCTGTTTTGAGCAAGTTAAGCCCTTGAAAATTGATTTTGGAGTTCAACCTAAGAGGTGAAAAGTCCAAAATTGGAGAATTCACAATTTCATTCCTAACTCCAAAATGCAATCCTCCATGACCAAATAACCTCATCAGCTCTCTCTACGTGCAAGGTCATATTTGTCTATTTTTCCTAAGATGCAAAATTGATAATAGTACTTGTTGTTGACATCTTAATCTACAAAAAAACTTGGGCCAAGCATTGACAACGCCTCAACTTATCATTATAACTTGTCTTAGATAGTAAGTTATGTTAAAAACCTTGCAAGTGTTATTTTTCCTAAAAATAAATTGAGAACCTCGGTATATTATCTCTAAAGTAGGTGTTAGATTTACCCCGTATAAAATCCTTTCCATGAAAAATTGGCCAAAATCAAAGACACTCGAGAGCCTTCATGTATTATTTGGTCTTAATGGATACTAACATAAATTTGTAAAGGACTATGGAAAAATTACAAATCTCTCAACCTCCATGTTGAGAAAGAATGTGTTCTCCTCTATTAACACAATTGAGCATGCCTTTTACGTATTAGAATAGGTTATGTGTAGTACATATGTTTTGGAAGTAATTAATTTCTCAAATACCTTTATTATTGAAATTGATGCTTGTGGAAATAGGCTTCATTGTGTACTCCTCTAATAATAATGTCATATTACTTTTATCAACAAGGCCCTCTCTAGGTGGAATTCGATGTTTTCCACTGCGACAAGGAAATGATAATCACACTACATGCATTCAATAAGTGGTGGCCATACTTATTAGGCTATAATTTATGTATGAGAGTTTACCACCATAGTCTCATGTACTTCCTCTAACAATATTTCTATTCCCTGTATTAGTAAAAATGGATCACCAAGCTCATGAGATATGACTATGAGATCACGTATAAGAAATAACAATAAAATGTGGTTGCAGATGCAATCTCGATACATATAGGAGTGATATTCCATATGTTGTGTCTCGATTATAGTAGCTAATATGATATAAGAGATACAAGAAGATTTGGAACATTATTTAGCTACACAATACCTAATTCAATAGCTCATTTTGGATTCTACCTCATAACTAGAGTACTCTTGGCATGGCCATTCTTATGGTATAAAAGAAACATGGTCTTAGTCCTTAAATCCTAATTATGCCACAAATTTCTTCTCAAGATGCATGTATCACCCTCTACCATCCATTTTTTATTCTAAAACATATGAGAGGATACGAATAAATGTTTTCTAATATGGAATGAAAGAGAATATCGAGAAGTTTATTATATAATGTTATAATTTCCTATGTCACAAAGGTGAAATGTTTCCAACCTTTAACTAACTACGTCCACTTATCATTGCTTATGGATTTGGATAGATTTTTGCATTGATCTTAATAAAGGGTTTCCACAAATCTAGTTATAAATCAATAATCCTATTAGTGGTGGATCATCTCTCCAAATATACCATTATTTTCATTATCCCATCCTTACACCTATCCAAAAATTTCCCAACCATTTCTTCACCACATATTTTTCCTCCTTGGCATTTGTGCAACAATTATATTTCATTATGACATAGCCTTCACCATTCATCTTTTAATAGAGTCATTATGTAAAATAGGAACACAATTGAATAGTTTTCTAGCTATCTCTCACGAATACATGGTCACATTAAAATAGTCAACGAAAGACTAGAAGGATTTTTACATGTTTTCCTCTATGTAATAATAAAATTGGGTCAATTGGTTACCCTTTGTTGAATGGTAGTACAACACAATGTCTCACACATCCACTAAAATTACCTTATACGTAGTATTTAAAACCATTCACCACCATATCATCTCTTATAATCTAGTAAGTTCATGTGCTTTAACATTTGACACCACCCTTAGTGCACATGATAATATTCTTTGCACTTTTCACAAAAATCTCCATATGGCCCAAAACTACATGAAACAATAGAAAAATAACACTACTTTAAACAATTCTTTCAACCTAGTGATATAGTTTTCCTATCATTATAACTCTACAAATAGTCCTCAAGGAAAAAGGATTTCAGAATCTTTTATTCTAGGTTCTATGGACCATATACGATGATGCAAAATATCATGTTAAATGTCTATAAGTCATAGCCTCAACATTCCTCTCATGTTCATCTTGTCTTTCATGTCTCATGTTTAAACAAGGTCCTTGAGAAATTCTCACCTTTCAAATAGTACTTCTTAAGGTCAATAATGAAGGATCCATTCTTCTAGAGCCTGAATAAATTCTTGATACTTGTGTTCATTAAAATTTCACAAAAGGTCCATTAGAGAGGTTTTGAAAAAGTGGCATGATATGCAACCTAAGAAGCAATTTGGGATCCCCTTCTCAAAATTTAGAAACAATTTTCTAATCTTCATCTTTGAGGCTAAATCATTATATGGAAGGGGATGTTAAGACCCTTCATCCTACCTTCCTATTTATAATGATGTTTTAATAAATTTTATGGACCCATACACTTTATGAGTCCTCCCAAGAGGTATTTGTAATAATTCCACATGCATGAGAAGTTTTATTTGAATTTTTTATTTAGATTTGTACAAAATAAATATTTCAATTCTTTTCTCTTCACACATTAAACTCATATTAATTATTCATATACGGGAGATACAATTACAGTAGAATCATATCCTACTAAAGTGAAATTAGGCATATCCCTAATACTTCTCAACTATTCCTATTCTTGTGAGTGGTTACAAAGACTCTTATTTTATCATGACTATTTTCCCTCATTCAAATAATATTATTTAACATCTAACTATATCCATAAGTCTTTAAAATGAATTTATATCTAACAATATAATATTTAATGTAAGAACTAGCAATATTAATAACATTCCCCCTTAGTGCAAAAATTTGGGAGAAAAGACATCAAAAGAACTGGAAATAGAATTATGTGCCTATGAATATTTTATGTTCTTCATACTATTATCTAGATCTTTTTGCAAATGGTCACCTACATATGAGAGATTATCTAGGTTTTCACTTCCATTCAATGTTATTTCATAAGCTAACCACACTTCCAAAATGATGAAGAAGTATCAAAATTAAAGTATCTTTTTAGTTACTTGCCCTCCTATACAATTGTTTACAATGTCTATGGTTTGCACATTATCCTATTTCCAATTTCAGTAGGAGATTAGTTACAATGTTTTATTTTTACACATGACCCTTGAATAATTGAAAACAAAAATATTAATACTATAGATGTGCGGTCCCATCGCTAGCATCTTATGAGAGGTCGTAGATTGACGACCTTCCTTTGTTGCCTCCATCCTCCAAAAGATGTTATTTTATTAACATATTTAAATTTCAGATTCGGTTTTAGAATGTCTCCCCTCCCCCACAAATTTATTTGGATGTCAATTACACCAAATATGCGTTCGTGAGACAATTTTTTTAATGACCCTTTTATAATAGAAACAACTTTTACAAGATGACTAAAAGTGATTAGAGTACTTTATTTTGAAAAAACTACTTGAAAAAATATTTGGCATTAAACTACAAACATATTAATCATCTAGAGACTTGTGTTCACCCATTAACATGTTATATTATTAAAAATGGCTGAATACACATTAGACACAATATTAACAATTCCTAATTTGAATATAATAGACATTATAATGAGCATTAACTTAAAAAATAATCTTTTAAACAAATACCAATCAATAAAATAGAATTAAATCTATTTGACCAGGATATATCTTCTATGCATAAATTCCTATTTAATAGTCCACACATAGCCAAATTAAAGGTCACGAGTGCCCTAGGCAATAATTGAAGTGGATTTCATTCTGAAAATTTTAGTTAATAATATTTTCTTATCAATTAAATAAAAGCTACATACAATATTGTATAAATTTAAATTTTCATAAGGATCATAATAAGTCACTAATTTATTGAAATTGGTATACAAAAGGAATAAAAATATCCTATAAAATTATCAAATAAGGACATGTAATCATCCATGGGTGGATGGAATTTATCACAAGAGGTGCTTAGAGTGAGATAAATACAATGTTTTTATACAAGGTTGGTTATTTGTTTTATTTACCTATATCAAGTAGGTTGTGTGATGCGAAACTTACCAAAACACTTTTGTTTGCAAAGTAGTAAAAAATATGAGTTAGTTTCCATGGTTTTTTGAAAAGTGGTATGTGGACCAAGCCTACTAATTCCTCCATAGAAAAGACATTTCCCCAAAACATTGGGAATAGACAATTATATAATTATTTTCTTCGATTATACTCTCCTTTACTAGCTACACTAGTAACATTATAAAAACTACATAAAAATTTTCTGAAAAACATTACACACTTGAATTATCTAGAGCTACATTAGGGAATGGGTAACAATACCAATAAAATTTTATGAGTTTAAGAATATGGATAGATGTAACAATATTATACTACCTTTTTTATGTGTATGTATGGAATTTATACTACTTTATAATAATAGCAATACAAGGGATAATTAATATAGACTTCACTAAAAAAATTAATATTGAGTTTGAATAATAGTTTAAAATAACGAAAATATTTAGATTTAGGCACTCCCTAATTGTTAGCACCCTAAAAGACATTGGAAATGAAAGTGGCTTCAAGAAACCTAAGAGATCGGATCCAAAACCCTAGCATGACTAGTTATGGCGGTGAGAGAGTCTTGCTTAAGGCGATGAAAAATTTGCAAACATGGGTGGCACACACTCTGTTGTGATTATCAATAGAGGCATGGGCTCGACTAGTCTTAAAGGAGGAAAAATATCTGGAGAAGTTATCTCCAGTAGTGATTATGGAAACACACTAAATTGTGCCCTAGAAAACTCACACTATGGACTCATTGATGGAGGAAAGAATGCACAACAATCTATAGATGAATATTTTTCATGGATCGGGCTTACTTTTATGGTGAAACATGGGAAATGTTGAGGCTCTTACCCACCCAAACCTATAAATGAGGAGAATAGGAACCCAATATGGAGAATCAAGGCTACAAAAATGCCCCTTCCCTCTTCTAAATACTCTTAGATCTAGGTAATGACACATCTGAAGGAGAGACTTTTAGATCTCATAACTTCAACTAGGGGAAACATGGAAGCGGAGCTAAATCATATGTTGTCATAGTCTCCAAATAAAATGA
This sequence comes from Taxus wallichiana var. yunnanensis, assembly GCA_018340775.1. Classification (NCBI taxonomy): domain Eukaryota; kingdom Viridiplantae; phylum Streptophyta; class Pinopsida; order Cupressales; family Taxaceae; genus Taxus; species Taxus wallichiana. Next base: position 278,086,914 of record CM031239.1, on the reverse strand, counting down.
GAATGAATAGAATATTGACAAGCCTCTAACACCATCACAAATGAATCTTGTGCTGAACATAGAAGAGGATCTACTACAGAAGGTCCTGAAGGAAGATGGAAACTGATGCACCAAAATTAGCAAGAACTTGACAAGGGCATAACTTGAGCTTCGGGTGTCCATTTGAGTCTATTTTTTTGAAACCACATGTTTTCATGAGATAAATGCAGCGAGAAATTGGCCCTACCGGTTGGGGCAAGTTTCGCACATTTTCGGGCCCTAAATCCGCCATCTTGAGGCTGAAAATTAGGATTTAAGTTGTAGTTTGGTTTTTTCCTATTTTTGGCATTAGTTAATTTTATTCTATTAGTTGCATTATGAGTTAGAAATTTGATAATTCCTCTAATTTAGGAATTTAGAAGATGTGTGGAAATTTTTGTGTGCATTTAATAAGCATGCAAACTTACTAAGAATAGTAGATTCTAGTAAACTGTTAAAAATAGTAATTTCCGCCACCTAGAATAGGTTTAATCAAGTTAGTTAGAGTTTGCTTGGCAACTCGAGTTGGGAGTTGTTTTCCTATTTAGTAAACATTGTAATTCATTATTCGATAACAAATAAGGAGATCTATTTTCTTTTAGAGTTCATATTATTTGTAATATATCAATTTTGTTCATAATTTGGTTACATTATCCGGTATCGTAGTAGGTTTGAATTCTTTTTAAAAAATTGTAGGAAGAGTAAGAGGAAGAGGAGGCATTATTGCCCATATGAATATAAATATGCAAGATCTACAAAGGAAAGTTGTTGCACTTGTTGCAATGATAACCCAAAGAGCAAATCAAGGTGGAGATGACACAAATGAAGAAGAAGTTTGTGAAGAGGAGTAAACGTGCAGCACCGCCATTAGCGTTTGAAGAAAGAATGCTTTGAGAATTAGAAGGAAAGAATGATGGGATAAGAGTTGATGTTTTAGAGTATGGTGGTAGTCTAGAACTAGAGGAGTTGATAGACTGGTTGACTAGCATGGGGAATTTTTTTGAGTGGAAGGCTATGTCAGAGGAAAAGAAGGTAAATTTACATGTATGAAATTGAAAGGTTGCGCTATGTTATGGTGCTATCACCTACGAAAGAGCGATCAAGAAAGGGGAAAGAAATAATTAGGACGTGGAGTAAGATGGAGAAGATGTTGAAAGATAAATTTCTTCCTATTGATTATGCACAAACCCTTTACAAAAAATGTTTTAGAATCTCGAGATGTTAACTTATAAACAGTGCAGAATACATAAATGAGTTCTACAAGTTGTCCATTTGTGTAGAGCATGAATAAACTAAGGAAAAAAATGGCTGCAAGGTATGTAAATGGATTAAAATTTTCTATTCAATATGAGATAAGTATGCATAGGATTAAGAGCATGGAGGATGCCTATCAATTAGCCTTAAAGGTTGAGGAAAAACAAAATCATCAAAGTTATAGGAGAGATCACCTGGAATGAATAGGGGGCCTCATCTTCCTTTTGGGGACGAGATGGTTTCAACCAAGGTAGGGGAGAATCATCTTACGGATTGGAAAAGAAAGAGGATACGAGACCATATTTCCAAAGTCAAAAAAGATGCAGAGAGGATTTTATAGGGGGAGGATACGCTAGTGATAGAGGATGGGATGCTCCATGAAGACCATTTTTTTGTTACGGATGTGGTGAAGAAGGGCATCGACTTTTGAATGCCCGCATACTTATACACATGAAAGAGGCAAGGATATGCTCCAAGAGTAAATCTTGTTGAAGTTGAACAAGTAGAAGATGAACAGGACCTGGAAATTCCACTAGATGTTGGAAAAATTTGATGATCAAGAGGACGATGATTGCTCCAAGAAAGGAGATCAAGGGGGATGCATGGTTGTGTACAAATATTTTCGTAGAACATGATGCACTTCGAGGAAAGGTATGTAATGTTTTTATTAATGGTGGTAGTTGTGAGAACATGGTTTCAAATGAGATGGTCGATAAATTGGGTTTGCATTGTGAGAAGAATCCTAACCCTTACCGTATTGCATGGTTTAAGAAGGGTAATGAAGTTACTATTGATAAGAGATTTTAATAAGATTTTCTATTAGGAACAATTATAAGGATGAGATTTGGTGTGATGTTATTCCTATGGATGCATGTCATATCTTTAGGAAGACCATGGCAATTTGATAGAAAATTTATTCATAACGGGGAAAAAATACTTATACTTTATGGAAGGATGGCACAAAAATAGTTTTTCTACCTCTTCAAGAAGAGGGAAGGCTGAAAACATGCTTTCTACAAAGGAATTCGTGAAGGAGGCAAAGGCCACAATTTTTTTATACACTAGTCGCAAATAAGGATGAACATACAAGTGCACAAATACCAGTAGAAAAAGTAGAATTAATAGAATAATTTTTAGATGTTATTCCTGATGAGCTACCAGATGGATTACCACCCAAAAGAGATATTCAACACCATATTGATTTGATTCTAGGGTCTTCAATCCCAAATCAAGCGGCTTATACGATGATCCCGACATTACATGTAGAGTTGAATAGGCAAGTGGTAGAGCTCATGCGAAAGGGAGTTGTAAGGGAGAGCATGAGTTTGTGTGCAATCCCAGCTTTATTAACACCAAAGAAGGATGGAACATGGAGAATGTGCATGGATAGCAGAGAAATCAATAAAATTACAATCAAGTATATATGTTCCCAATACCTCACCTTGATGATATGATGGATGTGCTTGTTAGATCTAGGTATTTCACCAAGATTGATCTTTGAAGTGGTTATCATCAAATTCGGATCAGAGAAGGAGACAAGTGGAAAACAACATTCAAGATAGGAAATGGATTATATGAGTGGTTGGTGATGCCATTCGGGTTATCCAATGCACCTAGTAATTTTATGAGACTGATGAACACCGTCTTTACAGGATTATAATGGTAACTTTTTTGTGGTTTATTTTGATGATATCGTGATCTTTATTAAAACTAAAGAAGAACATTTGAGGCATCTAAGGGTGGTATTTGAAGTGTTAAGGAAAGAAAAAATCTATGCAAATATGAAGAAGCGCACATTTATGCAAGATAGTTTGGTATTCATGGGCTTTATTATTTCAGCGATGGGGTACGAGATGGACTCGGAAAAGATAAAAGCAATTATTGAATGGCCTACTCCACAAAGTATAACAGAGGTAAGAAGCTTTAATGGTCTAGCAACATTTTACAGAAAATTTATTAAAAAAATTAGTAGTATTATAGCACTTATAACAGAATGCACAAAAGGAAGGGATTTTTTGTGGACAAAGGCAACTGAGGATAGTTTTCAGTTCTTGAAGAAGAAGGTGACAGAGGCACCCATTTTGGCACTACTAGATTTTGATAATGTGTTTGAGGTTTATTGTGATGCCTCACATGTGGGTATTGGTGCTTTTCTAAGTTAAGGTGGAAAGCCAAAGGATTTCTTTAGTGAGAAATTGAATGAGGTAAGAAAGAACTACTCTACTTATGATGTGAAATTTTATACAATTGTACAAGCATTAAGGCATTGGAGGCATTACTTAGTGCCTAAGGAGTTTGTGTTATTTACAGACCACATAGCCCTAAAGTATATAAATACCCAAGAGAATTGGAATAGTAGGAATGCAAAGTGGGTATCATTTTGCGGGGTTATACTTTTTCCTAAAAATAAATCCAGAAAATAGAATATAGTTGCAGATGCATTAAGTAGGTGTGTGACTTTGTTTAACACTATGGAAAATGAGGTGGTGGGTTTTAAAGAAATAAAGGGTTTGTATTCTTCTGATTCTGATTTCAAGGATATTGTTGAAAGGTTAATTCCTCCATTGTCAAACAATGCAGGAGATGTACAGGATGAGTAACTTTTACAAGATGGCTACCTATTCAAGGGATGCCAACTATGTATTCCAATTGGGTCTATAAGAGAGAATATAGTGAAAGAGTTTCATAATGGAGGATTAGCTGGGCATTTTGGTAAAGATAAGATGATAGCCTTGGTAGAAGAGAAATACTATTGGCCAAGGATGAAAAGAGATGTGGTAAGATATGTGGAGAGGTGTCAAATTTTCCAAGTCTCAAAAGGAAATGCACAGAATACAGGGTTGTATATACTTTTTGCTTCATTACTAAAGGGTTGTGGACAAATATAAGTATGGATTTTGTTTTGGGATTACTAAAAACATAACAAGGTAATGACTCAATTTTTGTGGTTGTTGATAGGTTTTCTAAGATGGTTCATTTTATTGTCTGAAAGAAAACAAGTGATGCGATAGGCATAGCAGATTTATTTTTCAGAGAATTTGTTCATTTGCATGGTGTTCCAAAAACCATTACTTTAGATAGGGACACAAGGTTCTTAAGTCACTTTTGGTGGACTTTATGGAAAAAGTTGGTAACTCAACTACATTTCAGCAGTGCCCATCATCCTTATACTAATGGTAAAATAGAGGTGGTAAATCGAGTTTGGGAAACTGTTAAGGTGCATCATTGGGGAAAAGCCTAAACAATGGGACTTAGCATTACCACAAGATGAGTTTGCATATAACAGATTCTATAAAAGATCCATAGGAAAGTCTCCATTTTCAATTGTGTATGGGAGTAATCCAAATGGGGTGTTAGATTTGGTATAACTACCAATTGATGGAAGAGTCGAGTAATGATGTAGAAGCATTTTCCAAACATATACAACAATTAAAGGAAGAAGTACGAGATGAAGATGCGAGAATAGTAAAGATAAGTATAAGGAAATAGCAGATGTGCATAGACATAGAAAGGTACTTATAATTGGTGAGTTGGTTATGGTATATCTATGAAAGGAAAGGTTTCCAAAAGGAACCTATAACAAGCTGAAGTACAAGAAGATTGGTCCCTACAAAATCATGAAAAAAATCAATAATACTTATGAGGTAGAATTTCTAAGGAATTTTTATATTTCTCTAGTTTTTAATGTTTCAAATTTGTATTCTTATCACTACTACTAATGCTCTAATACCAGCTATTACACCGAGTATCCTAGAGAACAATCCATCAAAAGCTCTTATACTAGTTGTTGCGGGGCTAGCGCATAATAGAAGAAACTAACCACCACGCGGCACTGAGACGCTACTTTTTTTGCTTTCCTCAGAGGATCAAACTACTCTAGCAGTCCTAGACTACACCTTAACACACCAACTACCATTCCCCACAACTTCTCCTTTGCACACAAATGAACTCTTTAAACACCATTCACAGCTTCCCACACAACTTCTTCAAAAGAACACTCACAAAAAACCATGGTTTCCCATACAACCACTGGGAGATATTAATATGCCTTCTTATTCCACCTAAGGGAATGCACAAATCCTACCTCCTTGACCCATCACTGAACCAGCTCTCTCTACGACACCATTGGCCGGACCACTTTTGAACTCCCAACTACTCTGCATAATGTTGCTAAGGAACATCACATGCCCTTACTGCCATCCATCCATAATTCTACCCGAGTTACTACGCCGGGCACTTTTCATGCACCAAACAGGGGAAGTATTCCTGTGAGTCCTTCCTGGGCGTGAGTCTCCAACTCACCCCAACCTTTTAACTATTCTAACACCCAAGTCCCAACACCAAAGATCCCTACGGGAGTACCGCAAAGCTCTCCATCATTGTAGACCGCATCACATGTGGGTGAGCTACTTTCTTCCTCCGATCGATCCCAACATAGATCTTGCCTCGATTTCATGGCCTCGACATCACTATTCCTTCTCTAAGAGATGCTCATCTCGCATCCAAACCGCATCGAGTCATACCCGAGTCTTCTACCCTAGTTTCCAGATCTCCACACCGCAACTAATCCATGACGTCCTTGACTCAAACCACCATGTTGAATAACACCATGTGAACCATTCTCTAAGTCCACTTCCATGAGTCTATTTCTGCTCCCACTCCATATCCATGCATGCACTACACCTCATGATACATCTACGTGAGTGCCCTAGTCATCTGTGTCATTGCACTTCTCGTAAGGTTTGAGGAGCTCACCATATCTTGGCTCGCCTACGTTTGAGTTACTTCTCCTCGCCTTTTGAACTCCAAATCCTAGTCTCACTCTAACTCACCCCATGGTTCTATTCCACATAAACTTTTCTTCCAAGGATGTTTACACCACTAAGGTCTCCCAAGTCCAATGCCACTTCTCTTTGGAGTCCCACTGTTGATCCATGATGCACACCTCTCGCATGAACATACTCCGCAAGTGTGGAGTATGCCTCTACTCTGAGAAGGTCCTAAAGGAAGAGGGAAACCTATCCCATCTTGGTCTCATTTGTAGGTTTCATAAGTTTTGGCCTAAACTCTCTCAGCTCCATGATTAGATCACACAATGATGGAGGGAGAATATTATGGGTAAGATTGAACTCTACCCCTATGTTAAATCCTATTTTATTGTTATTTTTGAAACCCATGAGGAAAGGGATTTAATATTTAATAAATATTAGGTTTGGGGAGAACATGGACTCATGTTCAAGCCATGGTATCCATCTTTTGACCCCCTAAAATACTCCTTTGATACCTACCCTTAGGATCCATTTTCCAGGGCTTCCGCTACTATTGTGGAATAGATCTTTCCTCATTGCCATAGAAGATACCCTTGGATCCTCTATGAAATTTAATGATAAAACCTCTCATAAAACACATACTACTTATGCTAGAATTTTCTTAGATTTTCGACAGCTTGTAATCCCTCCTAGTAGAGATTCACCTACAAATAGGTGACACGAAGTGGGTGTTAAGGATAGACTATGAAGGACTAGCTTTCATATGTTGAAGATCCTACCAAACAGGGCATCTTTCAAATGAATGTGAAAATTCCAAACACAAGTAAAAGCCGCATGGTGGAAGGATTCTCTACCAGATAATTTGAAAATTAGCCCCCATTCGTAATCGTGTGTGAAATTCCTGCAAAATGACTTACCCATCATGGAAGAGCTTATGAAAACTACAGAGAAGAAACCTCAAGATCCATATCCTCATGGTTTTGATTTAGCGATAGATTGTGATTTGAACCCTTCGCTAAGGGTCGCATCCCTATCAATTCAATTGAAGTTATTCTTCCAATCTCACCGGAAGATGGAAATGAGAAATAGAAAGTGGTGGAATAGAAAAAGAAATGAAAGAATAAATCCAAAGCATCCACTATCTCAAACAAGGTATAAGCATTGTCTGTTGGGTGCTCTCATTACTACATTTGGGTTGTAGTCCCGTAGTACCGCTGCTAAGAAACTTTTGTTCTTGTGTTGTTGTTGTCTACTAGTTGTTGTCTTATTGTAGAGTTGTTGGTTTTAGCCTATGATCTTGGAAAATTGCTTTATGCGGTTGTGATGTTTTGTTAGTCCGGGGTTTTATCTCCTTTTTTAATTTTGTTTCTTTAAAATATTACTTATGAGTCATGTTGTACAAGGGTATACCCCTTTCAAAAACTATTTTCCAATAAAAGAAATTGTTAGCACCCTAGGTAGTTGCCTAGTTTATCTAGGTTTAATCCCCCTTTCCACCACTTTACACACTTACACATCAATATTTATAGATAAGTGTCTATCTCAAAATAAGACTTGTATATATGATTTATCTAGGGCAATAAGCATGCACCCCAGGGAGAGCACGTTACCACATGGAGCCATGATAAGGAAAACATGATTGCATTAACTATCTCAATATATTTGGTAATACATTGAAGCATTTTGACTTATCCATGTTCATTGTAGGGTACACAAATGTAGCTCACCAATCTAGAGACTATATAGCTCACCAAATATATATATATATATATATATATATATATATATATATATATATATATATATATATATATATATATATATATATATATAGCTCCAAATAAGAGATGAATTGAAATCAAAACACCATTTCACAATAATACTGAGGCAAACAGATAAAAATAACAGATACCAATTCAAAAATTGTTCTTAGGAGATTTGGAGTTTGACTTTTGATCAAAATCCTTAAATATTGTGGTCTAACGCTAAATAGACAAGCCTAGATTAAGGGTTTTGAGTGCCCAAAACAATACTAAAGCTAACACTTCTATAAATAAATAATCTATAGTAGAAAAAACAATTAAACATGACCAAATATCATATTACTTGAAATGTTATGCCTCTACCATCCAAGAAAAATATACTATTAAATTTTTGTACCTACTACTGCCTAAAATCAACAGTTAATTCTCTAGCATATAGACTATCATAATCCTCCTTTTCTCATATATTTCCCAACTATTTTTCTAGGTTCTTTACATATTCACCTTTCTTGATCTCTCCTCCCAAAAAACTTCCAAGACTTCAAAACAATACAAAGTATGAAAATACATGAGTATGAATTAAATTTAGGAATCCTGCAACAAAGACACTTGCATAAATATTTAAGGCCTCCTAAATATCATACTCTTAATATAATTTTGTAAATTTTATTTTATATTGAATTAAATTAATTGAATTTGTATGAAAGGTTGGCCAGTAATTGTTACTAGCTTATATGGTTAATAAATTGATCAACTCTTCATAAACACAATAGTGAAATAAAAAAATTTACCACCCCCTAAATTTTGGTGCCATAAGTAGTTTCCTAGTTTTCATAGGCCTTAATCCCCCTCTACAAACAAATTTATGTGAATGAATACTTTAAAACTTCCTACAATAAGCATGAATGAAAGAGCATGTAGACATGTTGAGGGATGAACGTAGATCTGAGAGGAAATTTCATATAAGTGTGTGTGGCTGAAATATATATAGATAATTACATGAATGCCAACATTCTAACACAGATTTTTCAGCTGGGAGTATTATTTTATGCCTTCCATAAACATCTCATAGACACTCATGCTTGCTCCTTTTCTTGGATGAATCCTCCTTTTATCTTTATCTCAAATTATATGAAGTTTATATGTACATAAGATTTGAGATGATGTAACGACACAATTCGCACTTTCAAAGCAAAGTTGAATTACTATAGATCCATAAACCAATTAAAATTGATTTGACATATGCATGGTAAGAGAGGTCTTATTATATAAGCACGAATATAAAAGGTGATGCAGTTTGTGAATGCTTGAATGCAACAATCTGTAAAATACTCATCTAAAGTGCATATAATAAACCTATTATAAAACTGATGGAACTAAATGCTCATCATGTCTCACGAAACTAAAAAATGCTAATATTTCCCTTATATCGCTCTCAAGACCTCATAAAAAAACATAGGATTCATTTAAATTTGATTGCAAATGAAGCTTTTTGGTTTTGATTTATACAAAATTAACGCTTCAAAATTCTTCTTCCCTTCACACAATAAACTCATCTTAATTATTCATATACAGGAGAAAAAGTTATAGTAGAATAAAACCCTACTAGAGTGGAATGAGGAATATCCCTTATATCTTTTAACTAATCCTATTCTCGCGAGTGGTTACAACCACTATTATTTTCTCATGACTATTTTCCCTCATACATTTCACATCTAATTCTATTCATAATCTTTACAACGACTTCATATCTAACAATATAATATTTTATGTAAGCACTAATAATATTTGTAACACATTTTGCTTTATTAAAATAGTATTTATGGGATGCATGTAGATTAGTAAAAGACATGCACAAATTATATTGTATCTAAGATATTTCTCTAATGAAATTTCGTGTCATAATTTTGTAACACAAATATTATATTTCACCGTAATAAAGTTATATGTTTGTTTATTTCACAAAAAAATATTCTTTATATTTTGTCTTCACCTTAATGTGTTAACAGATTGTTAACACCATTATATTACAAATCCTCTGTATATTTCTCACTTGAGACATTTAATGAAACATTGTAAAAAAGCACAACCTAATAGAGTTTTTGGCCTTCTTATCAACTATAGTTTTATTAATTCTACACAAATTGATTGTGATGCATTGATCCATTCATCTTTCCTTCAAGAGATTCTCAATCTTGAGTTTCCATAAGAAATGTTTCCCATTAAACCTTTCACTCTATATTTTGTGTTACCTACCATATTCAAAATTATAAAACACATGTACATCAAACTATTAACCATTTGAGGTGAACAACCAAAACCCTTACTATTATATAGCTAAATGCCTATGGGTTAGTAATTATCAAAATTATATATATATATATATATATATATATAAAGATATATATGAAAACTAAAGAGATAGTAAATAATTACCCTTGATTTATGTGGGTATGTGGACTATAAAGAATTAATTAAATGAAATAATGGAAAATCTATCCAGTACATGTATACCCAATTATGCGGATAAAAAGAACTTGTTGATGAAAACCATTTTTATATGAAGGGGCACAATATTTATTTGTAACCACCTCTTGAGTGTTATTTATATTGAGAAAATTATTGGGAAAAGCTACATGTATAAGAAATATATTATTGATCTTCAAGATCCTCTAATAGAAAATATTGGACTAAAGCGTCAAGTATTGTGAAAGAGGTAGGAATATGGTGAAAGATTCCTAATAAAAGTTGAGGAGGCACAAAATGTGTGTCCAACAAGGGGTATATAGCACACCCTTTATTGGCTTGGCCACTAGTTATAGTGTTTTTGCAAGTGATTAGACTCTTGGAATAGGATTCTAGATTCATTAATCTATGTACTAATTGGCCATTTTTCTAGACATAAAACTGCAATAAATAAAAATATGGGTGTATGCACAAAGATGGGGGGCTAAAAGAAGATACAAATCCACTTTTTGGCCATTTTGGCCATAACGCGCTCGCATTATGGCTCGATCATGCTCTAATACGAAAAGGGAAAATCTAGGTCATGTTATAATGTGATCGTGTTACGGTTCAGGTTTACCAAGATGAAACATGCTCATGTTATAACGCAGCGCTAGCATTATACTATGCCCACGTTATGCTTTTCTATATGTTTTCCCACGTATCCCTCCCAAATGGACATATTTTGCATTAGAAACAAGAACACGAGTGTGTTATAACACGAGCATGTAATAACACGATCACGTTTTATCATTTTTGTGTTTGGAATACCCAATCCAAAGGCTTGGATTTCAAAACCAGAGGTTTTGATTGTGTATTGCATGATTAAAACCGTGTTTGACAAAAAACATCAAAAATTCATGTGTGCACCCCAATATCTCATGCATTAAAACATAACCTTGAAAAATAAATTATCCTACAATGTCAAGCTTGTTTTTACCTTGATGATGATATAATTCTTTCTAAAATATGATTAGTTTAAAGATTTCATCCATAATTTATTTTACTAGTACCTTGTTTTCTTGCAAAAACCTATGCATACATTTTGGTGCACAATTTATGATTTTTTCATCCAAATTAAAAAAAGTGGTTTTTTCTAAACTCCATTCTACATGCACTAAAAAATAATAAATCAACTTTTTATATCAAAGTTATAGGGGTGCACTCACAAATATTTCACTTTCAAGATATGTGCAATTTTAAAATTAATAGATAATTATGAAAATTCAATGGAATCTCATACATGGTCTTAGCTAACTTTCTACCAAAGGGATTTGAAAAAAAAGTATACAACTTAAAAAATGGGGGCGCACACATAATAGGTTCTTATCTTTTTTACACAAAAATAGAAATACTTTGTGTGTGCACCACATTTGAGCCTCTTAATCTCAACCATTTTCAAAAAAAAAAAAATAGTATTTAAGGAACTAGATTATGAGATCTGCAGTACTTATTCTTAACACTTTATCAAATTTTGAGCATAGGCATGCTGAATTATTTGATGAAGTTCAAGTTTTGCTGATTTCAAGAAAAAGGTGTCCCTTTTTTAACCCCCTTTGGACCCCCATCTTTGTGCACTTACCCATATATAGGCTTTTAATGGAATTACTAAAATATATGCAAGGTATAAAATCTTATCAAGTGGATATAAGAAAGGATTTTTTTGTAATTTTCTATTGTTCACCACTTCATTTTTATATTTATGTTTTTTGTGGAAAAGGATAAAAATGAGGGTTTTGAAAGGACCCACATCCTTGTACAATGAAGAGGAAAAGAGAGGAACCTTAACTCATAGTCACAAGGAACCCAAAAGGACCACCCAAAGAGTCCTATAAAAAAACACAAAGGGGAAAAGAGAAAATAAATACAAGAGAGGACAAGGAGAAGCTACTCCAATCACGGTTGTAGCAACGAAGAAACACAGAAAAAAAGAAGCAATTCCACACGCATCTACAAGAAGATGTAGTAAGGAGGAACAACCTAGGGGAGAGAGGATATGAAGCCAAAAATAAGTTGTAAGACAAAGAGGTAGAAGCATCCAAGGAGGAAACCACAAGTAAAGCTGCAGAAGGAAAGGAAAGAATAGGGAAACAAAATTCATCGCTTACCTTTTTCCCCTTCTTTGAATGCACTAACTGCCAATTTCCAAGTGAATGTTCCTCCAAACCAAGAGGATTGGATTCAAAAATTCAAAGGAGAGGAGATCTATAACTCCTTTTCTAGAGAAAGGGGCCATCCATATCCAAGCCGAGTGATCTAATTCATGAGGTATATTGATCCGTAAAATACATTTCTCCAAAGAGGGAGGATGAACCAAGGGTTACCCACCTCAATACATTCAACACCAATAGATCGAGAAGCGATCAATGGAGTCATTACTTAGACTTCTTGAACGTCGAGTCATATTCGAGTTGTCCTCAAGATTTGGAGGGCTCCATTGTTTAGGAAGGATATTTTTTCTTTAGATCTTGGACTTTCTTATGAGGGCAAGAAGCCCTGAAGTAGGGTTTAATTTAAGAACCCCTCTAAAAATTTATCATAGAATTTTGGAAAATCTTTGAAATGGGATTTCAAAAAATGGTGAATATTCCACAAAACAAATTCACGGAAAAGGGGAAAAGATAGGAAACCATAGAGTCACCCATTCTACAAACGCCTAATAAAGCGACATGACGCACATGCAATAAAAATGTCGACAAGTAGATTAATATGTACATTCACCTAGTTGCACAATTAGATGTGTAGTTATATTTACAATGGGAAGATGCATGTGTTTACGGGTGACAATTATATGCATATGCCTGTTGCATGCTTAATCGTAGGCATCTATATTTGCAGGTGTCGCTACATATGTAGTTTCCCGACTACATATGTAATCGTGTAGCTACATATGCAACTAAATGGTTGCAGATGTTGATGCCCGGCTGCACATAGATCTACCCGATTACATATGTAACCAAACGACTACATATGTAGCCAAGTGTTTACATCTATAAGCACCCATCTACACATACAACAAGACACTTGTGCATACAACCAAGTAGTTACGTGCTCGGCATGATTACTCCTGTTCATCCGGTCACCCATGCATCATACCACCACATGTTGGTTACCTTCTTATTACCCCTCCGAATCTACCTATATATCACATGCCCCCTTTTATTTTCTCGTGTCTCCTAACTCCAGCTCCAATCCCATAGTCCAACATCCTTACTCCCGCAGCTCCAATTTATTGAATCCACTTTCATGCTTAACTCTACACTTATATGGAGTACAGTACTATAATCCACATCAAGATAACTCCAATCCAGTACCACAATTGGTTACCCATTTAACATCCTCTAACTTCTAGACTTGTTCACATTTGGAGGATAAACTAAAAACTCAATTCAAAAAAATTATGTTCTCCCAAATTTGTACATTTATGACCCTAAAGGACACATTTAGTGAGTCACCGACAAATGTTGTTTTCGAGGAATAATTTACATGTCGCAATACAACATTGCCACCGGTTCTTGTAGTTTATTTTATCTAATTTTAACAAATCCATATACGTATTCAAGTGAACCTTCCATCACGATAGTTTTCTTTTAGTACATCTCCAAAAGATATACATCACTTAACTCGATTCCATACAAAAATGTCAACCCAGTGAAAATAAAAGCATTGCTCTTAGATGAGGAAAAAAATTATCTTGAGTCCCACTTTTGCAAGTCAAAGATAACAATCTCCTTTTCATTATTTAGAGTTTTAATTTCATAATATTAATAACCTCATAACATGAATAATGATTTTTTTCTCAATGTCAAATGTGTAGGTATTGATAACATCTATAAATCAAGACAAGGCTTATCTATTCAGGATGTTCAACACACTTTTCATAGGCCATGATAGAACTTTTTCACACTAGGATAGTCTTGCAAGGTCGATCATTGAACATACCATACTAGGTTGTAGTTTACATCCTACGTTCCCTAAGTTTCCAACAGTTTGATTGGTGTACAAATATATCCAACATGATACGAAATGATTTGACACATACTATTTACAATGAGGGTGCAACATTGTCATGTTGTAATTATATACTTTTATTATATTATGAATCCTATCATAATTTTAACTCTGATGCTAATATTCCTACTACACTTGATGAAAGAATGATAGTACGTTTCCTTTCCATGATGAGCAAGAGGTAAGTTTAAAGTTTCAATTTGTCACTTGTGCAAAAAAATCATTCATTTATTTACAAAATTTAGCTAATTTTCAATTTTCTTTCAAAAGAAATCACTTGCATCAAAATCAAGAAGAGAAGCTGCACTAAGAGGTCATCAAGGTCCCGAGGATTCTACAGATTCTTACCTGGATGCACAAGTATCTCCACCTCCAATTTCAAGACAAAAACGCATGAGGAATTCTCTCACACCCACTCAATTGCAAGTGCTACAACCAACTGCATCAATTATTCCAGGTATTAATACCAATATGTAATAATAATTGTACACTCAATCTATGATTCATGAAGTAATGGAACATATATTATTTAATTTTTTATTAATCAATTATCCACTATGGATAATTTTAATTCTTACAACATATTTATAGATTCATCTGATAGTACTCATGAAACTTCCTAACATAATGTTGAACCAATGGGTTCCACAAGGATGTAACCACTGATAGTGGAAGAAACAACTACCCCTAGACATACCTAACATGGTAAGTATAATGTACATTTTTAATATCAATTACTTCAAACTTTTACTTTTCTACTAAATTTACTAAAAATTGAATTCTTATGTTTTCAAATTTAAATTTTGTAGTTCCTTATCCTAAAATAAATAATATGCCACCTCCACCTCTGCAGACACATTCAAACACAAGGAAAAAATATATATTTTCCAGTGCAAAGTGGTGGCATAGTTCATTTGACAAGATCCCAGTTCTGAATTTCTCCTTTGGTGGTGTCCCAAGTGCAATGGGCACCACCATTTTGCATCAAATTGATCTTGATGATGATTTCTTGGGTATTGAGAGTGGTACTGGTGATCCAACTACCTTTAATCCCAATAATATTATTTAGGTCCAGACCCAAATAACTCTTGTTGTAGAGGCACATTCACTTATTTTTCTAGATGAAACACCCTCTCCATGTCATAGATTACCACATTTTGATGATCAATTAACGTCTTTTTCTAAATAGTTTTCTAGCAAATATTTTTATTCTAACATGAATGAAGTTATTTTTCCTAATATAGAAACATTGAAAACATGGGAATTGAGGGAAAAAATTTAATTAAGGAAATAAATACTTGTTTTCACAACCATTCCCAAAGAAATTTATTATTTTCTTCAGTTCAGAATGAGCCAGGAAATATTGATGTATTGGTGAATAAGGCTCTTTCAAGTACCATTACAATAGACAATGGTTATAATGATAATTTTTTGATATAATGTTAAACAGGATGGAAAATTTAAATGGTGAAGCCTAAGCATACTATAACCAATGGGATAGAGACAAACATATGGTTGTGATAGAAAATGAAGAAAAAGATAAAGTTGTCATAATTTTTCTCTTTCTCTTTGCATTTTAATGTTAATTTTACATATTTAGATTTATAACTAATCATGTTCTTTTCAAACATAGGAAAACTATGAAAAATTGAAGGATGAAGTACGGTCTTAGATCTTCATTTGAATACTTTGGATGAAAAATTTTAATCACTTATTTCACCTAAGGAAAAACTTGTGCTACAAAATAAACAGAACAATACATTGAAGAATATTATCAAGGAACACAAAATGGATCCAAATGTTTTTTCAAGTAGAAATTTGATATGGATCTTAATTTACTCTCATAAGGTGATGCGGTGAAACAAGATATTGAAAATCTTGCTATCATCAATGTCACAACTCTAGATCTAGTTAAATCGAAACTAAACGAAGAGGAAAATATACCAAAGAAAAGTAGGGAATATGAAAAAATAGAATGAGATAGTACTATTTTTGAAAAATATCAATGTGTTGTAATGCTAAATTTTGAATATAAATATTTTAAATTTAGGCCATGACAATCATGCCCACACTCAAAAATCTCTCGAACTAGGTAATAGGAACTGGCTTTAAGTCGATCTCTTACTATGTAATCCCCATCATGGCTGAGATGGATGTGCTAAACGTATTTTTAAAGTGTGTTTCATGTGTAAGTAAGTCTATCGAAAACAATTCATGAACTTTTTATGATTCACTTAGAAGGATTTGCTCTTAGAGCCTAAAAAGCCTATTTTAATACTTCTAAGACTGTAAAGCACCTCCTAGGATGTACCAAGAATATATAAGGCCTCCAAGTAGTGTATGAAAGATTTATGTGATCATTTGAGGAATTTTAGGAAATTTATGGAAGAAAATAAAGGTTTAGGAACAAGTTATACAAAATCAGGGTCTTTATGAGCAAGGTATTGGGAAATGCATGTTCTAAAAAAGCTATTCACCTTGTTTGAAGAGTTTCAAGAGCCCTGTAAAGATTTAGAATATCATATCCTAGGAATTGGAAATATAAAAGAGCCTACTTCATGTTGGAATCATTAAGGAAAGATTTTAGGAATTTTGAGAGGTGGAAAATCATCTGACAGTGCGACACAAAGGCCCTTGTATAAGGTGTAACTTGTCCAAAAGGTTTCAGGAGACTCATGAATATTTTAGATCTCATCCAAATCTCAAATTAAATTATATTCAGTTCTCTTCATAGCCCATATGATGTGTTAGTTCACGATGATCATAAACTCTTCCTATCACTCAATTTAGTGGTGCACACCTTGAGGAAAAAGTGAAAATTATAAAAAATAATGATGGACTCAATTCCATGAATTATAATATGCTTATTATATTCATTGGAAATTTTCCATAAATTTTCATATATTATACGACCAAATTTTGTTAATTTTTGACCCCAAAAATGAAAAAATAAAATTTGGTCCTATGACACCAATGTGTTTCGGTTAAGTAATGAAAATGTGTTACCAGTTGGGAACATGAAAAAGTGTTACCAAATGGTAACAAAAATGATGTATTACCGGCCGAGAATATGTTTTTAATGCCACCCAGGAATAGTAAGATTTTGTTGATGTTTGGGAGCAAAAATTTGATGACAGATAAGAACAAAAATATTTTGATGACAACCAAGAGTGAGAAGAATATGTTTGATGGTGAACAAGAAAAAAATGTGTTTATGCCTGAACAAGAAAACAATATTGACATCGACAACTAGATACCAAAGGTTAGGAATCGAGGTCACAAAGTGGTGAAGGAACACAAAATGTAAGAAGATGAAAAGTTAACGAATCACGAAGGAAGGTGAAGGGTCATGTGGGGAGACAAAAATTCAGTCCTTACACTAAAAATATGAATGGCACCCACATTTCGAGGAAATGGTTAATACTTGTTTACTAGCTCTCACTTTGTCCTTTTAGAAGCAAGTGCCTTCATTTGTTCTATTCCTCATCTATTATTGATTTATCTCCTCTCAACTTCTACTCCGGGAGCATTATAAATGGGGCAAAATGATGGAAAAAGACTTTGTTTCTTGTTGATTGTTCCTCTTTATTTGCAAATGGTTTATTATAATTGATGCAAGTTAAATGTTCTTGTTTTAATGAAACAATCTATTTTATGCTATTTTTTTATTAAAATTCCTTTCTTACATTTCTCTCCCATCTCCCTCACTGAATAATTTTCCTCTCTTGTATTGAATGCAAGCAATTGTCATGGGTTTAGGGAAGTATTTCTGTGTGATCTCGGTCTTTAGGCCACCCCGAATATTAGTTTAGATTATTTCCATTTTATTTTTATTAGTAAATTAAGTTGCCCCATTCAAGCAGAGGGACTCGATCCGTACACCTTTGAGACAAGAATCCACTAATTTTCCCAATCGATGAATTATTTTGCCAATAGTTTTTGGCACCCACTGCTATGAGGAAGATTTAGCATATATACACCCAATTTTTATTCCATAAAATCAAAAATTAAATATTCCAAAAATAAACCAATTTTTAACTTGGAAATTCTTTGAAGCCTCATGTCTTTCACCGATGGCTATCCATAGTAATCCCCACTCCTTAGACACGAGATTCTATTCCATACCCTAAAGGACATTACATCGAAATAGAGGGATGTTATTTCACAAAATAGATTTATCTTCTTCCATTACCACCATGATGACAAGAATTCAAAATTCTAAAGAAGAACTTGGAAAAGCCTTGGAAAGAGTGAGAAAAGTTCAGAACCAACAAAGGAGAGCCTATAAGAATCTTGTTCAAATTTTATGTTCAAGCTGGGTAATAGAAGGTATACAATATCTTCCTTAACTAGTGGTGTATCTGATCCTAACTTTTAAGAAAAGTTGCAATCTGATTTTAGACTTCCTATCAATCAAATTGCAAGAAGAACAAGTCAACAATACTCCCCACAATTTGATCATACTTTGTCTTTTGAGCCTTCATTGACAAAATTATGGTCAACCCTTTTAAACTATTTCCCCCATAATAGGAAGTTATTAAAGAATATATTAAACAGATCAAATTTGTTCTTGAAGGATTTGAAGAAAAATAAGAAGAAGAAGTTGAAGAGAAATAACATCCAATGGCTCAATAATCACCGCTTCCCTAGGAAAAATACAAGTCCTTTAGCACTCACCCTACCTCTACATGATCTACCTAGAGGGTCAAGAAATAACTTTCCTAAGTTTCATGGTGATTGGAATTAACATCCAGATGACCACATTGTGGCCATCGTCATCACTTGCTGGAGTGATGGGAGTTGGATATGAAGATGTATAAGTTGGCTTGTTAGTGGAATCTTTGCAAGATGTAGCAATGGATTGGTTCTACCACTTTCCTGCTAGGTCTATAACTAACTGGAATGACATGAATACCAAGTTTTAAAAGAGATTCAAACTTGCAGAGGATACTCATGCACTATTGGTCTAGTGGTCTCAATTGAAGAAATAACCCTTCGAACCAATGAGGGATTTTGTGGAAAAATTCAATAGGATTCTTCACAAGATACCTAAAGTGGCTTGACCTACTGAAGATAACAAGATAAGTTTTTTCACAAATTCCCAACTTCCTAAGGTGATTTATATGTTAATAATAACTCAACCAATGGATTTGAATGAAGCAAAAATATTCCAACCGAAGTGGATGATGATCGAGAGCATGTCAAAAAGATAAAAAGGTCCTGGTAAGGAGAAAGGCCAAATCTCAAATGCAGGTACCTCAGATTCATTAGTTTAGAAATTGGCTAATGATGTATTGTCTCTCAAGAAGTAATTGAATCAGGATTCTGTGAGTAGAGAGGCACATAAAAATAACTTTCCAAATAGACAAAGGATTGACCCAATGCCTCAAATACTTTCTCTCTGAGGCTCCCCTATAAATGCATCATGTGATACATAAGGCGTAGATGAAGATGAGATTGTTTGAAAATATGATGACGATGATGAAGAATATGGAACTGAAATTAAATAAGTTGATAATGCTCAGTTGGGTATTTTGAATACTCTTCTAGAGATTAAAGTGAAGAATGTTATGCACTAATTTTCTCTTGTGCGGTGTTCACTTCTTCTCAATCAAAAAGAAAAGGTCTTCCACTATTACCCCTAAGAAGAAGAAATATGTAGATTCTCTCATGGAGACTCAGTATAATAATACAATAAATAGAGGAGATGTGCTTCCTCCATCTATAGACACTACTAAAGAAAAACTAGACCTCATGGTAGCCAAGAAGACCACAACTGAAACAAGTAAGTCTCCTAAGTCTACATTTGTTAAAAAATCTTCTTCTAAGGTTTCTAATGTTACTTCCAAAGTAGTAAATGTATCTAGCAAAACTTATGAGGTACCTAAGAAGCCCATAGAAGCTTCAAGTATGCATCTACTTTAAAAAGTAACCCCTTCTTCCAAAGTAGTGTCTCCTTTCAAAACTTCCACTACCTTAGAGACATCTACTTCATCCTCTTTTGATATCATAGATCATGTCAAAAATTATAAGGTCCAAATCTCTCGAATCTAAATTTTTGCGGACCCACCTAAAACAGTTCAAAAAACTAATCCAGTTTATCAAAGGTAGTAACCCAAATACAAATTTTTTCACACCCTCATCTAAAGGGTTACTACCGAATCCTCCTTCCCCATAATCTCAAAACATGCTATCCCTAAGTGAATCTATGAATGATAAATTTGAACCATTCTTCCTTTCTCTTCTTATTGGAGGCTACCAATTGAACAATTGTATCATAGAACTAGGTGCTTATGACAATGCGATGCCAATAAATTTAGCTTATTCCTTTGGTATGAATTTGACATGGGCTAAAGGTTGGTGTTATTCCATGAAAACTAAATAAGTCCCGCTTGTGGGAAGAATAAAGGATGGCCAAGTTGCTTTAGCCAATTTCCACGAGAAGAAATTGCTATTGACTATCCTAAGCAAACATTCCGGCTTCATATGAGATGTTATTGAGATGAAGTTTTGGCATAATTTGGGAGGAGAAATTTCATATGAACTAGTCTTCAGCAATTATTTCAAATTTTGTTGAGTTAACAAAGCATATTACTAAAATGATGAAGCCTCAAGAGAGTTTCAAGTGGAGCAAGGAGGGAAAAGAAGCATTCGAGGATATCAAAAAGGCCATAGCCAAAGCTCTAACCTTGGTATGTCCTAATTTCAATAATATTTCATTTTGTATTGTTATGCATCTGAGCACACTATTTCAACTATTTTAGTTCAAAAGAATGAGGAAGGGCTTGAGTCTCCTATTTCCTTCATGAGCTTCCTATTAAAGAATCATGAGTTCAAATACTCTTCCATTGAAAAGAAAACTTATGTAGTGGTCAAGGAAGTCAATAATTTCATATTCTACATCCTACACTCTCACACCATTGTAATGGTTCCTAGATCATCTATAAAGTCTATCTTGACTCAACAAGATCTTGGACAAAAAGAGGAAACTAGGTGTCTATGATTTAGAGTATGACCTGGAGATAAGGCCATCTAATCTAATTAGGGGCAATGGGTTATGCAAATTGATAGCTGAAGATGAGTCCCTCATGAATAAGTATGAAGACAAATAATGTCATTTTACGGATGTGTAAGTAAGGACCTTCCCCAAGTACTCTTTGTAAATACCACCACTGAGTGGTATAGTGACATTTCTTACTTACTTAGGTATGGTGATTGTCCAAATCATATAGATTATAAGAAAAGAAGGACTCTTAAGCTAAAATTTGTCGGTATGTGATTTAGAACCATGTATTGTATAAGAGATCCCTTGATGGATGTTTCTTAAGGTGTCTTGACAAAGAGAAACAAGAGTAGATGCTGAAAGCATTTAATGACCAAGCATGTGGTGGAAATTTCTCTGTCATGGTCACTACACATAGGATCCTTCGGGGGAGCTACTACTAGCCTAATATCTTTCAAGATGCTTATAAATTTGAATCTAAATGTGAACCTTACTAATAGTTTGTGGAAAGACCAAAACTCATTGCACTTCCACTCATATCGGTGGTGATTGAAGAGACTTTCCAACAATGGGGTCTGGAATTCATCGGTTCTCTCAATCCTCATTCTAGTGTAGGTCATATCTTCGTGCTCACAAAAAAATATTACTTCACTAAGTGGGTGGAGGCCATCCCAGTCAAGCAAGCCAACTTGGAAATGGTATGTAACTTCATGAAAGAAAATATTATTATCCGTTTTAGCATTCCACAGAAGATAGTTGTTTATAATTCCACCTATTTATCTTCTATGGAATTAACTGAGTTCTGCTATGGATACGAGATATCCTTAGCCCATGCATCTGACTATTATCCTTAGGGGAATGGTCAAGCAGAATCTAGTAATAAGAATCTTGTGACAATTGTGAGGAAGCTTGTAGATCAAAATCAAATAAATTGGCACAAGAAGCTATATGATGCATTATGGGCTGATCGGATTACTCCAAAAACTCTGATTTGGTATGTATCCATTCCAAATCTTATCTAGGATAAATGTAAAGGTTCCAATAACTGTAGATTTTCCATCATTGCAATTGATCAATGTATCAAACGATGGCGCTGAGTACCAAGACTCACTTGATAAAATGATTTTTTACTTGGAGAAGCTATGTGAAGATAGGGTGTTGGTCGTTGATAGGATAAAGGAACATCAGTTGAAAGTAAAGAAATTTTTTTATAAGAAGGCAAAGAAAGATATTTTCAAATTGGTGACCTGGTCCTACTATGGGATAAAAGGAGAGAACCAAAAGGAAGCCATGGAAAGTTTGATTCATTATGGCTTGGACCATTTCAGATACGAGACACATGTGGAGGAATAATTTCCTACTATCTTATCTGGATGAAACTCACTTGGAATTGCCTCGTAGTGGGAAATACCTGAAATTATACAAATAGTGAAAGTGGGTTGTCCCCCGCATGTACCATAGGTGAATATAGGTGTGTGTGTTTCCCTTTGTGTTGTGTGTTTGTTTTTGTCTTGTGTTGTGTTCAATAAATAAAGTTTTGTTGTATCCACCCTTGTTTTGCAATGACTCCTATAGCCCATTGGTTGAGGCCTTTGGTCCTCTCGGTGTATTGAGATTATGGTATTCCTAATTTCCCCATGTTCTCCTTGTTAATTCTGAGATAATTCCCCAACCTGGAGCAGTTGTTGGCATGCTAAATGTGTAATATAAAAATTTCAAAATTTTGGCCATGACAATCAAGCCCACACTCAAAAATATTTAAACCGGTAATGTAAACCTAGCCTCCGACAATCTCTGGCTATGTAATCCCCATCATGGCTGAGAGGGATGTGCTAACTAGATTTTTAAAGTGTTTTTGATGTGCAGATATGTCTGTTGAAAAAAATCATGAACTTGTAATGATTCACCTAGAAGGAGTTGCTCCTAGAGGTGTAAAAAGGCCTATTTTAAGACTTGTGGCACCTATAAATCACTTCATATGATGTACCAAGAATATATAATGCCTCCAACAAGTATATGACATATCCATGTGAACATACGAGGAAGTTTACGAATGTTATGGAAGAAAATAAAGGTTTAGGAACAAGTTATATAAAATCAAGGTCTTTATGAGCAAGGTATTGGGAAATGCATGTTCTAAAAAATCTAGTCAAATTATTTTAAGAGTTTCAAGATCCTTGTAAATATTTATTATCTCATACCCTAGGCATTGTAAAGATACAAGTGTCTACTTCTTTATCGAATCATCAAGGAAATATTTTGGGAATTTTGAGAGGTGGAAAATCATCAGACAATGCAACAAAAAGACCCTTGTATAAGGTGTAACTTTTCCAAAATGTTTAATAATACTCATGAATAATTGAGAGCTCATAAAAATCTCAAATTAAATTTTATTTATTTATCTTCACATTCCATATGATGTGTTAGTTCATGGTGATCATAAACTCTTCCTGTCACTCAGTTTAATGGTGCACACCTTGAAGAAAAAGTTAAAATATGGGTAAAAATGAATAAGAAATCATATTCATGACTTTTAAATATTCTCATTGGATTCATTGGCCCTTTTCCAAAAAAAAATTATTAATTATATTACCAAATTTTGTTAAGTTTTGACCTCGAAAATGAAAACTTATTTTTTTGTTTTCGACACCAAAGTGTTATTGGCGTAACGAAAATGTGTTACCGGCCGGGAACATGGAAAAAGTATTACCAACTAGTAACAAAAGGGTGTATTACTAGCAGGGAATAGGGTTTTGATGCCAGCTAGGAATAGGAAGATTTTGTTGATGTCCGGCAACAAACGTTTGATGACAAGGGAACAAAAAGATACGGATGAGGACTGGGAGCGAGAAGAATGTTTTGATGACCAAGAACAAGAAAAATGTGTTGAAAAATGGTAACAAGGAAAAGTATTGAAGTCTAACATTTTGACACCAAAGGTCAAGAATTCAAAAGGTCACAATGGCAAAGGAACACCAAAGGTTAGAAGTTGAAAAGTCAACAATCACGAAGGAAGGTGAAAGGTCATGTGGGGGAGATGAAAAGTTAGTCCTTGCACTATAAATATGAATGGCACCCTC
Source organism: Taxus wallichiana var. yunnanensis (assembly GCA_018340775.1). Classification (NCBI taxonomy): domain Eukaryota; kingdom Viridiplantae; phylum Streptophyta; class Pinopsida; order Cupressales; family Taxaceae; genus Taxus; species Taxus wallichiana. Next base: position 278,062,511 of record CM031239.1, on the reverse strand, counting down.
ATTTCAAGGAAATTGTTAGTACTTGTTTACTAGCTCTCATTATCTTTCTAGAAGCAAGTACATTCATTTCTTCTGTTCCTCATCTGTTATTGTTTTATCTCCCTCTCAACTTGTACTCTAGGAGCATTGTAAATTGTGCAACATGATGCAATAAGACTTTATGTTTCTTTTTTATTGTTCCTCTTTCTTTGCAAATAGTTTATTCTAATTGATGCAAGTGAAATGTTCTAGTTTTAATGCAACAAACTCTGTTATGTTATTTGTTGATTAAAATACCTTTCTTAGTTTTCTCTCCCATCTCCCTCATTGAACAATTTTCCTCTCTTGTATTGAATACAAGCAATTGCCACATGTTTAGGGAATTATTCATGTGTGATCTCGGTCTTCGGCCAACTTGAAAAATTAATTTAGATTGTTTTCAATAAATGGAGCTTCCCCATTCAAGTAGAGGGACTCAATCCCACACATTATTGGTGAGAATCCACTAATTTTCGTAATTGAAAAATTATTTCACCAAGAAAATGATGAATGATGAATCAAGAATTTTATTATATTGTTAATGTTTTGATATTTTTGTTTAATATTTGGAGACAATATGAATGATGAATCAACACTTTTATTATATTGTTAATGTTTTCATTGCGTCTATGGTGTTTTTTTCACAAAGCAAATTAAAACAATGTAATTTGTGAAGTATAATATATATATATATATATGTTTTATATTGAGACATTTTGCAATTTTTGTAAATTATTTGGAAACAATATGAATCAACACTTTATTACATAATATACTCTTAATGTTTTCATTTTGTCTATGGTGTTTTGTTTTTCACAACGCAAACTGAAAATGTAATTTGTAAAGTATAATATATATGTAACATTCTATCTCTTTGTAATTAATTAATGCAAGAAACTGCTTATCAGGACATTTATCTAGATAAAGTATTACATTCTATTAACACAGACTTTCTTGTAGGACACTGCTTGGAAACAATTTTTTTCCATAGCCTTGTTATAGCTCCATTTTCTATTGGATTATCTAGATGCCAATATTGATCTAGAATTGTAATTCCATAATGTGATGACTAAGCTGTCAATAATTATTTTTGCAAAATACCTTTAATCTCAACACCATTTATCTGTAAATCCTATTGAAATGTTTTACCATAGCAGAGACATATGCTTCTGAAATAATTCACCTACAAATTGTTCACTATTACCATTAAATATGTTCCAGAATATGAGATTCACTACTCCTATAGCCTCTAGAAGATCATCCCTTTTAAAATGCTCACAAATTTATGAAGATAAACTTTTTGAAATCTTTCTCAATTTCATCCTTGTATCAGAAATAACATTCTCATATAAGATGCATGTAATAGGAACTTCTTCAATTTTTCTCCAACCAAATCAACTCTTTGTTGAAACGTATGCATTGGTATTTCCTTCCCATTAACAACTATACAAATATAATCCTTAATATTGAATTTTAGATAGCAATTAGGATCCTTTATGTCTATTAACATTTTCTAGTTCTCAAATATAGGCCCTTTAAAACTCTCTTGGGACATGTACAACATATCTAGAGTTTGACAGACACGTTTCCTCAACCGTATGAAATCAACAATATATATTGACCTCTCTTGAGCATGTTTACTCAAACAATTGATTTCCCTTAACATGGGGAGAATTCCACTTAGTGTCAGTAAGGTTTCCAAATCAGTTAATTAGTATAACAAATATTTTACCTTGTCAATTTTTCTACAATATTTATACACATAAAACCTACCAACGATGGATATTCTTGAAAAATTTTGCATGCAAGTTCATACATAGAAATCCACCTTGTATCTACATCTTTAAGCAATTTTTTACCATCAGTCACACCAATTGTAATTTTTGAAACTCTAGGAATATTTTAGGACTACTAGACATATATGCATGCAGGTCACGGATCAACTCTTCTAATTTTGCAACACTATCAAATGTGTTAACTATTTTATATGAAAGATTCATTTTGTGCACCATACAATGGATTGGAATCATGTATGGTGAAACAAAGGTTTGTATTTGAATACAAAAACCATTTTTATTCCCTTGTATTACTATTCCACCATCCGTACTCAATGCGAGACCAATTTAGTGGTGATACTATCATCAAGCATTCCTATTATATTTATGAGACTTGAAATAGCCATCTTGTATATATTCTCTACATTGCATTTTCTTTCATTTTCTATACTATTAATAAATGAGGCATCCTTTAGTGGTTCTATAAAGTATAGATGTTAATACAAACCAAAGTTGTGTTGTCAATATCTGTGACCTCATCAATAGACAATGATAAAAAGTTTGTATGTTTTACTTTTTCTTTCAAATCCTCCTCAATCATCGTCGAAAAGGAAATTTCCCAAGCAATCTTGTTGTCCGACCAATGGGATATTGGAAGATTAGGAAATCCATTAAGTTGAAATAAAACTTTATAATCCTGAAAATTAGAAATAGGTCTACCCTTTTTTCAGAATATGGTAGATAGTTATGAATTGTGTGGTTTTAGCTCACATATTAGTCTGAACAACTTTTCCTAGTTGAGTTGTAATAGTTCCTCCTTTATCAACAAGCTTTTATAGGATACTTCTAGTCATTTTCATACTCTTCAAAGATATGACATGCATGCATTCTTTTACATTTTTCTATCTGTGTGTTAGTCTTATTTGACCATTTTCTTGTTTAACTGCAATATATTATTTACCACAATTATTTTCCAATTTGAGTTGTATTTTGTGATCCTTTCCTAGTTTCTAGCTACAAATAGTACATTTACATTCAGTTGGAATATCATTACCTTTTTCCTAGGTTGAATCGGTTCAATGAATGGAAACTTAGCTACCCAATCGAACTTAAAATTCCTTCTAATGGTCCAATTACTTCTCTTTCTTTACACAATTTTTGGGTACCATTATCAACTGTAATAGGCATTTGAACACCCTATGTATACATATCTTCATTTTTTGGATCTCATCAACATCAATGGGATTTTCTCTATTCTCTTTCTTTTCAAAGAATTGAGAGTAGGGTTTCTAGTTGAACTTGGTGTTTGATGACTGGAAATGTCTTCTCTTTGTTCCATTTTGTAATTAGGATTGTCCTCAAGGGGAGGCATATCTTTAGCTTATTACATATCTTCTACTTGTATGTCTAATGTAGGAACATAATGAGGATTGTCCTCAAGTGGAGGCATTTCATCATCAATGGGATATGTTGCATCTCGCAAAAATGGGGATAATGGGAATTTTAAAATTTTTATTATTAAGTAAAATATTAGAATTTGTAATTTGAAAATAAATAAGGTGATTTTTATTTAGTTCATGTAGTACATGCATTTGGTGGGTATGGGGGTTACACGGCACTAGCATCTAATTCTTCTTGATCATTTTTCTTGGATAGCTAAAATATGATAATAGATTCCATTTTTTGGAATGGCATTCCACATTACGAGTACTAGAGGATCCTTGACAAGGCATTTTATCCCATCTAAAGACTAAAGCATATAATCTGAAATCAAGGATGGAATATATTGTGGCAGTGGAACACTTGATCGTATTTGGGTGATGGAAGATGCATCCCGGAGATAGGAATATGTAGTCGAGTACTATAGTATGCGAGATGGGTGACAAAAGGATGCAATCAAAGACGAAAGATGATACGGGTAGGTGACAACAAGATGCAATCAAAGTGAGGTGACATGTAAGCTAGATAATAGGAAAATGCAAGAAGGTGACAGGAATATACGTCCAGAATCTACCACAAGAATATGCTCTCGATTATAGGAAAATGTAGTTGGGCATCTATAATAAACAACCAGCGGCTACAAAAATCAACCATGCATCTGGACTCTATAATATACTTTTGGGTCATGTTTCTAGCCTATGTTGTTTTAGAAACTCAAAATAATATATGCATATGTTTGGAGATGTATATGCTAGCGTATGTATAATGTAACCCTCGCATTGGGATGAATATATGTATTTATATGAAATTTATTATAAACACTAGGTGAACCTACTCCCGAAACTAAATTGCTCCCAAAATCTTTAGGTGAAATGCTTCTCCAGAAGAATCTTATAAATCACTAAATCCAAATTTCAAAAATCTAAATTTTCAAAAATTCGTGAAGAATCACAACTAAAATTTTCCCTCGCCTAAAGGTGGCCCATATTCCTACAATTCCTATATTGGAAAGTTTTGTTTTCATAATCAAGATTATGGATGTGAGTTGTGTCTCCCATTTGAAGATTCATTTTATCTGGTATACCTTTACTAAGATCCACTTCTATACACAGATCCTAACAAAAGTAAGCAGACCATTGTCTAACCTCTTTTCATCTTGGTTGATGAACCTCCCTATACTATTGTCGATATCTTCCATAGTCAGGAAAAAGTGGAGAGGAAGGTTTTGAAATCTCACCCAAATAGGGTACACGTGAAATGGAGTAGGAGTTTTGATCAAGATGTAAAAACCATGGGGTAGTGAACAACCTTGTCATACCCCAGAACCAAGGGCCTTCATCAATAGTCCTTTGATAATCCTCTAGCTCATATAAGTAGACTATAAATACTTTCTGTTTCATAAAAAAAAGTATTCACAAATTTCTATCTAGGAGGAATGAATCCAATGGATCAGAGCATTTTTAAACTGCCAAAGACCATTAAATTTGCATACGAGGGCCTTACTTTCCTATTTTTTTCTTGAAGACAAGAGCTTCATCACTTTTATCTCCAAATCAAGGGATTTGATGCTTGTTCCACAATGTAGATAGGGGGAGCAGGAGTTGTTGCAGTTGAAGTGGAAGTGGTATTTTTAAACAATGCCTCTCTAAAAGGTGCAATATTTTATGTTTTGGCTCCACCCAATAAATGACTAGTCATGGAAATCATTGAATCTCTTCCAATCCCATAAGAGATGAGAAAGGATTCATCATTCGAGCTCTGCAGAAAAAACTAGGTCTATTAGATCAACCCTGCAACTCAATTTATGGGAAAGAACAAATTTAAGATCCCTACCAAGAGCAAGGCATGGGATCTAGATGTAGAGGGTGGAGCCATTCAAAGTGGGAACAAGCACTTGTTAAGATCTCATGAAATAACTCGGTCCAAGAGCTAGAGAGGACACTTTGAGCCCACCATTCACCTTGTTTCTAACCCTAACTGATTCTTGGACATTATATTTAGATCCTACAATCAATGGAGAGGGGGCATATTTAATGACCAAAGATCAGTGAAAAATCCCACAATAACTAAAACCCCATCTTACTTGTCCATCACTAGGCCCGAAATCCCATGTAATAACTCATATACACCCTACCACCAATACCCATAAAATCATCCCCGCCGCCAAGGGCCACATCTAGTCGACTAGGGTTAGGGAACTCAGTCAAACCGTAACTCACCATTCCTTTGAATTTATCTTTTTTATTTATGTTTAATAAAATAAATTAGGTGAAATATCCTATAATATACATTTTTTATAGAACATAAATTACATATAAAAAAATTAGGATTTTTTTCTATATTTGGTAAACAAAAAAAACATAAAATAATTTATTATCCTTCATAGGATATTTTTCCCATCACAATTAGGTAGATAAAGCTTATCTTTGATATAATATGTGTATTTAAATTATCAATATGCAATAAAATAAATAGAAAATGCAATAACAATAGAATTATAATTACATAAATGACATATAGAAAAGAGACACATAATTTATCCTATGATAACCATTCTAAACAAAATACCCAACACATTAACCTTAATTTATTGCATTAACTTGAGCCATATTAGAAATAAAATAATGTTCCTTCAAGGAATCATACTAGAAAAATAATGTAAGACAAACATGCAAACTCAATCATGTCTTCAAACATACAAAATTCTATTACTAACATGTACTACCATTAACAACTATGACAAAAACATTCACTCATATAGAAAATACACCTATATAACTATTCATCACCTTTAAATATCAATTTCTTGGGAAACAAGATGGTCCTAATAATAAAGAAAATAAATCTTAAAAACAAGGCATGAATCTTAATTGTTGCTTTTTCCACAAGAATCATAGTTAACTAATTGACAAGTGTTATCCAAGATTCTGTTAAATAGGAAAATGCATATAAATTATGAGACAAATTCCAATGAATTTTTATCATAGTGAGATCATACATCAACCCTATATACAGGAAATATTCAATATTATATGTGCCCATCATTAAATATATATTATCACATATAATTTACTTTAAGTTATCATTCACCATATGCTCACTTTATTGTCATAGACCTTCGTAAAGGTCTTTACATCCATCATCTAAATTATCAATATAACATCATTATAGGGACATATGAACTCATAAAAGACAAATTTACTACCCCATAAGAGTATAGTAATAATTTCAAATTCTAAAATATCATTTAAACACAAATGGGTCATCAATATAATTCTTAAATCTTATCATGTGTATTTTACGAAGTTTTCATGTTTAATACCTCTATCAAACACATGAACCCAAGTTCTAAATTTCCAAAAAAATATTATCATTTAATAGCCCATAAGATATTTTAATAAGGACTCAAACCAACATATATATATAAAAGTACCTTCAATTTCTGGATCATTACTAAGGTTTGTAAGTATGAGTTAATACAAGATCAAGGAAAATTTTAGTGGTGAATATTGATAATTTGGTTATTTCTGGAGATTTCAAAACTGGTATTTGGATATTTGGACAATGTATACCAACCAAATATTCATAAAAAAATAATCAAAAACATGATTATTTCTTGCAGCTCACATAGTTGAATGATTTCTAATATCAAAACATTATTTAATAGATCACCTTTAAATCGACAGACCAAGATTTTAAAACATGTTTGGATTCCCATGAATTCTATGGGAACTCGATCACAACCATTAACATTTTAGAGGGAAAATTTAAAATTTGATTATTTTTTTCCAGTTATCTCTCTTATCCCACTCTTTATGTTCTCTCTTTCTCGGTGTCCCTGTGTGTGTGTGTGTGTGTGCGTGTGCGTGTGCATGCGTGTGTGCGTGTGCGTGTGCGTGTGTGCGTGTGCGTGTGCGTGTGCGTGTGTGTGTGTGTGTGTGTTTGTGTGTTGATATGATCAAATATATTGAAGGCACCAATTCAAGTAACCATATATTCAATTAAAGGATTATCTAAGCTTAAAATTAGAATAGGGATTTTATTCTATGTGATATGCTTTAATTAAGGAATTCATGAGATAATTTAAGCCATAAAAGGTATTACTTGTATTCTAATTTGAATTGGTTCAACTAACAATCATTTGGAGCCTTGAAAATAGAGGCATTTACAATGGAAACTATCCCACATCCCCAAATGATTGAAGATCATATGTGTGTATATAGAAAAACTCATTCTTAGTATAGTGGAGGAAAGGCTTCACGGGACACCTTTTAGAAAAGTATTGAAAATTTTCAAAGTAAAGGAAGACTAAGGAAGAGGACTTCAAAGAAAAATAACATAGGATGTTGACACATTGCAAGAGATCAATGATTGGGATATAATTCCAATAGTATTTGTGAGGAAGCCTTGAGATATCATAAGATTACTTCAAATTACGTGAAATGATGTCACATGGTCAAGGGATCAATAGTAAAGGTTTAATCATGGGAAGGATTGGGGAAAATGAGTCCATATTTCATAACTCAATAATGTATTTTGGTTAAGTAATAGATATAATGCACTTCATGCTATCAATATATAATAGAAAAATGAAATATAACCTAAAGAAGATAATTGAAATTTGAAAAACCAATTTTTAAAATTAGCAAAAAAAAGATTAGAATCTCCTTTACATCTATAGCCATTTTTATGATTTATTTCATTTTAAACATATTCATGGTAGTCATTATTGTATGATTTTCCATCCTAATGAATCCTCCTTTAACAAGATTTGCCACCCTTTTTATAAGTTTTTTTTTCATGGGTTCCTTAACTTTTTCCTTATACAAGACAATATATTGAATTGAACTACACATATATGTGGGCCCTTTCAAACATTTACATGAAAAACATAAACCCAATACAATGGTTTATTTCACTACAAAAGAAGCATCAAGTATAATCATGATTATATAGCAATAAAGAATTCTAAAACTTTATCCATAGATTCATAATAGTCAAGAAAGTGGAAAATTACAATAATTGTTCTAATGAACTCTATTATTACATCTTGATCATACACGTTAAAAAATATTATTTCAACAAACCAACTATTTATATAGTTTCCAAAAGAGAAATAGAGGAAATCCAGTTACATAAATTGAATTTTATGCATTGATCTCAAGTATATGGGTGGGTAAAATACTAGTAAACTTATATATAAGATGATGTCTAGTTATTCTTTTGTGTTTCCTTCTCATAATAAAGAACAATAGAATTTATTAAACTTAATAAAACAAAAATTCCATAGAGTAAAATAAAATGGAAAATTAAATTTAGATTAAAGCATCATAATATCAACATCCTTCAATTTTCGTCTTATTTCTTGCAATATCCTACAACATGTATGGGTCATCTAGAAAAATTACCATAACTTAATTTTCATTGGTTGAACATAATCCATTTTCATCTTATTTTTGGCAAGATTGTGCAACATATATGGGTCAATTGGATATAAAATTTGATATGATTTAATTTTCATTGGTTGAACATAATCTATATTTTCATTGCATTTAGTTATTTCATTCCATTAATAAGCAAATTCTAAAAGAGATAAACCATAAAATTCCTTTCCCATAATATATCAATGATTAGGAGTAGGGTTAGGAATTAAAATTCATGATAGAGAACTATTAAACACTTTTTCACAAATTTCCAAGCATTTTACCAAAAAAATTCCCAAATAATTTGTCTTCAAGACAATACACAAAACCAATGTGTTATGTCATGTCAATACAATGATGAAAAAGCTGGTATACCAGTCTTTTTGTCATATTTTTAAATACTCTCAAGAAATACACACACACACACACACACACACACACACACACACACACACACACACACACACAAATATGGTATTCCTTTTCATCCATACAAGGGTTTATACACATACATAGAGGAAGAATACATAATCAATTAAGGAGGAAAGTGATTAAGAATGCCATCCATTATTTTATTTTTAATATTACACGTAATGGAATCTAATTCTCATATACACAATGAAAACTAAGGGAAATCCATGCATTGTGGGTGATTCCCTCACGTTCTCATAGGATTTTGGTCTTTTCTCGACCATTTCTTCCAAACTTATATCGTGTCTATAACTAGAGACTTGAGATTCTCAATACAAATCCACATATTTTGTCTATGATAGAAACTATTCCCATTTTGAACCCTAAATCAAATGAAGGTAGCTTCAATTTCTATGATAGAGAACAAGAGAGACTTAATTAAGCATCAAACTCATCTTAGATTCCTAGTAACATTTTAGATGTCATGTTATAATAGCTTCTATGTATAATGAGTATTAGGGTGAAGGAAAATATAAAATAATATCCTTAATTACAAGAGACAACTTCCTATGAAATGTCCCCAAAAAAAATTTTCATGGTTTTATTACAATATTTTACCACTCAAACTCATCATGTCAATACAAATAATTTGTAGTGGTATCCAAACCCTAATCTGAGATAAAATTTCAAACACATTTCAATATTTTATAAATCTTGTCAAATTTGTAACCCAATAGATATATTGAGGTCAATATTTCACTTTCCACATATATTTCATGCTTCATAACAACTCTTAGGCTATTACAATATCAATTATAATATACATATCAAAAAATCAAACAAGGTTGACATTATTATAATCACTAAATCCAATTATCCACTTTAAATCATAGACTATAATACCATGTACTACATAGAAGATAACGTCCTGAAACTATCTAAACATTATAATTATCATAGAGCTTATACCCAAATGAGGTGTCTACTTAAATCTAGAAAGCATTGCATTGTGAGTTAGGCAACTTTCGACTAAATGAAAAAAAAAAAAAAAAAAAAAAGTATGAAACTATACTATGGTCATATAATCATTTTCCTTAATTCTTCAAGTCCCTTTAATTTCTTACAAATAAGGGAAATGATCATATCATCGAACACCTTAGAACAAGGTACATAATACCAATCAAACCCAAATTATTAAAAAAATTGTCACATATTATCACATGCGAGGTTATAGTATTTATAGACCATTGATAGTTATTATATGCCAAGTTCAAGTTAAATATATAATATGGTCAATGGTGCTTTAACAATATCAAATTATATAGATTCAACTCAAAGTTGTAACCCATCATGTATTCTATTCTACTGAAAGGAGTATTAGAAATTACGAAGACAAGTCTGGTTCTAACATGGTAGTGACCACATTATACCAATATAAATGATAAAGGGTCATGTCCATGTCCAAAATATGATGTGCCATTTATGCTAAATAAAATAAGTAGAGAACCATAATGCATACCATAAGACCTCAAGTCTATTATTTATGCCATAGAACATCCATTAAGGTTTATACCAAATGTATAATTTACCAGAAATTTTGAACCCATATAGTCCATTAAGTAAAACCTTTATCTTGTTGCGTAGGTGTAGCTAAAATATGACCAAGTAAAGTGCAAGCATTCATATCAATGTCTTTCCTTATGGTACTTGATTCTCAATCACCAAAAGTTTCTTGACATCACATGACTTGCAATAAGGCTCAAAGAATCTTTAGTACATTAGTGTGGCATTGGTTACCTAATTTGTAAAAGAAGCTCTTGTTGATAGTCATGAAGACATCTATTATAGGGGTAATTGAATGAGGATGTGACAAAAGGCTTAAAAAATAATTGGTTCTTAGGTTATTTAAAGAAGATTAAAAATAGGAGATTCCTTGGTGGCTCAGTACAATATTGGAGGAAGAGTTCATGAAGTAGAAAAACATATGGATGAATAAAAAAATAATGGATGAGCAAATGGGGCATTGGTATATAAGAGTTCTCAAACATCAATGATGAAATAAAAAAGAGTATGAGAGAAAAATCGATGTAACCATATAGACAAAGCAACTTCCCGTAAGAAAGAATACTATTTAAAATAATTAAATCACGTCTATAATTATAACGAAAAATCCTATAGAACTAGCGTAACTCAAGTTGAGATGAAAATATTGATAGCTCACCATTGGATTAGCCCACATCATTTTAAGTGTGAAATGGACATATGGACATTGCCTAAACAACGATGAGAAAAAGAAAACATGTTTACGCTATACTTTGGGATGGTGAAGCTAGAAAAACACGTAGTGCCCAAGTCTTAGTTAATATCATCTGAAAGATTATGATGATAACTTGAAAGTAGACACTTTGACCACTATTTTGAAGAGGCTTATGGTGCATAAAAGAAACAATCTTTGAAATTGGGAATTATAATAAAAAAATCTAACAGCAAACACGGAATGAAAATAATGAGGATTTTAAGTTGTAATTACATTATTATAATCTATTGATTCAATCACATAGGGCAAGTGGAAACATTCCCACTTTTACACCATAGGTAGCCAATCGTATTCAAATACCTAAAAAAATATGGCGTCTAAGTACAACGTGGGAAGCGTCCACGCATACAAGAATCTCGGTGAAGAGCGTGTGGGGATTTCAAAGTTGGCAGACAGGGTGTGGCCCGTGGAAATTTACAAGGACACTGGGCCATTACATATTAGAGAAGGAATAGGATTTTTATTTTCGCGCTCCTTACAAGCTCGGGGAATTCAATGAATGTATCCTAATCCCGTCCCGTTCAAGGAACATCAAGCGAAAGTATAGGAAATAGAGGTGGACGGTGTACAGGGATTTGTCTTTTCTTTTAAAGATGGCAGACAGTGGAATATGAGTAGACAGCAATGTTAAAGTTATAACAGTGATTGCGATTGAGTGAAACGAATGCATTGCCTATTTTTAGTAATGTCTTCGCTTCAATGAAGACTTCCAGTTCCAACTCGCCGTCATTCACTCCCACGACGATGTTGGATTTCGAGCGCCCAATTATCACGTCAACACCCGTCAAACATTCGCCATCGCCACTTTCTCTCGAGTAGTTTGATGCGAAATTCCCGAGGCACTTACTATCTCACAATCCCTTTTATTCGAAATCAAATTGGAGTTTGGTACTTAGTCAAACTCCAACAATGATATTCAAAGTTCTTTCGCTTTGGTTGAAATTCTGTTGGTTTTAACTAGCAATCGTATGTGGGAAGTGCAATGGGTACCATGAGCGGTAGTTAATAAATATATGTGGAAGAAAATGTTAATAAACATAGAAATATATGTCAATTATAAAGAAGAAGAATTTATAAAAAAATGAAAACGGGGAAAAGCACCTATGCTGGTTTTTTCAGCTTTTCTAATTTTTACACAAGGTCCCACTGATATTTTGGAGAACCGATCTAAATATATGTTCAAGAAAATGTTAACAAAGACGGAATTGTATGAGAACTATAAAGAAGAATAATTTACCAAAAGGAAAACTAGGTAGAGCGGCGATTCTAGCCTCTTCAACTTTTCTAATTTTTACATGAGGTCCAAGTGACAATTTGGAGAACCGGTTGAAAGAGAAAGGAGGTGAGATTCGAAGGTCATGAAGGGAGGGAACCACGGAGATAGTTGTGAAAGTAGGGCCCTATCTTTCACGAGCTATCACTCACAATGTCAATTGTCACTTTGTGCAAAGTAAGCCCTTACGATTTGTGGATTGTTGAGGGTTATGTGTGCTCCGCGAATGTATGCTCTGCAAATGTCTGCTCCGCTCCTTAACGCGAAAACCCTAATCCCTAAACAGGGAAACCATGGACTTGCTAAAAAAATTCCATGGGCGCGGCGCTGCTGCTACTTGAGGTTTTTCGAGCAAAAAGGCTCTACTCGGGGGATGCCATCGCGGATCCGCATATTTCATGGATAAACTTAGCTTTCACTGCTCCTTCTCAGCCTATATCCATGTCTCATGGTGGCGACATTAGGGGGACCTAAGATCTTAACGCTGTAGCAGGTACAAACAAAAGTGGAGGCATTTTTCAGGTTCCCTCTCCTAAGGCTGGTAGGGTTGACACAGATGTCTCTACCATGAACACATCCTTCAAAGATGCATTGAATGGTAAGAGATCCCCTATGAAACCTGCAAGCATTACCCCATGTGTTTCATTTGGGGAAGAGGTTATTTCTTCTAAAAATACTATGAGGAACACGCATTAATATGCAAATTTGGAGGTCTATGGCCCAACCTTCCTACACTTCATGATTGGATCTCCAAGCATTGGACTCCGATACTAGTTGGAAGGATAGATTTGTACCCGTGTGCTAAAGGTATTTTCATTGTTGTTTTTTCTTCAATAGCTGATAAGAACACCATTGCATCCAAGCTTTGGGTTTGCCAGTCTAGATACTTGGTTATGAAACCTTGGTTCCCCTCCTTTAACCCGCTCACTAAATCATTCTCCTACAAACTTGTTTGGATCAAGCTACCCCATTTACCTCTTCAATTTTGGAGTCACAAACATACATATGTTCAAGTATCAAGAGAAAGGGAGGAATGAAGATTTTTTTTTTTTAAGATCTTTAAGTGTGCAATTTTAATATATACATTTTCATTACCTCTAATGAAATTCCAAGTCAAATAAACTTATAATTCTAAAATCAACAACCATAAAATTACATTTTGATAAAATCTTTGGCATTTATCAATTAGAAATAACATAAGCCTCTCAATATATTGTCTTCAAACTATCTAGGATACAACAAAATAACGATGCAATATGTATTCTCAAACTTGGGAAAAGGGAAACTAAAATTATATCGATGTTTTTGGATGTTTTGATGCATGACCATTTCTAGGAGCCAAAAATAAATGCCATTATAAAAGGACATTACATTATCGTTGAATATGTCTTGTAAATTACAAACTTTATCAAACTTTGACAATCATATAATTAATATTTAGAAAGTCAAAAAATACATGAATGCGTTTTAAGACATTCACCTCTAAAATAAATTAGAAGAAACCATGTTTTTCTTCCAAAACAAGAATAAATACATTCAAAAAAAATTGAAATCAAATATGAACACTTTGATCAAGGAATTTTATTGAACAATTTGAACAATATTCAAGAAAGAAAAATGTTTTAAATGTATGGAAATTTACACATGAAATGATACCAAGACAAATACTAATTGTTCCCATCCTTCATTGCAGCCAAGAACAAGGAGTAAAAATAAATGCAATCACAATCTCTATAAAATTTCATGGAATCAAGATGAAGAATTGTAAAAGCAATTAATGCAAAAAAATGTTTATGACATTTATATTGAAAACATAATAGAAAAAAATTGAAAAGGAGAAATTAATATCATCTCACCAACAAACGAAGAGGCAATGATAAGAGACCATATCTTTTCGATTCATTCATCTTTTTCATCTATGATGGAAAAGTATTCACAAAACACAATATTATCAAAATATGGATTGTTTATCTTGACATATATATACAAAATACAAATTTCTCCATATACAAACTTCAAATTCTTAGTATATAATAAAACAAAAGTAGGATCCAATGTATATCTACTAACTATGAAAAAATTATGATTGAAATGTAAAAACTAACAATTAAAATGCACGAGAGACTATGCAAATGTATGTCAACCAATAAAGATGTGATGTAAGAGTAAAGAGATTAATTTGGGATTATTCAAACATATAAAGGGGAATTTATTTTGGATTGGTTCTTTGTGAGAAATGAAAACTAAAAGTAAATGAAAGACAAACAATAAGTAGTGTAAACCTTTCCTTAGAGTCTTCTTGCAAACCATAAGATAAAATTGTTGAAGTGTTAATACACCTATTGGATCTCTTGAAATTGTTTGAATGTTGGTGCTTAATTTATCTCAAATTGAAGAAGAAACGCTATAAGAAAGAGTGAACATGAGGATGTAAATTTGAATGGAAAATGAGCATAGATTTGCTACAATTTCTTAAAGCTTCGAGGATTGTTTGTGAAGGATATAACATGTTATTTATAATGGAAGGAGTGACTATGGATTGGATCAAGGTTATTAATGGGATCTTGAATGAATTTTCTTATAGTTGTTCAAATGGATTGACTATACATTTAGGGGTGATGAACTTTTTGTTGGCAATAAGTTTTATTCATGAAAGTGGTTATATGTGCATTATTAATGTTGCTTCCACCTTTGTAGGATTCTAGAAGTGGAGTGGAGTGAGGTAGTTTAACTTGAGTGACTAGGATAGTTAAAGTGGAGTGTGAGTAGATAAATATATTTATTTCTATTTAAATAACTAATTAAATTAGCTAAGGGATGTGAGTGGGTAATTAACTATTTAATTAAATTATCCAAAGGACATAGGAGTATGTTTAAGAATGATTATAATTAATTTAATTAATTATAAATGGATGTGGGTGAATTTTAAAGCATGATAGATGATAATTAAATTACTTAAAGGGGATGTGAATGAATCTTTGAGATATATCAAAGGATAGTGGGCTAGAATGCATTCTATTTTGGCATATTATGTAAAGGATGTGGATAATTAGGAATGGATAGAAATATGTATGTATTTTTAGGGTGTCTATTTTCCCCCTCTTTAAAGTGTTATTACAAAGTAATAGCATTTTAAATATAGTAGAAACATGTAGATTAGTGAGCGAAAGATAGGGAATCATGGTGGACCTATTTGATATGCCTCGGTGAAGCATTTAAATGCCCCAAGTGAGTATGGATGCTAAGGGGATGCCCCTCAAGTGGATGGGTGATGCAACAAAGTGGTGGACAATGTATTAATATGAAGAAGGAAAAGGCGGATGAGTCAAGGAGTAGAAGAATAATGGGAGTGAGTTTTCTCATAGCATGATCTTCCATTTAGATAGTAAAAGTTAGAGAAACCTTATTTTTTGTTGCACAATAGAGTTGTCACCATGATTATTAAAGAATCATGATGTTTAACCCATTATGTGTGCATAAAAAACACACACATAGCAAGAAAAAGACAAAAAAAAAAGTAATAAAACCTAATATACACATTAGATATATGTCATGGCTATAAATGAACCAAGATGGGAGCATAATATTCGTAATTGGTCCAAAGCAAGAAAAACTATAAAAAGGAAATCAAAACTAATATACATAGTAAAATTTTGCATTACAGCTATAAATGAGCCAAGATGATAAAAAAATACTTGAAATTGGTCTAGAAATAATAAAAAAAGCGTAAAAAAACTTGAAATAATGAAAATTAACTATGCCCCTAATGTGTTCCACAATGATAATTAAGAAAATTTAGATTCCCCAAAAAGATACTAACATGTGCAAGGGAATGGGATCAAATTGAAAGAGTAGATTTAAGAAAAACCTCATGACATTATTTGTTGGATCCATGATGAAAAATGATTTGAGTATAAAAAGGGTCATTACCCCCAAGGAAGGATATTGACATGAAAGGGAGAGAATGAGAGCCAACATTTCCCAAAACAAGGATGCATGTGAGGGAAATGATTGATTTTAATTTCCCTAAGCAAGGATACTAACATACAAGGGATAAGATGATTTGTTGTGGTATTCGTAATATGGTTGGAATGATTACTAGGGTATGTGTTAAAATTTTGATTTCATTGATTTATGTTAGGAGGGTATAATTAGATAGTGGGACACTTAGTAAAGATCATATGTCATTTGTGTTATTAGACTCCTTTTTTTTTTTGAGTTTTTATTTGAGCTTAATTTATGAGAAAAGATGGCTTAAAAAAATGATCATAGAGGAAACATCATTTGAAACCATATCTAAGATTTCACAAAAGTATCAGATGAGGGGTGGCATTAAGTAGTGAATAAATCTAGTGTTTTAGATGTATTTATCCATGCTAAAAACATTAGATCTAGGATAAAAATTAGTAAATTTAACAAAAGCATATTAGCACTTGAGTGCATAAATAGCCTATGAAATATGCTAACATTTTTTCTATGCACATGCTACTATTAAGTAAGGGCATGAGCGTTAAGATTGAAACACACCATCGTTAAAGTAAGAGCATGAGCATCAATGTTAATGCATTATCGCTTAGGTGTACATACTTAGTGTTTAGACAGTGTACACACTAGCATATAAGAATACATGCTAGTGTATTAATGGATGTGATAGCATAATTAGGTTATTTTAGAAGATGTTTTTGAAAGTTAAATAGAAAAAAATGATATATAAAATTTTATGGGATGGTTTTGAGGAGAGATACTTATCATTAGCCATTTTTAAGAGTGCATGGAGTGACTGGGAATTGAAATTGTTCCAAGGAGATTTACTCATATAACAGAAGAAATTGTGTGCACTACTAGAGATAATAGGGTTGAGTTTTATTGCATAGTTACCAGCTATTATGCTAAACCATTATTTATTAACCACGTTGGCCAAGCGATGGCATAGTGAGATCCATAATTTTAGGTTGTTGACTAGTGAGATGATGGTGACTTTAGAGGATGTGTATCAGATCCTTCTATTGTAGATATAGGGCTGATTAGTATAGTTAGATGGAAATGTCACGTGGATACAGACATATATAATGGATTTATATTTGATGGAGGACATACCTAGATAGGGGATGACATGTGCACCTATATGAGTGCATGGATGATTCTATAATGGCGTATTACCTATTTATTAGATGTCTCTTATCAGCAACTATTTTCTACTGGATAAGAATGGTAGTCACTTCAGTTGGGCATGATAGGTGTAGTTATAAATCTCATGTATGGAACATTGTTCACTTGGGTGCAGTGTATCTTATCCCATTTTTTTATGGATTTACACTTAATGTCCTATATGGAGGAGGGGAGTGTGAGTCCAGTGACACTACTATAGATATGGTCATGGGACCACATAGCTATTAGATGACCAGTGGGGATTCTATGTGATAGAAACCAAATGAGACATCATAATTTGGATGGGAGACAATGGGTGGTTACTGGTGGAGACAATCGGTGCTATAAGAGAGGACACATGGGGGATATAGGTTTATACCATGAGCATTTTATGACCTTCATTTCATATGGTGATATGGAGACCATACCAGATATATATCGATGTATCATATATGTGATAGAGTTGTCGATAGTAGAGGTGGATCACATTATTATCAATAGTCACAGCCACATACTAGATATGTATAGGGTGGACATGGTTAGTGGTAGTTAAGAGTGATACAACATATACTGGTGGGTATAAGTGTTAAGTTCATTTTGTAAACGAGATAGTGGACTTTCTTCCATGAATCATGGAACAAGCAACATGGAAACTTTCTTTAGAGTTATACTACAATCATAAGATTCTCGAGCATAGATTGTGGATCCATGGACAATGTCAAAGTACATAATTGGTATGTAGGGATCATGCCTAAGTGGCTTACTATTATCACAAGAAGTATAATAGAGTGGGTATAATGGAGACAACCATGGGTGGGCCACAGAGAGGAGTTGGGGATAGACTAGGATAGGATGAGGCTAAGGCTATGTTACATGGAAAAGTTTACATAGGCTCCATAGGTAAGTTATACGGACACAGGTGTAGCATAGGTGTGTTATGGCCCAGGTTCCATATATGTTCATTTAGCCTCAAGGCCATTACAAGTACCAGTTCATATTTTGGTTGTGTAAATGTAGGTACTATTACATTTACCTTTATAGATTTTGGGGCATGAAAGAGGTTCCATCAAGTTACACCAAATTCATAGTGCCATACAAGACTAGTAGGTTCCATTATCGCCATCAAGGCCACCTAGACTAGGAGAGGGAGCTAGATAAGGAGGGGATGGAGATGGTGATAGTGATGATGGTTGGGGAAATCCAATAGAGAAGGATGTACCTGACAACATGATACCTAGGTACAACAATTGTATGATATGAGCTCCATTCGGCCGCTAAGCTATTGTGACATTCACAGAGGAACAATTTAGCACCAGAGGTATTTAGTTATTGTTCATACAAGATGTATCCTTCATTACGATGCATTTATCCTAGATAGGATCATAGAGATAAATGGGTTGAGATAATGGATGATATAGAGGAAAATGAGAGATGAGTTTTTCATAATTCAAATGAGTGACCATTCAGTGAGATGTCATGTGTTGTGTGGTGAGGAAGGTAGTATGAGTGATGTGATGTGGGATGTTATTACTACATCACATGAGGCAATATATTATAGAGCTTTATATGAGGTGGTAATTCTTGATGGCCGAGAGAGCCCAAAGTATAGTCGTAGAGAGCAGTTAGCTTGTCCACCAATCATAGAGGTTTCTAGGTTAGTGAGATCAATATAGATGCCACCACTAAGAGGTGGTAATGATAGACCAAGAATTCCTAGCATAGGAGAGAGTCATCCATGACTCATTATTTAATGATATAGTGTATATTTTTTTATATGCCTCATGATGAAGGCACATTTTTGTAGATCAATTCCCTTGATGGCATGTTGATATGTATATGATTTTTTTGGTATATGTGTACATGGACATTTATTGATGTATATGATGTTTTGTGGTTGACATTCTATGATGTATACATGATATATGGACATTTGACATGACATATATTATGATGAGATGTTTTATTTTATTTGATGCAGTTGTAGATATGATTACATGATGGTATATATTAGAGTAGATGATGATTGTGATTTGATTTATTATGGATGTATGATGATTATCATGCATGTAGATGATTATTTGTTCATGTTATGTAGCTTTTCCTTTCATTCATGATGTATGATGATTGTGTTGATTCTAATTTATTATTACACATTTATAATTAACACCATGATTAAAAACACACACAAAAGAGACTACAAAATAATGACAAGATTGCAAACAAACCCTTATGCATACAATAATACAGACACACCAAGATTATATACAAACCAAGATGCTAACAAAATTACTTACACTAAGTTAACATATAACAACAATAATGCAACACAACTTTAATAATGATATCTAACTATCCCTAATGTGTTCCACAATGAAGAATAAGTATATGTGAATGCCCCCAAGTAAATGATACATGTAAGGGATTGGATCGGACCAAAGAGTGGAGGAAGTAAGTAACTACTCCTCATGACACTCTTATTGGATCCCATTGAAGTTTAATCTGAAATTGGATTGGGTCAGTTTTCCAGAAAGGATACATGTGAGGAAAAAATTGAAAACTGAATTTTTTCCCAAGTGAGGATACATGAAAGGGTTGATTGATGGTCTTTCCCACAAGCAATGATACATGCCAAGGGTAAGAGAAGTAATAATCATAGGATGATTTGGAATGATCATTAGGATTATAGTCAAATGAAATGATATTGTTTAACTATGTTGATAGTTTTTGATTTTTTGGAAACATTTGCATGTTTTTTTGTTTTTATTTTTGACATTTTTTTATTTTTAGTTTTTGATGGATTTTATATTATTTTGGGATTTTGGATTTTCTATTTTTTTGGATTTTTATTTTATATGATTTTTTTAATTATATGCATACCAACAAAAAGGAAAGGTGTCCTTAAACCATATTAAGCATGACACAAATGAATAATCCCAATGAATACCAAAGGATGAAATATAATGGAAGTGGGTGAACATGATAGGTGAGCATGAGATTTCACATCCTAACTAGGAGGAACATGTGACACAAGGTGGTTTGGAAGGATGAAGGAAAAGAAATATAGAATGAAGGGATGTGGAAGACAAGTGGTTTATGTTGATATGCCCCCAACACTAGGGATACTCTTAGAGGATTTAGGAGTAGAACTTATTCAAATGAATCACATTCATGGGATATTTTATCTCTTTTCCATCTTCATCGGATAGTTTATATGCTTTGGAGATCTAAACTTAGTATTACAATGTAGGGTCCCAACCAATTAGGTTTGAACTTGCCTTATTTTTCATGCTCTTTTTAGTGTTCTTCTTATCTTATTCTCTTTAAGCAAAGGTCACCAATCTCAAACTATCTTGGTTTAATTTTTTATTATAGCTTGTGATGGAAGTCAATTATGATATAATTTTAGGTGATCCAAGGCACATATATGCCTCTCATCTAGGAGTTCTAGCTCTGTAAGAAATGTTTTGATGGTAATCTTCTTCATGCACCAGTGTTGTAATGATATGTGGAGGGAAGGGAGCTCAACTTCTATGGGTAATATATTTCAAACCATATACAAGGGAGAAGGGAGTGGCTCCATTGGAGTGCAAAATGAGGTTTGATAAGCCCAAAGGGTAGGATACAGTTGTGTGTGCCAATTTTGACCATGTTTATCAACAATATTTTCCAATATTGATTTTATCATTTTATTGGAAGCTTTAGATTGGCCATTGCACTGCGGGTAATACAGAAGTTTCCCATTATAGGTGGATATGGAATTTTTTAGCTAACTCCTTGACATTCTTGTTTTTGAAATATGTACCATTGTCTATAACAAGAGAGGTAGGGATCCCAAAGTGGAAAATGATGTGGTTAAAGATGAATTTTGAAATATTTGACCTTGACATAGGTGAGAGGCATGACCTCTATCCACTTGGTGAAATATTTAGTGGTGGTGATGATGAAGGTGTGACCATCAAAGGATGTAGGCTTTATTTTCCTACTAAGTCAATCCCCCATCTAGAAAAAGGCCAGGTGAAGTGATAGGTTGGAGGGCTTGTGAGGGCACATGAATAAGATTACCATGTCATGTGACATGCTTGGAATTTCTTGACAAAGGTACATGCATCTGATTCCATAGTGGGCCAATAATAACCACACACAAGATATTTTTAGCTAAGACCATGTCACTCATGTGTGTGCCACAAATTCTACATGAACTTTGACTAGAGTTTGATTAACTTCATCCTTGATTGAGACATCTTAAGAGAGTCCCATCATAGCCTCTTCTATATAAGGTGTCGATGAGGATAGTATAGTGTGAAGCATGTTATGTTAAGGCTCATTTATTATGGGCATTCATGTGTGGGGATAGGTTTTATCTTGGATGAAGGTATAAATGTCTTGATACCAGGGTTCTCAGACCAAAATTTCACACACCATGGTGGAATCACAGATCATATGCAGGCACCAAATATGTTTGATGAGAAACTCATTGTGTGTTTTATTTATATCAAATTCAATAAGGGACACGATAGTCACCATGGCATCTATTTCTTTTTTTTTTGTGCATGAGGAACTTGTTCAAATGTAATAAGCTGAAAGTACCCTTTGAGACTATTGACCATGCATTTATAAGGAACAATTTTATCATCCTTTACCTGATATTATCCATTTACTTGTTTGATTATCAAAAGAGAATCTCCAAAAAAATCATCTCTTTAAGCCACCAAGATATTGCAAAACCTAAACCTATATTAGGGCTTCATACTCTATGATGTTGTTAGTGCATGGGAAACCAATGTGGTAAGATTTGGGTATAACATCACCATCTAGTGTGTGTAGCACAATGCTAACTCCTGATCCATGCATGTTGTAAGATCCATCAAAAAAAAAATTCTAGGAAGGGACTACATCAACATATAATGATCTCTTCATCTGGAACTCAAAATGAAGTGGTTCAAAGCCCGAAAATGGTGTTGTGGTTAGTTGATATTAAGAGATTTCCTTTTATGGATTTTTGATTGAAAATTCTATGTCAAACTCACTTAGGAGTACAACCTAACTAGACATTTCAGCCTATTAGGATAGGTCTTGATAGTAGATATTTTAAAGGATCTACCTTGGCAATAAGCTTTTTTGTATGATTGAGTAGGTAATGTCACAACTTATGAAAGGTGAACGCTACTAACCAAACATAATTTCTTAACCTAGAATATTGAGTTTTCTGATGATAAGGTTCTACTAAGGTAGTAGATTACTTTGTTCCTTTGTCCCTTTGTCATTGTGTTAAGCAAAAGAAATGCCCCATGATGGCATGTTCTATTATAAATGTGTATAATAGCATAGGATTGTCTTGAATAGGTGGAATTAGCACCAATGGAGTTGATAGGTATTATTTTTCAACTTAGTGAAATAATCTTGGCATTCTTGTGTCCATTTGAACTAGACATATTTCTTGAGAAGATGATTAAAGTGATGACATTTATCCATGAGATGAGAGATAAAACATCAAATAGATGGATTTTCCTTAGAGTCCTCATAGGTGAAAATGATTTTGTGGGGAGGCATATCCATGATTGTTTAATTTTAATTTTTGGGGTCAAATTCAATCCCCTCTTGAGAGATCATGAATCCTAGAGATTTCCTTGAAAATGACACCAAAGACACATTTCTTAGGGTTAAGGTGAACCTTATACTCCCACAATCATTCAAATATACACCATAAGATGGATGGATGATCAACTCTGTTTTGGATTTGGAAAGAATTTCATCAACATAGTCCTCCATGATGTCATGAAGTAGATCATGGAAAATGACAATCATTGCATGTTGATAGGTTTCCCTATGTTCTTAAGGCCAAAAGGAATGACCTTGTAACAAAATGTACCCTGGGTGTTGTGAATGTTGTCTTGTGTTGGTCCTCCTTAACAATTTGAATCTGTTGTAACCTAAAAATCCATCCATTAAAGATAACATTTTGTGTCCTATTGTATAGAGTCAACAATCATGTCAATGTTAGGTAGGGAAATTCATCCTTCGACAAGCCTTGTTGATATCCTGAAAGTTAGTGATATAGATCTAGATCCTAGGTGTCTTCTTTGCAACAGGCACCATGTTAGATATCCACTCAGAGTAATATATAGATTGATATGAAGCCAACTTCAAGTAAACTTATGAAGTTCTACTTGAACAACAATGCAACCTTAGGATGCATTTTCCTCAATTTTTGTTTTACGGGTTTTGCATTTGGGTGAACCACAAGATTGTGCATGACAAGAGAAGGATCTAATCCTAGCATGTCCTTGTATGACCATGTGAAGACATCCTGAAACTCAGTAAGGAGTGTTGTGAATACCTCTATTTATGATTTAGACAAGTTTACACCAAGTTGTAATAGTTTGGGGTTATCACTTGTTCCGATGTTGATTGTGATGGTCTCCTCTACCAACATTTTTGATGTATCATTATCTTGAAAAGATGTGGTAGGTTTATGTAAGTCATCTAGTTGATCTAGAATTGATCTCCTCTCTCTGGTGCCTCAAAAGGTTTTCACCAGAGATGTGTCCTCCTTTTCCTTTTTATTTTTTTCTTTTCTTTTTTTTTCTTCTCAAATAGCACCTCGGTGAGGTTTTCACTATAAGAGATTGTATTTTTCTTTTTATTATTTTTATTTTTTTTTTTTTTTGATGGACTAGAGCACTCAATTCCTCTCTCAAAGTAAGTTTTGAAGCATCAAGGTCTATATCAAACCCTTCTTGTGATCTGATAAGGAATAGGGTCCCAGTCTCGAGAAACTCCTCGATGGCCTCATCATTCTGAAAGAGGTCCATGGAAATGATGTGATTTTTTTTGTCTTGATGGATAAGAGATGGGTAGATGATATAAAATTTGAGAGTATGATGGATAGGTGTTTGAGGAAGAGGTTGGTTTTAATGAGGTCTTCAAAAGGCTATGTGTGGAACTATCTCAACTTCGAGTCAAGTCCTCTTCACTAGTCATTATGTCAAATATTATGGGCCTCTTTTCAAAGGTTTCATAACCTAGACCATGGCGGTATATATTTTCTTCATATAGAATGGGTTCAAGATGGCCTTGTTCTTGTGGACCAAGTCCTTTTCCCTTCCATTTCATGTTTTTCATCATTTTATGAGCCTTGTTGTAGTCTATGGATTCATAGCAATTAGCCATCCATCCGATCCTCATATAACCAAGAGCCATCATATCCATGAATGTGTTCATCCTCTAAGTATCCATATTGTCTCTAAATATTTTTCCAAGATGGTAAACATGATATTATTTTAGATGGAGTGCATTGGGTCATCCATAACTACAGGAGATAATGGTAGCTTACCACATGAAAATCATTCTCAATATTGTATTCACCAAAACCTTTATGAGAAAAATTGAGTTCAGGTGGTGATTTGGAGTGTAGATGGATTTGAATTTGATGTAGAAGGTATGAGATTGGAAAATGTGTCGGATCAATGTGGTTATCATTTATGAACTAGTATGAACATGAGGTGAAGTTGATCTATATAGTATGGGACAATAATTTATGTGGTTAAACCTTCCTTCTTCTAAGAGCTTACAATATTTGAAAGGCTTAACATCAATGAGAAAGGTAAAATCTTTTTCATTATGGGGGAACTTGATACATTGGTGGAAAGTGGAAGGTATAACTTGCATTGCATGGATCCATGGCCAACCCAAAAGGATATTATATGAGGTTTCGACATTAACAACATGACATAGAGTATCTAATGTGTGTACCAACTTGTATGGATAAAGTGATGGTTCCAAAGGATTTTCTCATTTTTCATAACCATGGATGGTTATGATATTGGCTTCTAAGCTCTTTTTAGTATTCCTGAGACATCTTAACATCTTCATAGAGATATATTCAAAGTGGCTCCATTTTCAATAAGAACTCATTTGATCTTATGATCAGTAATGTAGGATTCAATGTACAATGAGTTATTATTATGAATATTGGGATTTAGGAGGTCTTGAGGACCAAATGATAATATAGGATACTTGAAAAATATGGGCAATGAGTGCCTAAAATTTTTTTGTTGAGATTCTCAAGAACACATGCCTCATGGAGAGCATGAGTAAGAATATCTTGGAAGGTAGTGAAGATGCTTTTAATAACTCCATGAGGGAGATATGTGTGGGTATCATCACTAGTTTCTTGACTAAATCATAAGGAGAAGACAAATATTTAGTTGTGGTTGTAGGTTTTGGATTGTTTGAGCCATAGGATTTGACACTTGAGGCTTAGTGGAAGTGGATGGTTGTTTCATTATGGGCACCCAAACCTTCTTTTTCATATGGCCACTACATAGTTAGGAGCTTGGAATTTGATGGTGGCAATGGAATTGGGTAGTTCTTCGAAAAATATATGATCAGTTAAAGTCAACATTATTCAAGGATTGGCATTTTTCCTTAGTTTTTCCATTCATACCATGCTTGGGAAAAGGATTTGAGAACACCTTTAAATTATCATTGGGTGTTTTATTAGGTGATGGGTCTTCGACCACAATGTCTCACTATCAATAAGATCTTGAATATAGTGATGAATTCTCATGCACCAATCTGTAGGGTGGTCATCAATGTGATGAAAATTACAATACTCACTGGCTTTATACCAAAATGGTTTTGGTTCTCCTTCTATGAAAGGTTTTGTAATGGATTAAGTGACCATATTGGCACTCACAGTTATCTTAAGACACTTGAAAGGCTCTCTCCCAATGGTGTAAATTATCTTCTCTTATTATCACAAGGGGGAGTAGATTCTTTACTTGGCACCACAATGATTTTTTTTTGATTTATATTTTTTTCTTGATTATTCTGAATGTTGTGTACATTATGGTTATCAGTTATGCCATCATTAACAACATTTAATTTAGATTGATAAACTTGGGTTTTCATGTGAATGATTATTGTTATTATTGTTGGTGTGGTCCTTGAAGGAATTTTAATAATCCCTTTTGCAATAAAGATCCTTTTCTATTTGGGTTCCCTTCTCAATGAATTCTTCAAAATTTGTGAGATAATGCATCTACATTTGAAAGGATAATTCATTATTTAGGTTAGGTATGAAGATACTAACAAGTTGTTTCTGTGGAATTAGAGAAAGGAAACTAATTTACAATCCTGCACCATTGTTGTAAGAAATGTGAAAATTTTCCATTTTTTCATTGTTTGGTATTGCACAATCCATCATTGTAATCTCTTAATCAAGATTAAAGGATAAGTTTTTAACAAACTTATTAAATAATTCAGTAATGGTTGTGATTGAACCTTTTAGGAGATGCAAGAACCAATCTAGGGCTTGTCCTCCTAATATTTTTGATAAAAGACATAAAATATATACATCATTATAGGCTACCTCCTAACAAGCCATAAATAATTCTTTAACATGTTTCACGAGGATCATGTTTTCCTTTATACTTTTCAAATTTTGGAACTTTGCAAGATTTAGAAAAGGTAAGCATAAAATGTCATGATCGAATCGATAAGGGCACATCTCCTCGAAGTTGAATTGTTTTCTTTGTTTTTACATTCAAAGATTGTATCCTTCATGGTTTTCCATTCCTTTGTGAATGGTGAATCAATTTTCAAAATATTTGAAACATTACCAAGTTTTTTTCATTGTTTCTTTTTCAATTTTAGTCTTTATTTCTTTGTTATTTGTTTCATCAATAACCATTTATTCCATTAAAGATAATTATTTATCCATATCATTGATTTGGTCTTTAATGCCTCATTTGACATGATCGCATAAGCACTATACTTCCCTTTGTTATCATTGTTTGTTTTAGTTTATGTGACATCATTATTCTTATTGGATTTAGATTGAGTGTTCTTATTTGATTCAAGATGGTTGTTCTTATTTTATTCAAGCCTTGATAAAGCTACCTCTGCATTACAAAATATTGAATGAATGTTTTGACATATCAGTCCAAAAGTACAATTTCTTCTCAAACTCATGCCTGTGTTTCTTCCTCTAATATTTTTGTTCTTATCACAAGTGAAGAAATGAAGTTGGTAAGAAGAATGGTGGAAAATGGAGAATATAGAGAGTTGTTAGAGTATTCTAGGAGATTTTGTAACATGGTTACATATACAGGACACTTGGCATATGGTAAGAGAGCTTAAAGATAAATATATATTCACTTGACTAAAAGACAAAGCTTATGTAACGGTTGGAAAAGGAAGTTTGCAAGGTCTAACTTAGAATTTTTGTTTTTTAATTGATTTTCAAATGGTTAGAGCATGCTTTTTGTTTTATAGGTTCATGAATATTTATATCAGCAAAGACAATGAAAGGAATATGAAAGTAATCCAATAAAGGTAGTTTTTACTCATTTTGACAGTGTGCAACTTGTCTTTTGGTCTCCTTAGTTCGATTTGAAAGGAGAAGGAAGTTATATGGAAATGAATATGAAGTTGTAGAGTTAGCAAAGAGAATTATTATAGTGTAAAAATAGGCTAGATGTTTTTTTTTTTAAATTGTAGAGAGAAGAATGATGATGTGTAAATTTGTGAAGATAGGTGCAACATGAAGTAAAAGATATTAAACAGTGATCAGAAGATGTTGATGTAAGAAAATGAGGTGAAGGTGATAAAAATTCATTTGATGAAAGACTGAGTTGTAACTCAAAAAATTGGGAGTGATCTTCCTTGCAAGTAGTTGTTTTCAAAATAGTAGTCAAGTGGATGTTTGGCCTTGTATTAAAGTAAGTGCTTCAATATTGGATTGGGTGCTTCAAGGTGAGTGGGTGCTCACCAAATGGTGAGATCATTGTAATTTTTGTAGGACATTTGTCCCTAATATTACTTTGATTTCAATGGTTTTTTTCCCTTATTGGGTTTCCCACCTTAAATATTGTGTCCTCATGTGTTTGATGTTTCTTCTTCCATGATAGCTTGCTTTGATTAATTCATTGTTTGAAAGGATACTTAATGAATGTTGTATTGATTTCTAAGTACAAAATCAAAAATTTAGAAGGCATTGATTCACCCCCTCCCCCTTTTAGTGCTTAAATGTTCTACAATTTGTATCATAGTAGGTACCTTTTATATAAATTTTAACCTTTTAAGGAGATCCTTCTTACACAAAACATGGACAACAATCAAACACAAAGTGGTCTCTCCATGACCAAGTCACCTCTTTTCAGTGGAACTAACTATGCCTTCTAGAGTGTTAGGATGAAGGTTTACCTTGAGTCTCTTGGACATGATCTATGGGATGTAGTTAAGCATGGCTATACTATTCCTATTACACCTACCACTTCAACAATAAACAAGAAAGCTCATGAGAAAAACTCAAGAGCTATGAATGCCATCCTTTTTGGACTATCTGAGACAGCTTTTGTAAAGGTCATGCACTACAAATAAACCAAGGAAATGTGGCACAAAATAAATGAAACATATGAGGGAGATGAAAAAGTAAAACTTGTCAAATTGCAGACCTATAGAACACAATTTGAAGGCCTAAAAATGAAGGAGGATGAGAGCATTTCTTCATATCTACAAAGAGTGAATGAAGTGAAAAATATGATAATAAGGATAGGTGTTTAAAAAGAGGAATATGTGATTGTCTAGAAAGTAAGAAGGTCCCTAACTCCCAAATATGATGCAAAAGTCTCGGTTGTGGAGGAAGTGTTAGTGCGAATCACAAAGACCCCCGAATGGCCTAGTTATGAGTGGAGCATTTGGTGTGATTACAAAACATAGGGACCATCTCTTAAGCTCATGGGACTTGTAAAAACTTGAGATGGACCTCCAAATAAGGTTAGTTCCTACTTCTCTATCTACCTGCCACAAGCTAGTCTAGTGCAAGGTAGAATCTAACTAATCCTAATCTAACTATTCTAAGGAGACAAGGAGAGAGAGAGAGAGAGAGAGAGAGAGAGAGAGCCTACACTAAGCGGTGATACACCAGAAAAGGAAGTGGTGAGATACTTTGTTGAGGGAGAATGAAACAGGAAAAGGGGACTGAGGGAGGTCAAACAGAAGTGACACGACCCTAGATCCAAATCCACCATCAAAACTCCATGAAGCATGACATCTTACACTGTAAATGTGAAATACATACATAGGAGAAAACACAAGATAGAGAGGCACAGAGAAACAAAAAAACAATGCCAAGGGTTGAAAGATGCCACAAAACAAGATTTTATTGCTCTATAAGGTGCACAGACTATTACATGGGTGCTTAGAGGCAAAAATACACTCTTCAGGTGTAGGAGAAGGCTTACAACTCAAATGGATTTAGGAAACAACTTTAATAGAGTTTCCCCACATCCTAGAATGTCTCTCCCTTCTCAAATGAGAAGTGTTACAATATATAGATGATGAAAATTAGAGGGAAAGAAGAGAAACTTGACTCTACTCTTAAATATCAACCACCAACCATCAATGTCCATATAAATCCACCCACAATCTGCCAAGTCCGCCACTCTATGTCTATTCGACATGTTGAAGAAGGAAGAACGGTAGATCAAATCAAATCTGATCTAGTTTTTGAAGCAATCAAATTCTACATTAATGGCATGAAAGATGTTTTCCCATTTTCACCCACCTAACCTTATCAAAATTAAAGTTTCATGTTTCCATGGTGTAGATGAGGTCGAGACCTTTCCAATGGTGCCAAATTTGTTGAATTTTGGGCATTGGATCGAAAGATATGTCCATTTGAATATTTGAGTTGGGTCCGTACAAAAATGGCGAAAACCAGTTTAGAAAAACAGGTCCGTGGGCCTAAAACTCACTTTACCTTTTGGCACTAAAAATAAAAAATTCAAAAGATGCCTCACAACCCTAAAATTCATTTTTGTCAAAAAACCATCTTCGGGCCGACCGATCCGCATTTTCCAATTAGGTGAAAAGTGCTCCCCATGCCCGCGGCCCACATGTAATTTATGCCCGACACATGGCTCTTTGGGTATCAGCAGAGTTGTGGTTCATTTTTATACGTTGTGCCTTTTGAGCCAAAAATTTGAATTACCTCCGATGACCCGCCTTCCCATCTTGATTTTTCAACATGGCCACATGGTGAGCTGGCACGTGTTTAGGGACCACCTTTAGATTCTATTTTTGAAGTTGCGCCGAGAAGACATGTGGATCCTTATGCAGATTTTCTCTATTTCCTTATGTTTTGGCTATGTCCTTTTGCTTGTGGGGCCATATGTCTAATCCGGGACATGTGGAGGCTTCACGCTTGTTTACAAACCAGCTCCAAATTTTACTTTTAAAGTAGCACCGTGATGACACTTGGCTCCTTTTGTTGGCCTTCCTCTACTTTAACTATTCAACCCCAACTCTATCCTCCTTTTTGGACTTGGGGCACATGGAATCTTGGCACTCATTTGGAAACCCACTCGAATTTTACCTTTAAAGTAACACCATGTCAACAAGTGGCTTCTTCTCATCGACACCTTTATACTTAGTCATTTTAGGCCCACTCTATTCCACCTTTTGATTTTTCAGCTATTGACTACCCCTCTTTGGGCTCTGGGACATGTGGAGGCCTGGAGCTTGTTTGAGTCTCTAGCTTTGGCTTCGACCCTTGAAGGTGCATTGTTTAGACATGTGACATCTTCCACTAGCCCTCTGACTTTTCAACTATCGATTTGGGCCCGCTCTATCCCACTTTTTTTGGATTACATGGAGAGCCCACGCTCATTTGGAAGTTACTCTTTGGATGCATATTTTGGAATGGTGCCAAGTTGACACTTGGATCCTTTTGCTGGCTCGTTTATACTTGAGCGGTTCCAGCCTTGATTTGAATCTTATGTGAAGTATGAAACTTTGAGCCCCCTGATTCAATCTTCTAATGTCGAACTCTAATCTCTCTGGATGTCATTTGGGCCCATTTTCCAACCCTACTCCTCCATTTTGAGTTTTCCTACTCCTCAGATTTGGAATCGATTGTCGATTTGAAAATGTGGCTCGCATGTGAGTCGACCCTTAGATTTTTTGTGCAGAGTTGTGTTTGATCAATTTTGTCGGGGGGTGATTTGGGATAACAATTTGGTGACTCATGGGGACATCTACCTACTAGATGAAGAGACCAGTAGCCTTAAAGCATCCATTGGGCATGGAGTCAAGAATGATAGCCTGATACTGATCCTTTTTTCTTTGAAACTTCTCCCGATTACATGCATCCTACTCGACCACTGAACTCTCCCCGTGGGATTTTCCTATTCTTAAGAATGGACTTTCTCAAATCTAATTTTAGTTGCTATGTATTTATGTTTTATTTGAAACTAGAAACTATTATAGGCAACTATGGGTCTCCCTATCGTGAAAACTGAAGGGCCTAGCCTCTGTACCTCCAAAGCAATATGAACAAAACTTATGTACAAAGAAAAATCATACATGCCTCAAATGAGACATGCAGAGTGTGCACAAGTAGAAATTGTTATCCCAATTTTTCCCCCATCAAAATTGATCAAACATGACCCTACAAAAAAATATAAGGGTCCACTTTTTCATGTGAGCCACATTTTCAAATCGATAATCGATCCCAAATCGAGGAGCGAGTGGACTCAAAATGGAGGAGCAAGGTTGGAAAATGGGACCAAACGGCATCAAGAGAGATCGAGCTTGACAGTAGAAGATTGAATCGAGGGGCTTAAAGTTTCAGACTTCACATATGATTCAACTCAAGGCTGGAACTGCCCAAGTATAAATGGGCCAGCGAAAGGAGCCAAGTGTTAGCTCAAGCGCAATTCCAAAGATGCGCATCGAAAAGTATCTTCCAAATGAGCACGAGCTCACCACGTAGTCCAAGTTAAAAAGTGGGACAGAGCAGGCCCAAATCGGTAATTGAAAAGTCACAGGCTAGTGGAAGCTGCCATGTGTCCAAACGGTACACCTTCAAGGGTTGAAGCCAAAGCCGGAGACTCAAACAAGCGCCAAGCCTCTGTGTGTCCCAGAGCCTAAAGAGGGTAGGTTAACAATTGAAAAACAAAAGGGGGAATAGAGCGGGCCTAAAATGACTAAATATAAAGGTGTCGCAAAGAAGCCACGTGTCGACATAATGCGCTACTTCAAAGGTAAAATCCTGAGCGAGGTTTTCAAATGAGCGCCGGGCTTCCACGTGTCCCAAGTCCAAAAAAGGGACAGAGTTGGGGTTGAATAGTCAAAGTAGAGGCAGGCCAATGGAAGGAGCCAAGTGTCAGCATGACGTTACTTCAAAAGTAAAATTTGGAGCGGGTTTCCAAATAAGTGTGAAGCCTCCACATTTCCTAGGTCAGACATATGGCCCCACCAAACAAAAGGACTTAGCTAAAACATAAGGAAATAGTGAAAAGCCACAAAAAAAGCCACTTGTCTTCTTAGTGCAACTTTAAAAATAGAATCCAAAGGTGGTCCCTAAACATGCGTCGAATCACCACATGGCCATGTTGAAAAGTCAAGGTGGGAAGGTGGGTTGTCGAGAGGCAATTCAAACTTTTGGCTCAAAAGGCGTAAAGTATAAAAATGAACCGCACCTCCACTAATGCCCAAGGAGCCATGTGTCAAGCCTAAATTACATGTGGGCCGGTGATAGGCCTAGGGAGGAATTTTCACCCAAATGAAAAATGTGGACCGGCGGGCCCGAAGATGGTTTTTGACAAAAATGAATTACGGGGCTATAGGGCATTTTTGCATTTTGTATTTTTGTGTGCAAAAGGTGCAAAGTGAGTTTCGAGGCCCATGGACCCATTCTAATAAATATGTTTTCACCATTTTTGTATGGACTGAATCAAATATTCAAATGGAAATATATTTTGATCATGTATCTGAAATTCAACAAATTTAGCACCATTGGAAAGGTCTCAACCTTGTCTACGCCATGGAAATCGAAACTTTAATTTTGACGAGGTTAGGTGGGTGAAAAATGGGAAAAATGTCTTTTAGGCCATTAATGTAGAATCTGATTGCTTCAACTACCAGATCATATTTGATTTGATCTGTTGTTCTTCCTTCTTCAACACGCCAACAGGACACATAAAGTGGCAGACTTGATAGATTGTGGGTGGATTTGCGGGGCATTGATGGTTGGTGGTTGAGATTTAAGAGTAGATTCAAGTTTCTCTCTTTCCCTCTAATTTTCATCATCTATATATTGTAACACTTCTCATTTGAGAAGGGAGAGACATTTTGGGATGTGGGGAAACTCTATCAAAGTTATTTCCTGACTCCATTTGAGCTGTAAGCCTTCTCCTACACCTAGAGAGCATATTTGTGCCTCTGAGCACCCATGTAATAGTCTATGCACCTTATAGAGCAATAAAATCTTGTTTTGTGGCATCTTTCAACCCTTGTTGTTTCTCTATGCCTCTCTATCTCATGTTTGCTCCTTGTGTATGTATTTCATGTTTACAGGTGTAAGATGTCATGCTTCATGGAGTTTTGATGGTGGATTTGGATTTGGGTATATGTCACTTCTATCTAACCTCCCTCGATCACCTTTTTCCTGTTTCATTCTCACCATCGACAAAGTATCTTGCCACTTTCTTTCTCTCTCTCTCTCTGTATCACCACTTAGTGTAGGCTCTCTTTCACCTCTCTCTCTCTCTCTCTCTTGTCTCCTCGGAATAGTTAGAATAGGATTATTTAAATTCTACCTGCAATGTGTAGTAGCTTATGGCGGGGTGGATTAGGAAGCGAGAACTAGCCTTCTCTCGGAGGTCCATCTCAATTTTTTCAAGTCCCACAACTTGAGAGATGGTCCCATGTTGTGTAATCACACCGAATGCCCCACTCAGAACCAGCCATTTGGGGGTGCTATGATTCTGCACTAATGGGAATCCAAGCACATAACCAAGCTAAATTGGATGAGGTTCATGGCTTCCTAAGTGCATATGAATTGAGAACCTTGGGAGAAAAATCGGTAAGAAAGAAGTTTCTTTGAAAGCTGAAAAATATTTACACCTAAGAGAACTAAAAAAGAATATGATGTGATGTTGGATGATAAAAATTTAGAGACTATCTTTGTGAGAAAAATCAGAAAAGGCTCAAGTAAATATAAAGGAAAATTTCCCTTTAAATGTTTTAATTGTGGCCAAGTAGGTCACTTTACATCAAATTGTCCTCACAAAAACAAAGAGGAGAAATATGAACATGAATAAAAAGGTAAGAGGCATATCAAGCATAAAAATAACTTCAAGAGAGAAGGAAAAAGAAATTTCTTTAAAATAAAAGAACCTCTACTCCAAGGAGGATTCAAGTTCAAGTGAATCAAGTGATACCAATAGTTCTGAAAGTGAGAAGGATGAAGCCTATAATGAAACCTTATTCATGGCCTTTGAAACATCACATGAAAGTAGCTCTAAAGGCAAGAATCACATTGAGATTGAAGACTCGGATGAAGAAGGTGTTGTGGTAGACCTTGAAGCTGAATTGGTAAGTTCTCTTGAAGAGTTAAACTATCTAGAAAGAAGTACCACAAACTGAAATCCAAGTTGAAGGACTATGAGGAGAAAATTAGTATCTATGAAAATAAACTCAACATGAAGGAGAGAGAGGAGGAAGATGATTTCAAGGAACTAGAAGCTCAACTAGAGATAATGTCACTATCATTCACATCCAAAGAAGAAGAGTGTATAAGACTCAAATCAGAAATAGAAATCCTAAATACTGAGTTGGATCAAATGTCAAACAAGGTGAATCTATTTCATAAGTTTAAAAAAAAAAAAACACATGATCTAATTGATCTTTTAAGAATCCAAAGAGATGTAAGAGACAAATCAGGTTTAGGATATAAAGAAGAAAACAAGGATGTTGGAACAATAGACAAGAAATGTGGAAAGAGTGGTCTAGAATTATCTTACACCACTAACAACAAGAAGATCAAAAATAATGCCAAGAGATGGACCAAGACCTTCAGACACTCCCATGCTATCAGGTACTCTCATTCATTTTATGGTTATTGTTTCTCATGCAACATGTTTGGTCATAAAGCTAGAAAATGTAAGAAAAATTATAAGGGTCATGATAGGCATTATAACTCACAAAATATGAGAAGAGATAAGGGTATAGTTTGTTACAATTTCCAAAATATTGGACATATAGTAAAGGCCTACAATCGTAAATCTCTAAGGAAAGATAGAAAGATATATGTGGTAAAATAATATCCTACTAAGAGGAAGAACAAACTATGATATCCCAAACAATGTTTCATGCTCAAGATGAGAGCAAGATATGGTATCTTGATAGTGGTTTCTCAAGTCACATGATAGGTGATAAGAACAAGTTCATCTCTCTAACTATGAATTCCTCAAGAGCTATTAAATTTGGAGACAACTTAGCTAACATTGTTGGTAAGGGATCATTAATCCTTGATAATGGAAAATCAATCACTGAAAATTTATTATATGTAGAAGGGCTCAAGAAAAATATCCTAAGTTTTAGCCAAATGTGTAAGAAAGGGTACACATTAGTTTTCCATGACAAAGTTGTGACATCTAATAAAATAAATCAACAAATAATATTGGAAAAGCAAAGAGAACTAAGAATAATATGTATGTGCTAAAGGAAGTTCACAAAGAGAATTACTTTACAACTAAGGAAGATTACAGTTGGATTTGGCATAGAAGGCTAGGGCACTTGAATTTTATATCCTTGGTAAAATAAGATCAAAATGATGTGTTAGAAACAATATTAGAATAATAAAAAAGATAGTTGATACACTTTGTACAACCTACCTACATGGAAAAAAACTAGGATAAGTTTTAAGTCAAAGGAATATTCTACATCAAGGCCTTTAGAATTGATACACACTGATATTGTTGGACCCACAAGAATTGAAATCATACAAGGAGATAAGTATTTTATGTTTTGATTGATGACTACAATAGGATGACTTGGGTTACATGTTTAAAAGAAAAATTAGAAGCATTAAACAAATTCAAGATATTCAAATCCTTAGTAGAAAATGAAAAGAATACAAAGATCAAATGCTTGAGATCAGATAGAGGTGGTGAGTTTTGGTCCAATGAGTTTGATGTCTTCTATGAAGAAAATGGAATAAGGAGATAGTTTTCATCAACAAAGGAACCTCAACAAAATGGGGTGGTTGAAGAAATAATAGAACATTTTAAGAAATGGCTATAACCATGTTAAATGAATCAAAACTTTTATATGGTTATTGGAGAGAGGTAGTGTGTATAATTGTATACATCTTAAATAGGGCACAAATAAGAGTGAATAACAATAAGACACCATATGAGCTTTGGAAAGAAAGGTCAACAAATGTAAAGCATCTTAGGGTGTTTGGGAGTAAATGTTACATCAAGAGAGATGAGGATGATCTAGGAAAATTTGATTCTAGATGTGATGAA
Source organism: Taxus wallichiana var. yunnanensis (assembly GCA_018340775.1). Lineage (NCBI taxonomy): Eukaryota > Viridiplantae > Streptophyta > Pinopsida > Cupressales > Taxaceae > Taxus > Taxus wallichiana. The sequence goes on along the minus strand of CM031239.1, from coordinate 278,025,384 downwards.
GGAATATTTCTAGGGTACTCTTCAGTAAGTGCAACATATATATGTTATAATAAAAGGCTCCAAAAGATAATTGAAAGTACTAATGTCAAGATTGATGATTCATATCCTTTGAAGATCAAAACTCATCCCAAAAATGGTGAAGAATATATAGAAGATAAACCTCCATGCATAGAAGTTCAAGAAGATGATAAAGAGGAAGAAAGAACTCATGAAGAAGTAGATGAAGAACAAGAGAGACCAGATACAAAAACACCTTCAAGGAAAGTTAAGAAAGATCATTCCAGTAATCATATTATTGGAAATAAAGATGCAAGAATACTCACAAGAAGAAAATTGAAAAACTTGAAAACTCATGAGAATACAACCCTCTTATCCATGGTAGAACCCAAAATGTTGAAGAATCTAGCAAATATCAATATTGGGTGAAAACAATGAATGAAGAACTTGATCAAATAGAGAAAAATGAAACATGTGAGTTAGATCCTAGACCCAAGGACAAGAATGTGATTGGAACAAAGTGGGTGTTTAGAAATAAACTAAATGAAAAAGGTGAAGTAACTAGAAATAAGGAAAGATTAGTATGCAAAGGGTATGCTCAAATGGAAGGAATTTAATTTGATGAAACCTTTTCACCAGTGGAAAGGATGGAATTAACTATGATTTTTCTTGGCCTATGTTGCACACAAAGAGTTTTAAAATCTACCAAAATGATGTTAAATTAGCGTTTTTGAATGGTCACCTAAATGAAGAAGTTTATATTGAATAACCAGATGATTTTTCTCTCACTGAAGACAAATATTATGTATGTAAGTTTAAGTAGGCTTTGTATGGGATCAAACAAAGCTCCTAGATCCTGGTATAGTAGGTTAGACAAGTATCTAGTTAACCAAGGTTTTAGAAAAGTAACAGCAGTACAATAACATCTACATAAAATAAGAAGAAGGAAAATTGTTGATTGTTGTTGTATATGTGGATGATATAATATTTGGGGAGATAATGAGAGGATGACACATGAGTTTGTTGAAGTCATGAAGGATGAATTTGAAATGTCAATGTTTGGAGACTTAACCTTCTTCTTGGGACTACAAATCAGCCAATCAGAGAAAGGAATCTTCATATCTCAAACCAAGTATGTTAAGGAGATGCTTAAGAGGTTTAACATGAAAATTATAGACTAGTAAGGACACCTATGATCATGGGATGTAATCTCAGTAAAGAGGACAACTCACCAAAATTCAATCAAACCTTGTATAGATCCATGATTGGAATTCAACCGTATTATAGTGCTTATAGGCCAGATATAGTGCAAGTTGTTGGGTTAATTGGGATATTTCAAGAAGAACCTAGAGAGATTCATCTTCAAGAAGTCAAAAAGATCTTCAGATATCTAATGGGAACCTTGAATTATGGTCTTTGGTATCCAAGGAGCAAGGAATTCAGCATAAGGGCATTCATAGATGTTGATTGGGTTGGGAGCATTGATGATAGAAAGATCACAAGTGGAGGGGCATTCTTTGTGGGAAATTTTCTTGTATCATGGTTAAGTAAGAATCAATCATTAGTGGCCCTTTCAACATGTGAAGCTGAGTATGTAGCAGTTGCAAGTTGTTGTACTCAAGTACTCTGGATGAGGCAAACCTTAGAGGACTACAAAATCAGGTTTGATGAACCAATACCTCTATATTGTGATAGTACTAGTGCCATAAGTGTATCTAAGAACCCTGTGCTACATTATAAAACTAAGAACATCCCAATAAAATACCACTTCTTGAGAGAGCAGGTGAATGACAAGAAAATCAGATTAGAACATGTGAGTACAAAAGAAGAGCTAGCTAACATTTTGACAAATCCACTACCTAAATCCACTTTTGAGCATCTAAGGGAAGAATTGGGGGTCATTCCTAATCCTTTAAGCTATTAAGAGCCTAAAGAAAACATAAGGAGCACATCAAGTATCAAATATTCTCCTAAAAAGTTCCAAGTTTCAAATAACATGTGCACAAGTCCAGGGGGATTCTTTGAGGTATGTCTATGTTGTACTTATGTGGTTTATTTTTCATTTTTGTCACAAAGTCCTTTGTCATTGTGTCTGAAATAAGAAAAGTGTTATTTTATAATGATGAAATTGAGTTTTTGATCAATTATTTTTCATCAAGGCATCTATATTTTTTGACATCAATGACAAAGGGGGATATTGTTGAACCATGTGCATTGATGTTGTCATTGATGTCAATGATGGAAAAGTTGGAAAAATTGGAAACATGTATTGCATATTCTTCATGTTTTCATGAGGTGTAGTGTATCTTGTCATGGAACCATTAATTTTGTTTCAATGTTTGTCTTGTGCCTCTAAAGGTTAGTATGTGTACTGTCTTGGTGAGTGAAGTTGATACCTTGAGAAGTCAAGTCATAGTCTTGAGGGTTTAAGTGCTTGTACTATTTTGAGATGTCTTGGTATGAACCAAATTGTGTTTTCACATACTCTAGGAGGTGTCTAAAGTATGTAAATAAGGTTTCATGAAGATGTACAGGTCAAACTTGGTGTTATATGGGTGTATCTAGTTGAACTAGGTCTAGTTTTGAAGGCCTATTCCTAGTAGGTCTTGGTATATGATGGCTTGTAGGTCTGATAAGTATATTCCAAGATTGTTAGGTGTGGAGAAGAATTATACAAGGTTTATGAAGGTGTAAAAGGTTATAAATCATGTATTTGGATCCTAAACTTGGTCAAGAGGAAATGAAGGCTTGAGAACATGCCTAGTAGTCATAAGAAAATGAGACGTGACAAGAAAATTGAGAGTGCCATGTGACAATACAACCATGGGAGATGTTTGAGGTATGAGTTCTTATGATGTGAACAAAATTTCAAGGTCATGAAGTGAAAACAAAGAATGTGGAGTCACATTCTTCAAAACCATATTTTTAAGAAGTGCAAATTGAGCACCTCAACTTCTTAGCAGTTGTGCTAAATTGATAGGGATTCTTTAGATAAGTCATAAGATGCATTTTTTGAGGAAATTGGGATAAAAATATAATGTAAAAGGTATGAGGTCATAAGATGGTGAAATTGAAAAGTTCTATCTATTTCTCTGAGTTAGTTTCAAACCATGTAAAACACTAACCCAAAGTGATATGAGAAATAAGCAAAGTATAGACATAAAATTAATTAGAAAATCTCATATAAATTCTTATACATGTAAAGGACTCTCCATATCTCAATAAAATCAAATTTTACATCTACAAATCTGATTATACAGTAGACATAAATGGAAAATTTTTTGATGAATTTTTCAGCTATAGGAGTGTGTTGGATATTACATGTAGAAAACCTTAGTGTTCTAGATATCCCTTGATGTCCTCTAAATTCTAACAAAGTTTTTTGAGCATTTTGTATGAGAAAATTTAAAGAGTGTGTATTTATCCTTCCTAACGCTAAAGGGAAGCCATGTAAATCCAATCTTGAAGGTTTGAAATATGTTTGAAGGATGCTTCAGTGCATAAGTTTAAGGTTTGAATTGAGAAGTGAGTGTAAACATATTTTACAGGTCCAAGATAATTTGATTGAATCTTGAATTAGCCCCGTGAAGTAGGTGCAATCCTGGTTTGTATTTCTCTCCAAAATTCTCTACATGTTCAATCAAGTAGACTAAAATCGAGATACAGTAGTTTCTTCACCTCATAAAAATTTCCCTCAAGCTGATAAAATGGTGTACAAGGTCTTATTTAGGTAATATTTCTATGGATGGTTATCATAAGTGTAGTTTTTAAATGATGACATCTCCAAGTAAAGACTCTCCTAAGTTTCTCCATGAGACCCCACACAAATTCCCAAAATTTCATGTCCTTCATGTCAAACTTAATGAGTTCATGACTACACTTTATGTGGTCAGTTGGATGAGGTAATTAACATCTCATAAAGGTTATTTATATGTATTAGACATGATGTTTTCTTAGGTATATAATTCTTTCTCTTGAAGTCAGGGTTTAGTCTTTTATAATAGTCATGTAGGATTGTGTTTGTTCTTAAACCATGATGTTATGCCATTAGAAATTTCAACAGAAGGCCTAGGATTATTGAAGAAACCTATGTTAGAGATACTATTTATGTGCACTGGCACAAAGATGGTGATTGAAGTGTTTAAAGTCCTAACACAACTAACTAGGGTTTTGAAACATGAAACCCTCATTGTACATAGTTTGGAAGAATAAAACAAGTTTAAACTTGTGGGAAAAAATTCATATAGTATATGGATATGAGAAGCCTTTTAGATGTATCCTCCTTCATAAAATATGGCTCTACAGTCATGGTTGATTAAGGATGATCTTGGATTCTTCAAATCTCTCAGTTTTTGCAGGATGTGTTCAGAAGAATAGTGAATGCCATGTCTTAAAACTTGTGAATTGAAGAAGTTTTTGATTACTTGAGCTCTTGAGCATGGTAAATGATTATGTGATCCTAAATAATCATATTCATGTTATGAAAATAGTGGAATATGTGTCCTTCATGCCTTGACAAGATTTTTCTTAAATGGTTCAAGTCTCACTGTGACTAAGAATGCATAACTCTGAATGAGAAGACAAGTCAATGACTATATACTCCATCTAAATGATATTTAATCCTTGAGAAATACCCTATAATAATAAAATCTTGAATAAATTCTTGATACTAGTTTACAAGTGAAATTTCTTCTCAAACTCAAGCCTGTGTTTCTTCCTCTAATACTTTTTTGCTTGTCACAAGTGAAGAAATAAATATGGTAAGAAGAATGGCAGAAAATGGATATTATGGAGAGTTATTATAGGATACTAGAAGATTTTGTATCATGGTTTCATTTACAAGACACTTGGAATATGGTTAGAGAGCTAAAAGACAAACATATATTATTGGAAACCTTCACTTTGGGACACATGCTTTTGGTCGCTTCACTTTTGCATACTTGGTTTGGGGTTGAATTATTTTGTTGTTTGAGCTCTTGCTTTTGGATAAAGTTGTATAATTTTTACAAGCTGTGTTTTGTTGATCTTGGATTTTTTTGTATTAGAAAGTTTGCTGCTTGGAACTTGAAAAAACTCTATTATGGAGAGGTAAGATCTTGGCTCTTGAAATGCTCTTCTTTTATTGTGCAAATTTTATAGTTGTGAATGTTTTGGCTTATGTGTGGGTTGTTTGGGTAGATGGCCTAGGGATGGTGTAGGAGAAGACTATGGGGTATTTCTATGGGAGGAATAAGTGTTTTGTGGATTAATTTCATATTCATGTTGTTTTTAGAGTGCGGAGAGGAAAAGGACAAGTTTTTAATTGTTTTGGTACCTTAACCCTAAAATTTTTAATTAGGGAATATTTAGCCAAAATGTCAATGTAATCAGTGATTAAATTAATCCCTAAGGAGTTTTGAGCTAGGTGTGGATTTACTACACTCATTGCTTTATAATATGGGATTAGTAATTTTTATAATGGGAAAAGCTATTAGTTGAATTTTATTGTCCTTGAGACTTTGGTTGTTAACATTTTAAAAAAATTATTCCATAATTTTCTAACTAAACCTAGGTTGTTCATGGGTCTCAAGTGGGTTGTTTTAGCGGCGTTACAAGTGTGCGGTAAGAGTAGGAGGCTCAACCAACCCGTAAAAATCCTCTGCTAGCATGATTCAATACCCCCTTTAATTTAACAAGACTTTATTAGAGAAAATCTTGGAGGAGTACCGTCAACCTGCGGCCACAGCGCCCCCAAACCGTGTTACAAGTCGAACAAAGCAAGAAAATATGTCTTCATTAACAACAATAAATGAATTACAGGATAGGCCACAAACCACCACCAAACATCACCTCCTCACCAAGACAAAACCAAGATCCTTTGCGAAAGAAAAAAAACAAAAGCGAAATCAATCAGAATTAATTCCACCAGGAGAAGGCCACATCTGAGGCCAAGTCATTGCTTAAGAGGTAAATAGGTGGTAGGTGAAAGAGGTTAATTTGAGCATAATAAATGGCCCCTTCAAAGCTTGCACCACACATAATCCCCCTTATGCAATCAAAAATCAAAAACCAAAGGAGGAAGGAACCCAACACCTATGTCAACCAAGCACGTTAAAAAAAACATACAAACCGGCATGATGGGGAGGGCAAAGAAAGGTCATATTTTCCTTTAATTAAATGATTAAAAAACATGCGAGCAGGCCTAATCAACCAAGGGGAAGAAAGCTAGGGGTTGACATTCGAAGTCGAACTTCAGATTAACGACCAACCATGGCACCATGACGGGGTAACCCCTTCTTCAAATGTATGCGTGGAATGAGGTTCGGTCTGGTCGATCATGCACGAAACAACCAAAAAAATACTATAGAGATAATTAATATAGAATATCGATAATAATCGACAATAAAGTAAAATAATAATAATATAAAATAATGGTTGATCGACAATTGAATTAAAAAAATTATCATTTTTATTATTAATTTTACAACTAAAAAAAATTATTATTATTATTCATTTTAGCAAAGACTGACAATCAAGCTCGACAATTTGAGAACACAATTTTCCTTTAATAGGAAAATCATGGTGGACATTAAGGCCCTTAACAAGAAGAATTATGTCAATAGAGACAATGAAATGAATATGAAATTAATCCAGCAAAGGTAGTTTTTGCTCATTTTCTATGGAGATAAGAATGATGACGTGAAAATTTGTGAAGATAACTTAAACATGAAGTAAAAGAGATGAAATAGTGATCACAAGGTTTGATGTAAGAAAAATGATGTAAGAAAATGAGGTGAAGGTTATCAAATTCATTTGATTAAATAATAATTTTAGCTCAAAAAAATAGAAGTGAGCTTCCCTATAAGTAGTTTGTTGCAAATTGACAATCAAGTGGATGTTTGGCCTTATATTAAATTAGGTGCTTCAAAGCTGGAGTGGGTGCTTCACGGTGAGTGGGTGCTTCAGGGTGAGTGGGTGTTCACCACATGGTGAGATCATTGTAATTTTTGTAGGACATTTGTCCCTAATATTGCTATTATTTCAATGGGTTTTTTCCCTTATTGGGTTTCCCACCTTAAATCTTGTGTCACTATATGTTTGATGTTTCTTCTTCCATGAAAGCTTGCTTTAATTAACTTATTTTTAAAAGGATACTTAATGAATGTTGTATTGATTGCGAAGTCTAAAATCACAAGTTTTAGAAGGAAATTACTTACCACATCCCCCTCTAAGTGATTGAATGTTCAACAAGATATACAATGAATCTTTATCGGTTTGGCATAGAGTCACCACATCAACACAATACCATGAGAACAAAACAATATGTGAAATAAACACACTAGAGAAAGATAAACACACCATACATAAAGTGAAAATAACCTAAAATCACCTATGGTACATGAGGGTGCAATCAAAGTTCACTTTAGCATTTTTCTATTTGGATATTACCCCTAAATGGGTAGCATTAGGTGATGATTCTCTCTGAAGCCATTAACTAGTTTAAGGAATTAGACTCCTTTCCTCAACTTTTTTATGAAATTCAAGTGCTTTCATGAATATTTGTATACTTTGGAGGATTGATCCTACATAATTACTCATATTCTCATAGCTTCACCCAAAAAAATCCATTATTCTTATTATCAATATCATATTGTAAATTTTCTTCTATGTTCATCCACATTTTTGATTGCCCATTTTGCATTTCACTACTACCCCAAGTCTGATCTTTAATTGGATCACTTAAATGTTATGAGTATTTATCTTTCCCACATTCATGATTGTTCAAAAAAATTCATGAGAATCATTGAGTCCATCCTTTTGTATTATTTCATCATGATACATTTGGGAGCTAAATGAAGAATCAAACGTAGATTTATACCTATCTTGTACAACCATGACATGAGCCAATATATCAAGAACAAGCTTGGGATCTTATATTCCTTCTGCAAATCTTAATATTTATTACACATATTCCTTCAAAACTACCAAGATATCACCTTTAAATTTATTTGGAGAGTCTTCGTTTTGAAATTTGAAGAAACAATTTGGATAAATTGATTCATCATCCAAAATCTCATTGAACTTCACATATTCTTAATTATGGAGGTGTCATCTTCAAAGGAATCAAATACCTTTTTTCAACCTTTTCATCATTGAGATAATTTCCCTCTTCAAATGGAAAAGATAAAACTTCACTTTCATCATTAAATTTATCAACCATTGTCTCAAGAGAGATATCATATTTTTCATCTTGATCAATTTCATTATGAATTTTTTAATCGATTGAGGCATTAAAAATAAATTCATACCTATCTTGCATTCTCATGGCGTACATTACGAGTTTAAATATGAGCTAAGGATCTTATGTTTCTTTTAAATCTCTTAACATTTCTTGCATAGATTCCTATTTCAATTATTAAAGGCTAATAAAAATTAGTCTCTCTTCTTCATGGATGAAATTTTTAATGAGAGGGTTAAAATTTGTTTTATAAATTCATGGATCACCAAGATAATATTCTTATTTGAAAGGAAATAAGAACACCTCATCTTCATGAACAAATAAATTGGCCGATTTTTAGTTTGCAACTCATCGAGAGCCACTTCATCTTCCTCATGGCATATGTAATATGGAAATTATAGGTTATTCTATTTTTAATTCAATATCTTTCCACTCTTTTTCATTATCAATACCCAACTAGAAAGGAATGTTTTTTCCTATCAAGATAGGAATTTCATCCTCATCTTCGGATGTTATGAAATTATTTCCATTCCCATTGTCTTGGTACAAGATATTAGCTTTTGGATATCTTGATTTTTGTACCGTGTATTTCATATTTCCTACTAAAAGAAAATTTTCCATTTATAGCTTAACCGTAATGGTTTCAGAAGACCAATTCATTTGGATTTTACCTCCCAAGTCCCGAAGAAACTTCTACTTAGCAACATTCTAAACGATGTCAAAATATCTTTTACCAAAATAGTCAATAACAGTTTCTTATCTAGAAATTCAGAGAGAGATATCTCTATATCCTTGATCTTCCCCAAAAGTGGCACTTCCTTAGACTCCATAAAGAAACAATATCCATTGGCCCGTGTCAGGTGATTCTGAGAGCATTGGAAACTTTAACAGGTATTACATTATTAGAAGCTCCTGAATCTATTATGTAGTTGTTTAGATGGTATCCGCTCTAATGAGAAGGGAAACATCGAATGGATCGATCTTATCAATCTTGGATGCACTCATGGAAATCATATTTAGTGATGCGGGAGTAGGTGAAGTTGGTAGTAGTCCTTTAGAACTAGGAAATGCAATATCAAGATTTAAACTACTACCTTTGATATGAAATACAAGCTTATGAAATTATTTTAGGTGGGTCCACAAACATTCAGATTTAGAAATATGAACTTTAAACTTGTTCATATGTTCTTTGATATCAAAAGAGGTGGATGTGGATTAGGTATACAAATTTGGATTTTGAATAGACTTGATAATGTGAATGGATGTTTGGAAAGCGGTGGCTGATTTTGTAGGTGTACTAAAAAAATTTAAAGGAATAGCCTTTACTGGAATAAAATTATAACTGTAAGGAGAATTAGGATAATTACATTGAACAACATATAGCCTCTTGTTTTCCATGATATTTGGATTCTTCTTTGCAGACTCTGTAGAAGGTGGGAGTGGAGATCCTCTCTTGATTATTTTATTTTATAGAGTCACCAAAGGAGGATCTTTAACCTTCTTCTTTTTTTTGGAGCAGCAAAGGAGGAATTTCCTTTACGAGATTGGGAGCGGTGAACACTTTGCCCATGAGAAGCTAGGTGCATCATCTTCTTCTTCACCTTTTCCATATTCAAGGACCATCATTTATGCATCATCTACTTCTTCAATCTCTAGGACATTGTTGTTCTCATTTTCTTGTTCTGGCTCTACAAGTTATTCTTCCTCCTCCTAAGTTCCACATATTGCATTAATTGGTAGAGATTCCAAGGAAATTCTTATGGGTGCTCCTACAATCTAGTTCTTGTTCTGATTTTGATGGGATGTTCATTGAGCAACTTCCTTCTTCAACAATGTCAAGTCATTCGATAACTTCTAAAAAACAAATCAACTCTCTCATCTTTGGAATTCTGGGCCTTATCCTTTATTGAAGGATTCTTAATTTTCCTAATAAGAAGAGGTCATTCCACTTCAATGGAAATTTCTTGGGCATGGTATAAATATCTTGGCTGAAATCTCTGTAGAAAAGAAAATTACTTCGAAAATAGGCATTCACTAATAACCTTTTCAAGTTATTTGCATTAGGACGAGAAATGGTGGGAATATTGTTGATCAATATTTTGGTTATTTCTTAGCTTTATTTAATTGAGGAAGGATGGCATAATCATCTTCTTTAGTATTGAATCTTTCTTTAAAATTTCTTTTCACATTACCCCAATCAATAATTAAGTGTGGTGGAAAATAGTAAATCTAGTCCACGGTGGCATATTGTAATATTTCCATGAATAGTCATATTGAAATATCTTCATGTTATAACCCCAAGAATGCTATAGGTTGTGATGAAAGTTGTGATATGATCATTTGGTTGTTCCTTTCCATCTCCATATAATTTTTGAAAGTTCTTTCTTGACCCTTTTGTAATTTCATGGAGTGGTGGAGTAAAAGTCAATGAACCAATGTTTTATCCCCATGACATAGGTGTTTTTGGTACCATTTCTTCCTCTCTCTCTTCTTCTTCTTCTTCTAAGAATTCACATTTCAATTGTGGGTGAAAGATAGGAAAATCAAAATCATTTGTAGGAGTATCAGTATAAGTTTGGATTGGATTTCCAAGGGTACCACTTGATGAATCAGATGAAGATGAATATTGAAAGAAGTAATATGGATTATCCCTCACATTTTATTTCTTATTTTGTAAAGCCTCAAAACCGGGGTCAATAATGTGTCTCAATATATTCAATCCGATATATCTTCTTTCATCCAATTTTGGGAAATCTTGGATTCAACTCAAAGAATATTTATGTTTACACTTTTTGTGGGATTTTGGAATTTCAGATTTCTAATTTTTTTTGGAATATGTAATTTTTGGAATATATTTTGGGTGCGGATGTGCTGAATATTCCCCATGTTGGGCACCAAAAATTTGGCAAAAAAATTTTTAGGTGGTCAAATTAGTGAAATATCACCAAAATTATTGGGACCTAGTCCCCCTACTTGAATGGGGCAGCTCCATTTACTAAAAATAGGGAAATTATTAACACTATCCTAACAACAGGGGTGGTATTTTTACAGGGAATCATATATGGGTACTTCCCTACACCCATGGAAAAAATCTTGTAGAAACTACAAGGGAGGAAAAATATTGAGAGAGGGGTGTGAAGAGAATAGTAAGGAGGGTTTTGCATAATAAATATTACATAGGATTTTATTTATTAAAACCAAAATATATCCATGATTTTAATGAAAAGACACCATTCACATAGAAAAGGAACAAAACACAAGAAGCAAAAAGTCTTAATGCATAATATTCAACAAGTACATGCTCATGGAGTGTAGTTGAGATGGAGAAGAAACATACGAAAAGGAGATAGAAGAATTTGATCACTTGTTCCTAGAGATAATATGATAGCTATTAAATAGTAATAACCATCCTTTAAAATTAGGAGGATCTTCCAATTTATATATTTACAATGCAATTGTTCATCTACGCCCACATGAATCTTCATGTCCCATAACTTATGAATTTTTAATTACCCTTAGAAGAGACAAATTAAGTACCTCTCTTATAATTTGACAGCTTACTTTTACACATTACAAATGTTTGACTATTACTTAAGTAAATAGGATAAAATACAATGATTCCATATAATGAATAATTAGTCTTGGGGAGAGAAAGGAGAAATAACAAAGGGAGGAGAGGAAAGATGCTCCAAAGCATGGATGAAGATGCCTCTCCCTTCAATAAAGCTATGATTCAATGATGTTGAAGATGACATTTTAATCCATGATAACCCTCCACAATGATGTTATCGGTGAAGAGATTTGATGAATACCTTGAAACAATTTTCCCCCTTTTGAAGACCCTTGAAATGATGAACCTTTGTAACACATCTTGCACACACTTTAAGAAGAGAAGTGATGAGAACTTGATAGATAGACCACCAACAGTGTTGAAAGAAGAATTTCCTCATTGATAAACTCCTTCTAATTCTTGGGACAACGCCACATATGTATGACCAATCATTCACATAGGGAGAATTTTGTGTACTTTACTCGCATAACCATGATCTTGATTATGTTGTTGTGAGCACTAATGGTGAATGAAGAGTGAAAAAAATCCTTATGATACAAAAGGGAAGATGAAAGGAACCAAAATAAATTACATACACCTTATTATTATGCACTCCATGTGATATGAAATGAAATGGTTCTTGGGGAAAATTGGTAATTTCCCAATTAGGCACTTTATGTTCATTGCATCGAGCAACACGAGAATTTTCTTGATAGTTGAGGGAAAGACACATGTCATGCCACAATAATTAGAAAATGTATGAAGGAATCATATTTTTGTCTCATTTAATCCATTTTCTATTTTTATCATGTTCATCATGATTGTCTCCTTTTAGCCAATTTTGAGTGCCTCAAACATGGCAAAATCAATTGAGGTATCTAGATTCACATTTTTCTTTGAATTACTATTATTAGTAAGTGCCTCAATGGATACTTAATAAAAATATAAGGTTCTCTTTCCATTGTAGGATTTAAATGAAAACACTTGCATAAGTTTTTGTTTTACATTTTAGGCCATTACTCAATTTTGGAGGATTTATATTCGTTAGGTTTGCATAGATTTGAAAAATGAATATTTTGGCTGAAAATTTCACATCATTGTACAAAATGGAATGTTTCATGAATGCGAACATGTAAATAATCTCCTTAAGGGCATTTTTTAAAGGATTCTACGATCCAAATTTCATGGCATCGGAGCGAGGGTTTGGGAGAAATGAGAAAATTTGTGTTTTGGAGAATGAGGAAATTTGGGGAAATTTTGGTAGATAACAGCAAGGGAGCATGCAATGGAGGATTTGAAAACATTGAAAATGAGCTAGGAATGACTAAGTGTGAGCTTTATACCTTCCTCGTCTCATAAACCTAATTAACTTGTTCTTTGACTCGCTTTGCTTAACCTTTTAGAGTGAGACTCATAGATGGAGTAAAAATTTTCCAAATGGATATCGATATCCCCATGTCCCTTACCAAATTTAATAAGGAAAATTTGACATCTGTCATCACCAATCCAGCACTATGATAATTCTTCACCAGGAACTCCTCGTGCTATGATTATTTACTAATGCACAGCCTTTAGTTTGGTGGATGTAATCTGGAAACAAAACAACAACATAACACAAGAATACCATTGACTATGATAAGACGGAATGATGACAAATCTGAAATATCAAAGTAAATTATAATATTAACATGAAATTGTTACAATCTCACCCATGAGGTACTTCAACAAGACTATGGGAGAAACTTTACAATTACGCCTCTTGATGGCTTCTTCAACACACCTTTAACTGATGGCTTCCTTTGCACACTTCCTACAATATTTCTCACTACTTCTTTCTATGCTAAATGAGGGGGGTGGCATCTCTATTTATAGAACTTCCAGGCTTATCCATCCTATCTCTAAGATAGGATAATAAATTCACTCTGACGAATCATATTCCATACCTTAACTCTTATCATACATGTAAGCTTATCTCTTAAGATAAGATAAACCTTATCATTTTACATGGGTTCCACATTTTTAGAATTTTTACAAATAAAATACACAAAATATTTATGACCTCACTCCTTGTCCTTATTACCAATATAATATTTCTAATTCCTAATCATGTAGACCCTACTTCTCTAATTACCCAAACTTTGACATTTTAACATTATCGGACCACTTACGACAAATATTTACTTTTTACAACATTCCTATTGTACTTTGACTGTTACCGTACTCCACATTATTGGTGACACCGTCTTGTGACGCCATTATCTTCTATCAGACGCTACTACTAATTATACTTAACAACATCCTATTCCTAATACATACATTAATGAAATAGAAATTATGGAGGAAAATTTTAGTGTCGACATCTTCCCCCTTCCTAGCTTCTACTCCGTCCTCGGAGTAGACTATTCTGGTGCTTGGAAAATCTTCAACTTGTCGTGGTTGACCCATTTCGTAATGGGAGTGCCATCCAATTCCTCGTACCATTTTCATGCACAGCTACTATTTTGTAGGGCCCCATCCATTTTGGAAGAAATTTTCTCTGTCTTCTTTTTTTGTATCTGGAATCATATACTAGAACCAAGTCATTCACTTGAAATGGAGACCACCGGATCTTTTGATCAAAGTACTCCTTCTGCTTCATTTTCTTCTTATGGCTTGTATCCTTTGCTATTTCCCTCATTTCCTCTAGCAAATGAAGATGTACCAACCTTTCTTTTCTTGAATCACTTTCATTCATCCTTTCATTTTCATAACTCTCACGATGGGAATATCAAACTCAATAGGAAGAACTAGATCAATGCCATAGGCCAACCGAAATGGGGATTATCCTGTTGCTGACTTTGATGTTGCCCTATATGCCCACAATGCTACATGAATCCTTTTATCCCATTTATGTACTGTAAGGCTACATCTTTTGCTAGAATTTGACACACACAAAATTTGTTCGTTCCACCTGTCCATTTGTGCTTGGCTTGTATGTTGTTGCCGTCACATGCTTAATAGAAAATTTATTGACTAGGGCTTCTACCACCTCATTAATGAAGTGGATTCCTTGATCATTACAATTTCTAATGGACAACCAAATCGGTGACAATGCGTTCATATATGAACCTTGCCACTTCATCCATGGAAGTTGTTTTCATGGCCTAGCTTGACCCACTTGGTTAAATAATGCAAGGCACTACAATATACTTATTTTGGTGTGAGGTAGTTGGAAGTGGACCTAAAATGTCTATTCCCCACTTTTCAAAGGGACCAAGTGGAAGAATAGGACATAATGGAGTTGATGAAGTCTTACGGTTACCATGTGTTTGACAAATATCACATGTCTTACAATAATTATAACAATCTTTAAAAAGAGTGGGCCAGTGATAACCTGCATCCAAGATCCTTCTTGTTGTAAGTTGTCCAGAGAAGTGCCCTCCACATGTACCATTGTGGAATTCTTCTAGCAGTTCCTTCCCTTGATCACGTCCAATTGCCCTCTTGTACTGTCCATCAGGTCCTATTCGAAATAATACTCCATGCGAGATAGAATATGGACGACTGGTAGCTTGAGTAATCTTTCTCTTAGTATTTGCATTGGCACCATCGAAACTTGAATTCATTCAGATAATTCCAAATATCTATGTATTCACTAGGGATTGTGTCAAAGGAGAACAATGTTGCATCGAGAAAATCATCATCATCACAAGATGATCCTAAACCATCATAGGCTTGAGAGAGTGCATCTACATTGACATGCTTCTTTCCTGGCCTATCTATAATATCAAATTCAAATTCTTGTAGCAAAATTATCCATCTTGCTATCCTCACGATGGGTTAGGCTTATTGACAATATATTTGAGCGATGATGCATTCTGACTATAAATTTCTTCCCTAGCAAGTAATTTCTAAACTTCTTTACAAAAAAATGATAGCAGAGCCTCTTTTTCAATTACATATAATTTACCTCAAGCTTTGCTCATTTATGCGCTCCCAAAGTAAATTGGATGTTCATTCCCATTTTCATCCTTTTGGCTCAAAGTACTTCCTAATCTTTGCATCCGAGGCATCGATGTACACAATGAATGGCTTGCTCAATCTGGATTCTTCAAAATAGGTGAAGACACCGGGGCTTCCTTGATTGTCCAAAAGCTTCATGCGCCTTATTTCTGGTTCATAAGTAACATCCTTCTTCAAGAAGCTGGGTTAGTGGGCAGCAATCTTTGAGAAATTCTTGATGAACCTTCTATAGTAACCCACATGGCCTAAAAATGATCTCAACTTACTTCTATTCATAGGAAATGGTAAATCTTTGATTTTGAAACTTTATCGAGGATCAATACCAATACCATCTCTGGATACAACATGCCCTAACAAAACGCCTTTAGAACATCCAAAGACACACTTTGTAGGGTTTAGTGAGGCTTGTGCTTCATCTAACCTTTGAAATGCTGTCTCCATTTGGTGCAAGTGGTCCAACTTGCTCCCATAGATGTAAAAATCATCCGAAATACTCGATTGAAGGTCCCAATGTAGGGTTCGAACACCCTATTCATCAAACGTTGGAATGTTGCTGGAGCATTACACAACCCAAAAGGCATAACTCTATAAGAAAACGTTCCCCAAGGAGTGGTGAACGTGGTCTTCAGCTGATCTTTCTCTGCTATACAAACTTGGTTGTAGCCGCTATATCCATCAACAAAACTATAACACTCCTAGCCAGCTACTTCATCCAAGATCTGATCTGAAAATGGAAGAGGGTAATGATCCTTCTTTGTTGCCTTATTGAGCTTCCGTAATCAACACAAATGTGTAGCTTCCCATTCTTTTTATTGAGATCACAATGGGAGAAACCCATTCTAATTCTCCACAAAGAAATATGAATCACGCATCAAAGAACTTATATATTTCTTCTTTTACAGTCTTGGAAAAATTAGGATTCATTCTATATGGCATTTGCTTTATGGGCTTAGCACCATCTACCGACTCAATACAATGTTCTACCCAACTTACTTGACGAGTTTCCTTGTAATCAAAAGTGAATAGATGTATGTACCTTGAAAGAGCTGGAGGTAGGATTCCTTCTCACTCTCCATCACAAAGCATCACCAATCTTTACTTGTTGGAGACTATCATCAATTTCTTCTTGAGATAATTTTATGGGGTCATGAGTTGGTGTGACTAGAAGGATATCCATGACTGAAACATCCACCTTGCTTTCTTCATCTTCGGTGTCCACTTCACTTTAGTACTAGAGTAATCGAGGATGTCCAATCATCGGTTTCATCACTTGAATCCACGAGTTTTGCTTTATGATGTTGAGGGATCACATTTATCTTCACCCTCTCTCTACCACATCCAAGTGTCATGAAACCTTCATTCCCGTAGTTTCTTGCATGAACTCTCCTTAGCCATGGTCTTCCCAGTGAGCATTGGGTACACAGCATACCATTTTCATCACTGAAAAGTCTACCACACATACACCCATAACGAGATATTGCCACATTTGAAACTTGAAACTACACCTTCTCGGTTTATTTTTCCCTATTTAATGACCTTAACATAAGTGTTAAAGGGCGATCAATTTTAAACCCAACATATTCATTACAGACTCGGTCATTACATTAAGCTACTGACACCTCCATCAACTAAGACATCATGAATTGAAATACCATTACATAATACCTCGGCTTGTGGAGCATAGGGATCTGCCTCTGCCTCCCAAAACAGGGGACCTCAACCTCCTTCCTTCTTGAGCATTGAGTCCACCTCGCAACTCCCGCCTCTTCTCAGAAGACAGCCAAGAGTTGACCATATGTAATATTTGCAGGCCTTTTGGACAGATCTTCCAAGATGGAGTATGGTCCTTGCCCCTGTGAAATCAAAAAATCCTACACACCCAACTTTCTTCTCCTATGTTTCTTACTAGTTTCTTCTTTCATCTTCTTAGGATCATTTCCATCTTGATTATCTTTTTCTTTCTTTCTTTTTGTTTCTGAAACACATCTACTTCATTATTTTTTGCTCTTATCTACTACATCAAAAGAATTCACAGTGTGCTTTTCCTTTATCATTATCTCCTTTACCGGATGTAGAAGCTCTATCTCGGACAATTATACTTATAATGACCCTTTTATAACAACCATAACAAACAACTTCAGAAATATTTCTTTTTGGACCTCTATCCTCCCCGAGAACTAAATTCCTTTCCTTGAAGAAGATTAATAGTTAATGGCCCATCTTCTAAGCATATCTTCATACTCGGTAGATGTACTAGGAGAAATATTTGTGCTCACCGTGTGGTTGTGGATTACGGACCAAAGGTGCTTTGGTGTAGGCTCTACTTTAACAACAATTTCTTTGGGCTCCTCTTCCATGCTTTCTTCTTGCCTTCTTGCAATCTCCTTTGCTTGTTCAATGGTAGCTGGGCGGTCATACTTCACTCGTTGTCGATCTCAAAACTTCATCCCAAGAATGAAGTGCTTACGAGAGGAGATTATCCACGCCATTCATCAACCCATCCACTAGTCCTTCCTTCCGGATCTGGGCATCGAGCTTCCTCCTTAGCTCTAGAACACGAGCATGATAATCCCTTATCTTCTCCTTCTCTCCTTGGGATAGCTTTGTGATCTCGATCATGAGATCTGCATATTTCTGTTGTTCACCAAATTCTTCAAGAAAACTTTCAGTTAATAAATCCCATGAATTTTTTACATTATCACCTAGTGTTTAAAACCACCTAAGTCTTTGAACCATCCAAAAAGGTAGGAAAAAATTCAGTCCATTGTTCCCTTCTTATGAGGCCATTACAAATACAAGATCGTTTAAACTCTTGAATGAAAGAAGAAGCATCTTCATTAGATTGAGCTGAAAAAATAGGAATCTTTCCCATTTTCAAAAGTAACCACCGTGAAATACCAACCCAAAGTCAATCAACAAGACTTATGTGCACAAATAATTGGAATCACTATAGAAATGACCATGGTAAACTATGGTAAAAAATCGACTTGACTGCAAGGTAAAAAACTAACTTTCTTGTGGTAAACACTATTCACTTAAAAGTGAAGTTACTTGTGGTAAATACTATTCACGGTAAAAGTGACTTTACTACGGTAATTACTATTTCAGGTAAAAGGACTTTACTTGGGTAAATACTATTCATGGCAAAAATGACTTTAACATGGTAACTACTATTCACGGTAAAAATGACTTTACCATGGTAACTACTATACATGATAAAAACAAGGTTACCCTCTAATTGATTTTTGCCTAAGTGGGAATATCTCTCCGGAAAATCCACCAATGAGGAATGGTCCCGTGGAGCGGAACCAAAATGTCATCACCAATCGGCACTATGATAATTCTTCACGGGAACTCCTCGTCTTTATGATTATTTACTAATGCACAACCTTTAGTTTGGTGGATGTAATCTGGAAACAAAACAACAACCGAACACAAGAATACCATTGACTATGATAAGACGGAATGATGACAAATCTGAAATATCAAAGTAAATTATAATATTAACATGAAATTATTCTGATCTCTCACCCATGAGGTACTTGAACAAGACTATGGGAGAAACTTTACAATTACGCCTCTTGATGGCTTCTTCAACACACCTTTAACTGATGGCTTCCTTTGCACACTTCCTACAATATTTCTCACTACTTCTTTCTATGCTAAATGAGGGGGGTGGCCTCTCTATTTATAGAACTTCTAGGCTTATCCATCTATCTCTAAGATAGGATAAGAAATCCACTCTGACGAATCATATTCCATACCTTAACTCTTATTTGTACATGTAAGCTTATCTCTTAAGATAAGATAAACCTTATCATTTTACATGGGTTCCACATTTTTAGACTTTTTACAAATAAAATACACAAAATATTTATGACCTCACTCCTTGTCCTTATTACCAATATAATATTTCTAATTCCTAATCATGTAGACCCTACTTCTCTAATTACCCAAACTTTGACATTTTAACATTACCGGACCACTTACGACAAATATTTACTTTTTACAACATTCCTATTGTACTTTGACTGTTACCGTACTCCACATTATTGGCGACACCGTACTGACGGCGCCGTTATCTTCTATCAGACGCTACTACTAATTATACTTAACAACATCCTATTCCTAATACATACATTAATGAAATAGAAATTATGGAGGAAAATTTTAGTGTCGACACATCGTGGGTGTGAAAATGTGCCAAGGGTGGAACCATCATGAAGAAGGGACCAAAACACATGTCATGAGGATCGATTATAACACTTGTCTAACACATCGTGTTATGACTTTAAGTGATGAAATTTATTCTCTCCATGTGGTGGAACACTTTTGTGTCCTCCATTTCCCTTTAAAGAAAGGAAGAAATAGAAATCATCCTCCTCCTACTCATCATGAGGAATGGGCCATATTTTAGAGTGAGGAGAAAACATGCTCCTAACCACCTGGTTTGTGATTTAAGTTCTGAAACATTATCTCCTCGTGTGGTAGAAAATTCTAGTGTCCCCCATGTCCCATCATAAGAAGGGGGTAGGTGGGGTTACATGAGTGTATGAAATTTTATAATCACCAAGTTGTCTTTTAAGGGGCATAAACTCGTATTATCATGTGGGGTGATAAAAAAATCCCACATGTAAATTTTTTATTTTTCCAAAGGGATAAAGGTACATCAAGAGTCTCCAAGTGTGAAATATCAAAAATAGATTTTTTCCTTCACCGAACTCTTCCCGAAATAGCCACCTAATACATTTTCTCACAACCAAAGCTAGGAGTGGACTTCCAAGGAAATAATTATATTATTGTGACTCAAAATCTGGTGATGAAAACATTCCCACCATTTTCGGGTCCAATTCTACCTATAATTTTAAATTTAACCTATTTTTCAATTTTGCTCAAGCCTATGTGCTAATGAAAGAAACTACCACCAATTTTTTTATTGAAAAGCATAACCATATATTAAAGATGACATAAGAAGTACAATGCTAATCATACAAAATCGGTGGAAAAGATCACACCCCATAAGCAGGATCAAAGTAGCCATAAAGAGGCTACGAGTAGCAAAGTGTCATATCAACGATAGTAGCATTTTCAATCAAAAAAGTTTAAAACAAAGTGCAGAGAACCAGAGAAAACTCCAAACATGGAGCTAGGCAGTAGCAACAAACATGGAAGATGGTGGCGGTGGCGGTGGGCTCTTTGGATGGTCACCACCCCAACCACCAAGAGTAGTGTCGGGGTGTCATCAGTGCTCCCAACCATCTTCTACTTGTTGTTGCTCCTCCTCATTTCCCCACTGGGAGGGTGAGATAGCCAAAGAGAGCCATGGAAACTTTGATTGGTTGGGCGCCTGCCACCCGGAACCACCACTACCAGAGCCCAGCCGACCAAATACCCCGGTAGTGGGCGAGTCCAAGACAGAGGTGGAGAAGGGACCCACGGTGAGGAGAGGTGCTATACACCACCACCCATGAGCTGGACCTCGGTCAAAATTGCGCCCCATGGGAAAGCGAGCGGCGACCTTGCGAGTGGGAGCGGCGGTGAGGGGAATCTAGTGGAACGTGACTAACAACACAAGGGGCACTCCCCCAATGGTCCAGAAGAGTTTGCAAGTGCTCAACTTCTATGTGGACTTTCTCCACCTACACTTGGATCTGAAGTGAAACATTGGAGATGACAGCAAGCTTGTTAGAAATAGCAAAAATTCTATCCATTGTCTCCTTATTAAAAATAGTAGCATTTCTAGATTTCCAAATGTGATATAAAATAGCCACTCTGAAAGAATGCCAAATGTTGTAAAATTTTGCAGGAATAAAGGTTGGATCCCCCAGAAGAACCATTTTCCACGTGAAGGTGGGAAAAAAGGTTGAAAAGGGTATGAATCCAGCGCCAGGCAAACTGAGCATGAGGGTAGAACCAAAAGAGATGAAGAAGAGTCTCAATGTGGTTGCAGAAAGGGCAGCGTGGTGGGGAGCTCCCAGAAGAACAAGGCACTTGCCCACATGGAAGCCCTTGATGAAGAATGCTCCAAAGAAAGTGTGCAACTTTGGGCTCTATAGGAATGGCCCAAACAATAGTGAAGCGCTGCTTCCACCCAAAACGAGTGGAATGCAGGCTCCAACAAGCATTTAACTTATTGAGAGGAAGCTTGCTTCTGGGTGAGAAGCTTGTAGCCCACCGAGGTTTATAATTTCTGAAGGGGGTGGCAGAGGGCCAATGCCAATCAAACCACCATGGGTGCTATAGTAACACCAATTTTATGCAAACAATCACTAGGTATGAGATCTTGAATGATAGAAATGGCTTGTTTGTCATTGTCATTTAGAGAAAAATTAGCTTTTAGGCTATCCCATGGAAGCCAATCCTTAGTGATAGGACAAAAAAGGTCCTGAATATACTGAATCCCTTTTTTGAAAAGACATAAACCCTTGAGCTGCAAGGAAAGAGCAAGGGGTTTGTCATGAAATTGAAACACCGGATTCCACCACAAACTAAGAGAGTTAAGAGAGAGCCCATTTCGAAACCATCACCCTACTAGAGTAGATGGGGTTTGAGAAGTTCCCAAGCTTTCCATATGCTTTTGGCCACAAAAGAGCCACCTATTTTAATAGTAGCAGGGCATAGGAGTAAGGAGTAGTAGTTCAAACCCTGCCATGCCTTTCGATTAAGCGGAGACCCTTGAGATATATAATTTATGAGAAGAATTTTCCAAGATTCCTCACCTTCAAGGCTGCGAATAATCCATTTGGTAGTAAGAGAAAACCCCTGCATATGAATGTTGATTAGGCCAAGACCACCAATGTCCTTGGGCGTACAGCATATGTCCCAAGCAACTCTATGAAAACCATGGTTCCCTTCGAGTTGGCCCACAGGAAATCACGTAGAATTTTCTCTAGTCTGTGGTAAGCGGCTTTAGAAGGTGCCCAACATGATGAGTAATAGACATGAGTGGTAGCAGAGAAACCTTGGAGAAACTTGGAATTTTCCAGCAAGAGACAGATGCTTGGTAATCCAAAAAGAGATTTTTTTCTCAACTCGTTGAATCACATAGTTCCAAAGGTCAGCAGGGGATGCCATAAAGGCAAAAGGAATGCCTAAAAATTTGAATTGAACACCAGGTTCAATCCAAATCCATTGGAATCCCTCTAGCCAAGGAGGTTTGGGACCCATCGCCTATCTGTAACATTGGGTTTTCTTCCATTGGATAGCAGAACCAGAAGCAAGACAAAAAATATCAAGACATTTCATGGCATTAGTGACAGAGGCCTCTGTTTCAGCCAGAGTGAGAAAAGAGTCATCTGCAAAATGACCATTAATCAACTACTTAGGAGAGGAAGGTAGTTGAATACCTTTAACCAAACCAGCATTGGCAGCATTAGCAAGCAAGTAGCTTAGACCTTCAGCAACAATGACATAAAGAGAAGGAGCAAGAGGGCAACCTTTCCGGATGGAACGATGAAGAGAGAATCTCTCAGACTACTGACCATTGATAGTAATATAGGCACCCACATTTTGAAAGAGCATATTAATAGAGTGGATGAATCTGGGTCCAAAACCGATAGCCTGCAACATGGCCAGAATGAAAGGCCACTCAACTCTGTCATAGGATTTTTCAAAATCAATTTTAACAAACAGTCGGTTGAGAAGTCTGGCGGGCATATTCCATGCCCTCCCAAACTGCAATAATGTTGTCCAAAATATATCTATTTTTGATAAATCTAGTTTGCTCACTCTTGATGATCAGGGGCAGTAAATTAGTGAGCATGATAGCAAGAGCTTTGGCAATAATTTTGTATGAGACATTGAGTAGAGTTATTGGCTGCCAATTGGTGATAAGCTCGGGATCTCTAGATTTGGGAATGAATTTGATGTTGCCTTGGTTGATCAGATCACCTAGGGTGTTGGAGGACATAGCTTCCAGATAGACCTGATGAAGATCCAGACCAACAGTCATCCAAAGAGACTGGTAAAACTCACAGGGAAAACCATCAACACCGGGGCTTTATCAGAGGCCATCTGCATAATAACTTCCTTCAAATCATCAAGAGTGAGAGGTCTATCACAAGCAATGTGCTGACTTTTAGAGAGCTTGCAGGGAACAACTTCAATGCATTGGAGGAGAGCAGCATCTCGAGTCGGAGTAGCAGGTTGAGCAGCAAAAACAACATGATAGTGATGCACAAAAGCTTGCAGAATGTCAGGTAAGAGAGTAAGCCTTTGATTGCCATCCTTGATTGCTTTGATTTTGGTGAGAGTTTGATTAGATTTAAGGGAAGAAAAAAACTCCTTAGTAACTCTGTCACCAATGTGAAGCCAGTGCAGATGGGCTCGAACTTGGGCTCCTCTAGCCTTATAGTGCTCCTCAATTTGAAGCTTATGTTTCCAGTGAGCAGCTTGCACTTGCAAGTGGGTGTTGAAAGGAGACAGATTAAGCTCTTGAATAGCCCTTGAATATTCAATATGAGAGGCTTCATGAGCATTCTTACAAAAAAGAGCAGCTTGTTTCCCATAGAGCCGAAGGAAAGAAGTGGTACGAGTGATGGCATGAGACCACTAGATCAATCCAACCAATCCCATCAACAAGTCTTGGTCAAGATTCCAAATACGTCTTATATAATCCAAAGTTTTGGGATGAGAAAGGTGGGATGTATTTAAATAGAACTGGGTGGACTTGGGCTTGGGACACTGAAAGTTCCATTGAATCCCAAAGAAGATAGGCTTATGGTCAGAAACCAAAGCAGTGTCCACCACCGAGACCGGGAGGTTGTATGAAGAGTCAAAGGAAAACCATTGTTGCTCTAAAAGTAGAGCTCTATCAAGACACTTATAAACTTTGTCATCACTAGCTCTAAAATTAGACCAAGTGAACCAAGGAGTGGCAGTAGTAGAGTGCTTGCGGTGGTTGGGATCAAAAAGACAAAGTTTATTGTGCAAGTAAAACTAGGCTTCACGTTCACCAACACACCAACGCATTGGAAGCCAGCCCAATTTGTCTTTGGGGATTCAACCATGTTGAAATCACCACAAAAAATCTAGGTAGCAGAGGTTAGATGATCAGCCAACCACCACCAAAAAAAGAAGAATGTTCAGAGGCATCGTTGGAAGCATAGATATTGGCCAACCCAAGAATGTGGCCATCAAAATAAAAAAGGGTCCACACCACCCGATGAGTGGGGTCAGAACCCCAAGATATGATATTGGAGGTGAGGTCAGGGCTTAAAAGAGTGACAACACCACCTCGACCATTATCATGAGCTGACATCTGGCAGAGAGAACCAGGCCAGATGGTACACATAGCAGCAGAAAGATGGAAGCCAGAGATTTTGACTTCCTACAAACACAACACCTAAAACTTTGTAAAATGCTTACAACTATCTCTGACAAGATATCTGCGAGTCAGATCAGTAAGCCCCTAACATTCCATGAGTAAACTAACATGGAGAACTATCAAGGTGCATGTTTTCCTCCTCGAGGCCGGCTAACGCTCCAAAGCGGTTAGAGAAAGTGACTTGCCACGCATTCCCATGAATAAAATCATTGAGCTCGAACTATCGGTGGGGTCTCTGTGAGAAATCTTCCTCGGAAGGAGGGGAAGGACTTTGGGAATGGTGTAAGGTAGCCTTTCTATCTATTTGAGTAGTGAACCACATGGTTTGTGTTATCCAGAAAGCTTGAGGTCTCGGGAAATGAGGGGTGTGAAAGAGTAGGAGCTGAGGGGTGAGAGTTGATGATAATTACAGCTTGCGGAGTCTGAGAGATGGTGGGCGTGGGCTTGGGAAGGGTCACAACAGATGGCTTCAAAGGAGTAGAAGTGGAGGTAACCACTGGTTTGTAAGTAGCCTGTTGGGGCTTATTTTGGGTCGAGGCCGAAGGTTTTCTGCCAGTGACAGTAGTCCATCCATCAGAGGAGGGAGTGCTGGATTTAGGGTCCATCGGGGTTTTCTCCGAAACCGGTGGTGGGCTTGGAGTCATGAGAGGAAAATCCTTGATCATATGGTCAGCAGATTGGCACCGAAAACAAGTGTTGGGTAGATTGATGTATAGAACTTTCTGCGCAAAGCGTGTGTCTCCAACCTAGATATCGAGGGTATCTTTGAGGTCTTTTGAAAGATCAATTTCAACACAGACCCATTTTTGGGGTCGAGCCGAGTAGAACTTATGTTGCTCATGGCAGATGAGGTGACCCAAGGGTTTGATAAGTTGATCAACGAATCCCCACAGAGGCAAAGGAAGGCCTGAAATTCAACCCAAATAGGAATTTTGAGTTTGGCTTGCTCAGAGACTTGAAAATCTTGAGTCCAGTGGGAGAAAACCACAAGAGTATTGTGAATAAACCAAGGACCATGGTTAACAATGGCTTTGCAATGTTCAGCATTGGTAAAGTGAAATAGAAAAGAAACCCTTGGTCATGTTTTGGACTCCCTCTACCTTGACTCCATGAGGTTGCCAATGATTATGAATCCATTGGTGGAGGATACCTTCAGGGGGAACTCGGCCCACAAAATAAGCAACAAGAGAAAATGATTCAAACTAGTTGCAAGCTTTGTCAAAAGTTGGTAAATCAAGAACAATATCCGGGGAAGGAGTATTAGTATCCTTACCTCGTCGAATACCTTTGGGACAAACTTCCTCACTCATTTCGGCACCATTGTCCGAGTTCTGTGATAAGACCAGCATCAATAGATGCATGGCCCAAGGAGGTGGTCATTTTATAAGCCACCTCCTAAGGGGCGGACTAGCGATTGATACAAAATTAATGTAGATAATCCTGCCTGGATCTGCAGATCGGTGGTGTGACACGATGGTGGCGTACGGCAAGGCCAAGCATTCACTGCGAACCCGAGTGGAATCTTCTTTAGGATCGAGATTTTGACATGCACTTACAAGCCAATATCTATAAATATGATCCTAAAAATATCTTGAAAACTTTCACACTATTAATTAGAAATTATTATATTTTTTATCATTATCTAATTTATTTCCAAATCTATCATAGTCTCTTGAAAGATTTGGAACAAGCCGACTAGCTTTTTCATTGTTTTCATTTCCTTATACCATGTTATAAATAGCCCAAACATTACATAACTTGTCCCTAAACCTGATTTTTCTTCCATAACGTTCCTAAATACCTTCAGTGCATCTTTTATATCTTTTTCAAAACTCCCAAGTTAGTTTTTCCTTAACATTCATCTTCCAAGGATGTCCACCGGTTTGATAAATCTTGAAAATAGGCCTTTTTAGGCCTCTAGGAGAAATTCATTTTAAATGGTATTAAACAAATCCATGAATCACATCCTTGCACATGAAACATAATTAAAAATCACATTATCACATTCCTCCTTTCCATTATGATGGTAACACAGTATCGAGTTGGTCACATGACAAGTTTACATTGACTAGGAGAGGGATTTTCAAATGAGGTCTAGGTTGTCATGAATTTTTTTTAATTTTTCATGCTAGACATTTTGCATGCAACGCTATTATAGCGTATGAAGTGATCTACTAGTGCAATTCAAATTTAACACTAGCACGTACACTAGCATGCTAGCACAAGATTCTTGTTGCTTCTCAAATGTTTGTGAACAATGACACAAATTGACTGGTTTTTGATGATTTTTCTAAGTTCTTTCCACTAAACACTCTCAAATTTGGATAGTATATCTTTAAAAACACAAAGAGCACATAGGTGAAGTTAATTTAATTAAAAAAACTAAAAGTGATATATATAAAAAAAAGTGTGTGGAGTCATACCCTCCCACAAATGTGCTAGAATGTGAGTAATGAAAAATCAAATTAAAAGAAGGAAAAACAATAAGTAATGAAAACGTTCCTTAGATTCTTCTTGAAAACCTCAAGATGATATTTTTAAGTGTTAATACATGTGTTGGACTCTTGAATTTTTTTCATTTGAGTTCTCAAATTTAGTCTCCAAATGAATAAGAAATACTACTAATAAGTGTGAACATGAGGATGTAGATTCGAATGGGAAATGAGCATAACTTAAAGTTTCCAAGGATTTTTTTTTAAGGATATAACATGTTATTTATAATGGAAGGAGAGGATATGGAGTGGATCAATGTTCTTAATGAGATCTTGAATGCATTTAGTTATGGTAGTTTGAATGGATTGAATATCCATTGAGGGGAAATGATTTTTGGTTGGCAATAAGTTTTATTTGAGAAGGTGGTTGTACATGCATTATTGTTGCTTCCACCTTTGTAGGATTATAGAAGTGGAGTGGAGTGAGGTAGTTTAACTTGAGTGACTAGGATAGTTGAAGTGGAGTGTGAGTAGATAAATAGATTTATTTCTATTTAAATTAGCTAAGGGATGTGAGTGGGTAATTAACTATTTAATTAAATAAATATTTAATTAAATTATCCAAAGGACATAGGAGTATAGTTTAAGCATGATTAGAATTAATTTAATTAATTCTAAAGGGATGTGGGTGAATACTTAAAGCATGATAGAATTAATTAATTAAATTAATTCAAAATGGGGTATGAATGAATTTTCATTAGATGTGGGAGGATAGTGGTCTAGAATGCATTCTAGAACCATTTTTGGCATATTATGTAAAGGATATGGATAATTAGGAATGGCTAGAAATAGGTATGTATTTTTAGGGTTTCTATGATCCACAACCAATTAATATTAAAAATTATTTACTAGCAATTTATACTATGACATCACCCCATTAACATAAATATCACAATAAATTGAATTTATTAATTTTTAATTTGAATTTTCATAAGTTACTTATTATAAATAATTACACTTCCACACATAAAATATAAAAAAGTATTATAGTTAATTAAAATACTTAATTAACAAGATATAATTTTCTATTTTTAAAATTACATATAAATTATGTCATATAATAACAATCATAAAATAGAGGAAGCTCAAACACATAACTCAAAAACATCTACAAATATTGGAAATTTTAATAATGTTATCACATTAGTGAGTTAGAGGGAAAAAAATATAAATAGTAAGAATTTAAAGGTGGTGAATATGAAGAATGTTGAAGATGTGCAAGTTACAAAGTATATATGAAAACCAACATCATTGGGTTATTACAAAGATGTGTTATTATATATATATATATATATATATATATATATATATATATATATATATATATATATATATATATATATATATATATATATAACTATGTATATCAACAAATAAAAGAGGCAACACCAAGACAATATTCTTTCAAGACAAGTTTTTGTTTGCACACACATAGAAAAATATTCGCGAGATACAATATTATAGATGTAAGCATTTTTTCATATGACATTCTTGGGTGAAAGCACAATAACATGTCCCACTTTTGTATTTTTGTACTTTTATAAACATGAATTTTTCAGTTTCATTGATTTTCCAAAGGTAACAACCACAAAACAATACATATTCATGAAATTCCATGAACTAACAAAATATTTTGTTTAGAGTGTATAATACATGTACACTTTTTAATTTTTTAAACTAAAAACTCTTGTATTTTTCTTAATTTTATTCATATGTTGTTTCTTATATTATAATAGAGGAACGATGTCAGGCATGGTGTTTTTAAATGAAAATTATTTTTTCACCCTCGAAATTTTATAAATATGTTCTAGATTCGAATATCAGTTCTGTATAATTTTCATAATTTTTTATTTATATTTTTTAATTAATTATTTAGTGAAGATATTTTCAAATTAAGGGCGTACATATGTCTATGCCAATAACTTTCAAGATTTATATCAAAATCAAATATTTTTTTCATAACTACGAAGAAGACTTCAACAAATAGTAAGTTTATTTTTTTCAAAAAAATTGATATATTTTGCTATTTTTCAAATTGTGTTGACTGTGTACTATTGATTGTCGTAAAATACCATATGTTGGCAAAAATAAAAATAAATAGTAAAACAAATTTTTTAAAAATGAAAATTATATTTTTAGAAAGGTAATAAAAAACTATATTTTGTGTTAAAATTTTGTAATTTAACTAATTAATTTACCCTAAATACGTGGCACCTATGTGGCACATTTTGGCAAATAATTATCCTCCAAATGGATTTGGAGCCAAAATGTGCCACATAATCACCATATAAGGGTGTTCATGCGAATGGGGATTCGTGCACAAATACTCCTTCATGTGAACCACCTTTGGATGAATACCCCTTCGTGCGAACATATCTTAGATCCCCACGCCACCCACACCCGAGGTACAATTTCCAAGTTTAAAATTTGGTCGGTAAATTGAGTTTAAATTTTAATAACTATAATTTTAAAGTAAAGTTTTTTCTAATATTTTTTCTATTTTAAAGTTAGAAAAAGAAAGTAAAAAAATAAAGAAAAAAATTCTAATATTAATTTTATTTTCTATTTTAAAGTTTTAAAAAATGTAATTAAAAAAACCTTTTCTATTGAAATTTCTATATACTAATATGAGTTATGCTTTAAACACACACAAAGACAACACGAAAAATAACGGGTAACTTAATATCCTATTTATCAAGCACCAAGATCTAGTTTCAAAGTATCATTTTAGCATGATTATACATGATAGAAAAGAAAACTCAGATTCCTCAGTCTCATAGTTTGGCCTCTTATTCCTTAATGTATGAAAAATATTTTACCCAATGATAGAGTCGGGGGAATATATATAATCAGAAGAATGGTTTCAAGTCCGTAATACATCAAGATAATCATTCTCCCAAATACTATTTGATC
This sequence comes from Taxus wallichiana var. yunnanensis, assembly GCA_018340775.1. Classification (NCBI taxonomy): domain Eukaryota; kingdom Viridiplantae; phylum Streptophyta; class Pinopsida; order Cupressales; family Taxaceae; genus Taxus; species Taxus wallichiana. Next base: position 277,994,887 of record CM031239.1, on the reverse strand, counting down.
AAGGTTATAATTCAGGGAAAAAGGGTTCTGAGGTCTTGAATTGAGCCAAGTCGAGAGACTTAATGTCTCATGTGATTGATGACATGGATGAATCCAGGGCCCTAAGACTTTAGAGAGCTCACATAAAAAGCCTCTCTCCCTCTCTTATATAGAAAGACAAAGATCACACAAAGATAATTTATTGGGTGTAGGGTTACAAAAGACAAAACCCATCAAGCTAGACCCATACCCAAAATTTCAAAGGAAAGTTTTAATCTAATCATCTTAAAAGAAGACCACTACCTGAGTCTACAAGAGCATGTTTATTCTAACCACAATGTAACCTTAGAAAGAAAAATGACACACTTTATTTACAAGTTCGAGATAGAAAAACTAGTCACACATCACAGAATACCCAAGAGTATTTGCATCCAGAGCCATATTTGTTTTACACAAATGATTCACTTATTCCATTCCATGAATTTATCAATATCTAATACCCACAGTCAGAAATTGTGGACTCAGTTTTAATGAAAATTCATAGACCCCAACAATACGAACTTGAGGTTTAATAATTCCTCCATTACAATTTTACCAATAGATAGGCTCAAAGAACACTACAGAAAATCACTTGCAAAATGGAAACTAGAAAACATTAAACGTACATTCCACAATGCTCATATATGCAGGAAAGAAAATAACAGAGGTAGGGAAAATAACAATGCGTAGATCCATTTTTTTGTTTATTTATTTATTTATTTATTTCTTTTTGTAAACAAAGTCATTTAGAACCGAGAGAATCAAAGAAAACTCAAAGTCACATCCAAAGGTGCTATCAAGGTGACTAATCAAAACAACCACAAAAAAAATAAACCAAATCAAGATGTCATTTCAGGATGAGAATAGTTCATTTCATGGGACTGTTAAAGATAGTAAATTGAGAACATGAAGGGAGTGTGCAACAAGGGTAGGAGGCTCTAAACCAATAAAACGCCTCTGCTAGCATGTTTCAATGCCCCCTTTAATTCAACAAGACTTCATTAGAGAAAATCTTGGGGGACTGCAGCCCATGCGGCCCCAAAATTGTGATACAAGTCAAACCAAAAGCAAGAAAAGATGTCTTCATTAAGAACAATAAATGAATGGCAGCAGGCCACCAAACACCACCAAACATCACCTCCTCACCAGCACAAAACCAAGATCCTTTGCGGAAAGAAAAAAAAACAGCATCTAATCAACAATTAATTCCACCGGGAGAAGGCCACGTATAAGGTCAGCCCCTTGCTTAAGAGGTAAATGGGTGGTAGGTGAAAGATGTTAATTTGAGAATAATAAATAGCCCCTTCAAATCTTGCACCACACATAATCCCCCTTACGCATTCAAAAATTAGAAACCAAAGGAGGAAGGAACCCAACACCTACGCCAACCAAGCAGGTTAAAAAAATACAAACCGGCATGATGGAGAGAGCAAAAGAAAGGTCATATTTTCCTTTAATTAAATGATTAAAACAACACAAGCGGCCTAATCAACCAAGGGGAAGAAAGCTAGGGTTGATGTTCGAAGGCCAATGTAGATTAATGACCGACCATGGCACCATGAAGGGGTAACCCCTTCTTTAGCGTGGCGAACGCGGCTCATTCTATAAAGCGCGATCAGCAAAAACAACCAAAAATACTATAGAGATAATTAATATAAAATATCAATAATAATCGACAATAAAGTAAAATAATAATAATATAAAATAATGGATGATCGATAATTGAATTAAAAATATATATCATTATTATCATTTTTATTATTAATTTTACAACTAAAAAAATTATTATTATTATTCATTTTAGCAAATACCAACAGTCAAGCTTGACAATTCGAGAACATGATTTTCCTTTAATAGGAAAATCATGGTAGACGTTGTGGGGGCCCACAATAGGAAATGTTGAAAATGACACAAGTAGGCACGACAAAGAGGGAGAATGCTAATTATTCTCTATGATAAGGAGAAGCCAACAAAGGTCAATAGAAGCACAACAACGTTCAATGCTTAGCAACAAGGTCTGAAGTAAGAACATGAGTAATGTCGAATGGGGCATTACATTCTCCTCCCCTTAAGAAAGCATCATCCTCGATGCAACACAACATTGAAGGAAGGAAAGGCAGTAAGCATCAAGGAATAGATAAAGGTGAAAGTGCACCCTATGGTTAAAATTTCAATCGTTAAATCACACCAAGTTTAGCCTTAGAAATGTTTTGGAAAAAAAATTGAACTTTCAAAGTTCTATGAAGATTGGCAGTTTTCTCTTACTTCATTATTTAATTAATTCTCTTCCCTTTTACATTATTCTTAACTCATGTTCTTTTTAAAATCTCATTGTTGTATAATTTTAGTTTATTCATTCTTGTGGGTGCCCAACATGAACTGCTATCACAACACCCTACTAGGGTCATACAAAACACTACAAATTCACAAGCATACAAGTAGATACTTCATGATGGTACCACACCACAAGAGATTAGTCAATTTACGAAGGGAACATGCACGGTCCACATAACATAGTACTTGTCACACATCTATGACTGACGTATAGAATACTCGAACAAAGTGTACTACGACAACCAAACATTTTCCACAATTTCACATATGAAGATTTTACATAACTCAGGAAATAGCTACATGTACATAGGGTCAACAAGGGTATCAATGTCATATCCACAACATCACAAAACATATCCAACTAACATGAGTAACACATACATCATAACAACTCTGCATACCCCTCGAAGTATCACACACACACACACACACACACACACACACACACACACACACACACACACACACACACACACACACACACACACACACACACACACAAATCTCTTATGCCTCCCTCAAGTCTCTTATGTCTCTTTATTTTACTTTATTAAGTATTTTTTTAATATATCACATACATTACATTCATGGTTTACAACACACCACATCACCACATTTTGCACCCAAAGTGCAATCATTGTATGATAGAGATCATATACCCACCATATGTCCCTAAATCATGACATGAATCATTTCATATCACATGAATTATAATTATGATGAGCACAATTACAACATACACTCAACTACCATATAACATGGGGACACACACACTTATATACAAATGAATTAAACAAGTAATTGACATACTAGTGATGATCTCAAGCTAAGTACTCAATAGGATAAAAAGGAAAAGAAATCTAACTCTATAAGAAGAATGGTTTGAATCATAGCATGAACCTTTAGAACGTAAGTTAATAATTGAAAGGATTTTTAGTAAATAAGTAACCTTACAATATTTTTCACCATGGGATGATCCTAACTGTAGGTGTGTAATGTGGTTGGACTATTATGTTGTGTCTTGTCAAAAAAAAAGTGTTTTGTTCGAGATGGGTGTCGTATGTTCTTTTGTTGCCTATGTGGTCAATGTTGTGTCAAACTTATCATGGGTTCTTGTGTCCCTTTTGGTGGCTGAGTTATTGCTAGCATTTTTTCATTGGAGAAAGTGTGGAATCAACATGTATATGGTGTTGTCGTGTGTCTATATGAGTCGATGACTTATGTAAGTGTCTTTTTCATTGTTGAGTTTCTCTTCTTGGAGCCCTTGTGGTGTTGTGTAGTGAGCAATGTAAGTCAAAAAAATTATCCTGATATTTTTACTATTGTATTTATGTGTGTAAAATGTGGGTGTTACAAGTTACATGTGTATAGTTTTCTATTGAATTTACTCTTACATTCAGATCTAGCTCAATTTGTGTGTGCATGTGAAAATTATTAAAGTGAAGGAATCATGGGAAATCAGAATAATGACAAATGAGAATATAGTTAGGAACAAAAAGCAAAGGAGAGTGCTAAAAGATCAGTTCATAGGAAGAATATAAAAGAGAGAGAGAAGGCAAAAATAGAGACAGAGAGAAGGCTGAAAAAACTAGTACATACATACTTGAAACCCTTGATAGATCGTAATTTTATTTTTTTGTCTAGGGTAAATCTCAATTTTTAGCTTCAACACACATTCTAGATAGAATAATATTATATTATAAATACAATAGAATGATTAGTTTTGTACAAACCATCTATATTTTGCTTGGATTGTATTGTGTGTTTTTAATACAGTCTATTAATTAAACTCTGATCTCTACTTCAAAATATAACTTCTTCCATTTTTGCAACAGGACATTATTTAAAGAAATTAAAAATTGAAAAATCATCCTTCACTTCAAAACTTATAGATAACTACCAAAACTAGTATATTGCACTCTTCAAAATTTCCATCTAATATATACATGGAATATTCAATGAATGTTGAAACTAAATTACATTCAAACCCTAAATAAGGAGAAAAAAATCATAGGTACAAAGGTGTGATCTCTATATTCTAGATCTAAAACATGGGTGCATTAGGTTATAAGACTAAGTTATAAATTATAACACTAGAGGAAGAAATTTACTACAAGAGGATAAAAAGGTTTGATGATTCTATCTAGCTTGGGTGATCCTTTCTAGCACTCATTTCCAAATCTCTATATTGCAAGAGAAATGAAAAAAATTGCACAACCCATTTATCTAGGTTAAGATCATATTCACACAAACATAGTCTATTTTTAGTGAATACATTCTAATCTTAACCCTAGTCTTCTTTATATATATTTCAAAATAAGTGTTTGCTTTGATCTTATCAGTACATGGTTTTGAATTTATACATTTAATGTGTTTATTGTATTTAGTGTTCTAAACCATCATTTACTCATTAACTAGTTATTTTGATTATAGTAAGCGTAATTTTGTTATTGCATTTTGATGAACCTTATTTTTATCAATACATTCCAACCTAGGGGTTTCATTTTGTACCCTTAAGGTTTCATATTTATCTTCTACTACCTGGCTTTTTTTAATATTTTATTTATGATTTCTCTATATTCCATGACCAAATTCTAGGTTTCAACATTTTCGCAAGCCTCTCATGCTTATTTCTCATATTTGAGCCTCTTGTTAGGGTCCTCTGTTAGTCATCATATCTTGAGCATAATGATTCAATTTTCAAAAACCATGGAATTTTTTCCTCAATTTGGCTAAGGTGAAAAAAAAATTCTTCTGTATTTCATAATTTCCCACAGAATTCTTGAAGGTTGGGTTTCTTTATTTTTCACTAGATTGGACCGAAGGGGGAAAATAAATATTTTTTAGAACCATTGGATTATTTTATGTAATGCATTATTTTTCTCATAAATATCTTCTGATTTTACATAATTCATCATCTATTTTTAGAAATGTTCATATATTAATTTCACCATTTCAAATTTACTTAGCACTTTTTTGTTGTGATAACAATATCCACCATTAATGTTCCCATTTAGCTCTAATCTAATGATATTTCCCAATCTCTAATTAGAATTTGGTTTTATTCTTATTTTTGTATATTTAAATAGTTGTGTCATATTTATTGAATTGGATTCATCCCCACAATCATTAATAATTCAATCATTTTATTGATAAAAAATTTGTAAAAGAGATGTAATTGAGCATAAATATAAATTATGTGAGCAACCCAAGACTATTCTATATAAGGAATATGATGAAAATTATAATGAACCTTCTTTATAGGAAACATGTGAACCTAGTGATTCCCCTACTCATCTTGAAATGATATAATATATTACCTCTTGCATTTTGGATATGAATGAGATTAACAATTTTTAGAATGTAGGGCATGCCCATAGTAAGGATATGTATACAACTAATAACAATGTTTCTTCTAAGAAAATAAAAACACACTTGTATAAGATAATATGCATGTTTGAATAAAAATCAATTTATTGAGTTGAGTCTTGTTTTTAATGTTTTCTCTACAAAGTATGCACTTGTCACTTTCTAAACTAATTACTAGGAGATTGATGGTTATTTGCATGGTGACACAACCATGGTTATGGGTTTTGATGAAAGGGTGTCTTCAAATTTGTAGTGTTAATATAATCACACAAAAATATATAAATTAATTCACAATAATAATGATTTATTTTTTCAAAATCAATAGGTTACACAATCTAGGTCAACAACTAATAATTCAGTCATACAACACATGATGCTTGAAATAAAACACTCAACACCAAAAAATTTCCTCAATGATTCAATCTATCTTAGACCTTCCCATATCTTCATGCAAATATTATTATAATACCCCTTACAACCACATATATCCCATTACTCTTGGGATTTATAAACTAGAAATGAATTCCAAAAATAAAAGTGAATTGAAATACTCCCTTTTTTATGTTTGTACTTCTCTTCACAAATGTAGTGATGTGTTTATATAGAAAATATCAACTACTTATAATGGAATCCCTAAGGCATCATACCCATAAGAAACTAGATGTGTTACAAAAAATAAATTTTGAAGATAAGCCCAAAGGATGCATAACATAGTTGAATGTGATGCAACGTAAGTCAACCCAATAAACATATTTGAAATATGGTTAACCTTTTTCAATCCTCAATTATAATCCCAATATAAATACTTAAATGAACTCTCCCTTCATACCATAGAATAACCTTGTGTGTTATACTATATTTTAAGAGTTATTCATGTGTAATTCTAATGACTTCATGGTATATTATATATGCTTGCATATTAAGATGATATTTCCCTCATAGTATGAGCTTCTAGAAATGTCTCTTATAATACCACACATGCTTTAAGATTTTGGTTTTGTGACATAATTCCAATGGTTGTGCCATATTTAAAATGGTTTTCTATATTCAAAACAATATTGAGGATATTCTTGAGGTACCCATAAAATGTCACACACAAGAGTATGTGTAGTTAAAAACTTAAATAAACATGTAATATACATGTCCAAAAAACAAATTTTATGCATGTATTAAATATTGAAAACCACTTTGATCCCTAAACTAATTACATATAGCTAGGATGAAATTATTCTACTATTCTATCATATTTTTAGTTGATGCAAGATAACATGTTAAAATGGATTCTATTACATCACACACATTGGATAAGAAATGTGTGAGCATAGTTCTCACACATGCATGATGAGTGATAGAACCAACCTTTCAACCTTCTCACAATGTCTACACTTTCTACTCCCAAAATAAACTCTAGTTCATATACACTCTTGGGGATTCCAAAAATTCTTTACTTTCTTGGTCTTACTTCTTCCCTATGATCCTTCACACTTTTACACATGCCTCATTTTCTCTTCTTCATGAAATTTATTTCCATGCTATCACACATGATCTATCTCTTATATTTTTCATGGTTTTCAAGATCTCTTATGGACTGAACCTAATTATATTGTTGTGATTATCTATCTTTTTCCTTTAAAGTAAATTTATGTAACACTTGAGTTCTTCTCCTTCCTCCTCAACTTTTGTAGCATACACACTAACACCTTTTTCTTTCCACTATCCCTACGTGTATGATTCCACTCAAAATATCATATATAAAATTTCCACATCATAAATAAGTACATATAAATGATTGCATGCATGAATGTAAATATTTCCATGGAAAACATATATGTGGCGATTATTTATTTTTGAACTAAGTATACAATGTGTAGATGTGAAAATTAGTGGTATTACATAAATAATGTACTAAAATGATTACATTTCATCACCAAATTAATTCTACATGCAATAAAATTTCATTTGAATATATTCAAAAATTTAAAATAATAATAGGAGATTACATTATTTAGATTATGAATGTGACATTATTTTGGTAGATATGAATATGACTGCTGATTTCCTGGCCACAATAGAGTTGAAAGTAATGGATTCTACTTGGACCCAAAACTTGGATTTTGAAGGTCTTCCTTTTAGATATAAGACGTGTTTCGCTCTTAATGACTCACGGCTTCTAATTTTTGAATTGTCAAGAAATTGATTAAGGGGTGGGTCTCATGGTGGAAGGATTTTAATCTTGATAACCTGGTGGTTTATGCTTGGGAGGATAATGATAGGGAGGATGTATTAGATAGTCACTCTGAGGTTCAAGGTGAGGAGAAGTGTGAGAAATGGACGTGCTAAAGGAGGTATTGAATGGAGGGGCTTGCCTTCTGCCCACACTAAATTGGTTACTGAATCAAAACAAGATGTTGGAAAAGGAGGGGGGGTTTTAATCCCCTTTTTCTTTGTGGATTCAAGGTTCAAATAACATGGAGCCACTTGAAATTTCTCTTTCTGTCCACCCGAAAAAAAATGTACATCCTAATGGAGGGACGGTTGGAAGTTTGTGAACAACAAGAAGAAAGGTAAAGGTGGTAATCCACCTCTCAAGATAAGCCTCAAATATCATAAAGGGAAAGTCCCAAGTAGTTAGGATCCTTTGGGTAGCATGCCAAGTTGTTTTGATTGTTCCCCTTTTCTAGCCCTTTCTTCCTTTCTGGTGCTTTCCTCTTTCTGTGTTGGCTTGTCTTGTTTGGTTCTCTTGGGGATGTGGGGTCCTATTTCTCTTTTGTTTCTCTCTTTGATTTATTTCTTATCTTTCAGTTGTACAGGGTTCACGATCACTTTAAAATCTACTTTTTACCTAATCTAATAAAAACATTATTTAGATTATATGAAATTCTAAAAATATTTACAATAATTTAAACCATATACATACAGAAATAGATATGTAAGAACAATGAGATTATGGAAATTACTCCCTTTGATAAATTTGAAATTTTGACATATGCATCTTCTAATTTCTTTAAATGTGTAATCTCATTTTTTAGTTATTTGATCTCTATGTTTATACGTTAAAATGTATTTTGAAATTTAGTTTGTCTAGAATGGATTTATATGTTACTATTTGATAGTTGCGATTAATTTGTTTATAACATTTTTCTATTAATTGGTATAAATATAGTTTGTTGTTCTCTCATGCCATCCATTAGTCTTTTTATATGCATTTTTACAAAAAAAAGTACACTTTGCGGTGGCTACAAATACTATGGACTCTTGTCCAACTCGGTTGTATGGGCTACATGTGCCTTTCTCTTTCCTACCAGGAGATAGGATTTTCTAATGGAATTTTTTCCATAAAAGAAGCAATCCTATCACGTCCCAAGTTGGATGTTAGACTGTGTATGTGAAAGGATTTTAAAGTATCTAACGAGTGTCCTCCAGTTATGTTGATGTGATATGTTGCCCTGACGTGTCACTCTTTTGTCCTGATGCTCTATATTCCAATAAAATAGCTAAAGGATATATGCATGTATGTGATAATAAGAATCTACTAAAGATAAAATTAATCAATATGTTCCTAAACAAGCTCTTATATATATTTTAAATCATTCATGAATGGTGTAATCACATGTATGTTAATTTTTTACAAATTGTGTTTATGGACACAACTCGTGATGCACAACAATATGTTGATTTGATAACAGAAGTTATGAAATTACTTCCAAAAAAAATTCAAACACTTGGTGAAGATGGATTTCAAAAATTAAAATAATTTTCCCAACAAGAACCACTATCAAGAAAGAAAACAAAAAAAGTGTAGAGAGAATATATGGTGAATTTGTTAATTTGACTACAATTGTTATAGAACATTTGTTGGTTACATTCTTGAATCATGTTGATATGAAGGAAACATTAGAATTGTTTGGGTGTGGATTTTGGATGGGAAAATTCACAACATATGGAAGAATAATTTGTTGCAAATGTGTCTAAAGGAATAAGTTCCAGTTGGGTACAAAAACTAGGTCTGTTGATAAGAGTATTTCTTATAGAGCAATATTAACTTCAGTTGTAAGTGAAGATACAAAAAAGAATCATCATGTTACCACTATTGCTAAGGTCTTGGGTGTTTCTAGAAAGACAATCAGTAGGTATGAAAAGAGGAGGAAGACATTGGATAATTCTACTATGGAAGAAAATTGGGCACTAATGTGTAGAAATCCATGTTCTGATAAAATTGAGGATAATATTGTGAAGATAGTTTCTTATTTTTGGACTGAGAGGACTCATCCTTCTCCAAATGTGAGGGATGTTTTAAAACATAGGATAGCTCACAATAAATATGATGAACATATAAAACATTGGCTCAAAATAACTCAACATGAGATGTACATCAAGTTTACATAAGAACATCCAAATGTTAAGATTGGACAATGAATGTTTGAGAATTTGAAGCCTTGGTATGTGCGAAGATAAAGTCCTTGAAACATGTTGTTGTTTACTATCACGTTGAGTTTGATTATCACTATCAGGTACACAAAAAAATTATATTACATATATTGAGGTGTGCTTTCATTTATAGGCTTATTAGAAATTTGATTAAATTTTTTTTTATGAGATGTGATTTAATTTATGTATTTCAAAATCTATGTTTTTTAGGTGTATAGAAAGTTATGAGAAGCATCAAATGGTCCAAAATTCCCCTACACGTGTGAGTGAATTCATAGCTTCTATTCTTTGCACAATATCCGATGATCATGTGGATGGTCCTATGGCTTACATCAAAGGTGTTTGTGACAAGTGTGGGGACTTGAAATTATTTCCAAAACAAATGAAAGACTTGGACACAGTTCAAATGGTGACTTGCAAGAGGTGATTATTAAATAAAGAAAATATAATTAATTTTAAATTTGGATGTACATATTTTATTTTGATTTTTATGTTTATTGCAAATGAATATAACAAGTTGTCCATTATGTATTGATTTTGTAGGTTCAAATACATAAAATATTCAACACGACTTGGAAAGAATGCAACTAGGTTGGACTTGGTAGAAGAGGAAATCCCCATTGTTGCATTCATGCAAAGTTTCTAAAGTTTGATTAGTCCATACATCAAACATTCTCACTATGCAAAGTGGTAGGCTACACAATTCAAGACCAATAGAGACACATTCCCTATTGGTTCCATATTTTCATGGTTGATTTTGCTGAGAATTACTCATTTTCTCATCAAAAGAGATTCAAACACAATATTATCATATTGATCAGGTTACCATCATGGTTCACGTATTTTATAGGCATGCACAATTGGATTTGGATGGGGTTGAAAGTACATATGTGAAGTGAGTGATTAAGAAGGAGTATCACTTCTATATAAGTGATGACAAGGAACATGACACCCACTTTGTACAACATTGTTTGATTTTTTTTTTGATATCTTCATTAGTGAGGAGTACAAATAGATCAACATTTTGTTTGGTCGGATGGTTGCACATCACAATTCAAATCCTCTCACCCTTTATTTGCACTCATTCACTATCATCATTATCTCACAAAATACCTCATTTATGGAGTTTTTTTAGAGTGGTCATGGGAAGGGAGAACATGATGGTGTAAGTGCATGCATCAAACATGCTCTAAAGAAACAAATATTTGATTATGAGGGAGATCGATTGATTTATTCCCACACCATTGTTGAATGGTGTAAGAAACATTTTTTTCAGTTCAGGCTTTCAACCTCACATGAGAGTGTCATGCCCCCACACAAAGTGTTTTGGGAGATAACAGGTACGTGAATTTTAAAACATATGTATCTTGATGTGAAATTGATTACAAGTTACACATAAAATTACATACATGTACAAATTTATTTTTCTTAATTTTGATGTTTGTTAAACTTTATTGATTTTGTACATGATTAATCAGGTATTGATCGAAGGACAAAACATGGATGTGAAAGGATTCCTAATTCTAGGTCTTTGCACTCTGTGATGATTGTGGATAGTAATAATTGGACAATTTGTACAAGAGATTATTCTTGTTTTTGTTATGAATGCATGAAAAATCATATTCAAGTGCAATAGTAAAAAATGTGGGTATGTAGGTGAGTGGAAGAAAGTTCCTTTAGTTGTGGATGACTCATATGGATCAGATCATGATGATAGTTTTGAAGATGTGCCCTTGATTTCACCTGATTATGACCACATATATCTGGACTTGTTAAACAAGGTATTTTTTGTTTAAAAGGATTGTATTTGATCATTGAATTAATATATATAATTTATATATAGTATACAAATCATTGAATATTTCTTTATTTAATTTAATTCTAACACAAAAAATTGTTTGTACAATGATTTTGTTGTAGGTGATGTATTTACAATCATTGCAGAAGAAGACAATATTGAGAAAGTGGAGTACTACTTGTTGTGTTTCATGAAGAGAGAAAAAATAAACATGTGAAATAACAAGTGAGGAGACAACATTTTATACTTGGCTCGGTTGTAGTATAGGGAACATATTTACGGCAAGTGAAAGCCCTCCAAAGTGGGATTCACTTTGTTGATTATGAACTGGACAAAGAAGGTATATCATTACACCCATCACATAGTTTCTACCAGGTTACAATTGCATCAGGTGAAGAATGCACATGGTCCATGCAAAAATGGAGACTAGATGTAGAAGATCATGAAAAAATTTTACAGGTCATTGAACAATGAGCTGAGCCACTTGGTATTATATAGAAGGACCTATAATATTATATATTGATGTCTTCTGAATGGAATATTTTCTCTATTTTATTTGTCACTTTGGCATATATATTTGACAAATTTCTTGCTATGAATTAAAACTTATATCCTCCTCCTATATATGTTATGGATTAAAATTTCTTGCTATGAATTTAAGCTTATACTATGGGGTTATGATTATTAGTAGGGGTGATTGTAATACATGTGGCATTTAACTGGTATCACATGAGCTATGTTTTTAAACTTATGTACATTTTAGTGTTTTTAGTATTTAGTTAGGTTTTTAGTATTTGTATTGCATATTGATAGTAGAAGGTTTATCTTGTCCTTATATTCCTAATTGCATTATGGGTATTAGACCCTACCCTTAAATGGATTTTGTAACTAGTGGGTTGAGAGATATATAGTTTGTTACACTAGGTTGTTGAGCTTGAATGTGTGTTTCATTATGTATTACATTATTTGATAGAGTTGGTTGCATCTAGTTTTTTTGTGAATGGAAGAATTGTGTATCATTTATAATAGATAGAGTATTGTTATTTTTACTAGACATTGGCTTACACTAAATTTGGTGAACCCAATATGAATCTTACTCCATTGATTCAGTAATATTCACATTTTTCCTTTTTAAATTCTAATAATTTTCATCATCACATCTTATAGAATCACCTATTATAGTTTTTATAGCATGCCTCAAACCATTCATATTTTATATTGGTTTCTACTTACCCCATTTTTTCATCAATGAGAAAAATAACTCATGATGCACCTATTCTCAATCTCAACATACTTTAACCTTTCCCCTTAAGACCCTCATGATTAGTAGTTGTAAGAAAAAGGCATCAACCATTGTCAAAATTGATTGGTAGATATTTAAATTGGTAATTGCATCAACCATTGTTGATGCAATCATCTATGATAGTTTGTGAATATAGGTTATGTCCCCTATAAATTGTGTTTCATTGTATTCTTTTATCATATTATCACTATATCATTTATTATTCTAGTTACACTTTCCAAACTTCTCTTAAAGGACTTAAAGGTTTAGGTGTGTTATTTCTTACACTTGTAGGAATATCTTTAGCATTGGGCCTAGAATAATTAAGAATAAGAGTTTTAATAATAAGTTTTTCCAAGTCTTTAGATTCCCCAACTTTGGTAGAACTTAGGTCTTCTTCATAGATTGCTTATTTTGGTCCCCAAAAAAACTATCTCATAAGGTGCTACTAACCATTAGGGGATAATGCACCAATGGTGTCTTCACAAAGATAAGTATTTATATAACCTCTTTTTCCTTTATGTATTATTATTTTATTGATTTATGAACTTGATGTATCATTTATATATACTAGGATAGAGTAACATATTATTTATTTATTGCATTATTATTATTGGTCCCTGCCTTTCATCTTCCCCTTGACTCATAAAATCCTAGTTTAGATCATTGGCATGTAATTTCCTTCATCCTTATTCTTACAACCCTAGTATAAACACCTCATATGCACTTTCTTACTATCTATTCTCTTACAAGCTAGGATTATAGTAAGACACCACCCCTTATCCCAAAATTAGGATTTGGAATCATATGCCTTTGATAGAGTGTGTAACATCATGTTCTATATTCATGGATTATAAACAACACAATTACAAATTGGTATTGACCCCCTAAAATAGTCTTTTACCTATATCATAATATATATTATTGAGGATTAATGGCATAATATATTGACCCTCAAGTAGCTCACATACATTGTGGTGGACTTGTGTGAATATTAATCAACCATTTGATTGAGTCACATTCATGTTTTCTTTATACCTATCTTAATATCAAATTCATATATCTCATTTTTCTCTTCTTAATCCTCCTACCACAAAGCATATTTATGGTCCTCAATACATATATTGGGACACTTTAAATAAATTTCACCCATTTTACATAGATTTAAACATGGGTTACTAATTCTAATATTTTTCCCCCTAATCAATAAAATAGTAGGGTATCCACTAAATGTCACTTAAAAACCTTCCACATGAGGAAGAAGAAATTTCAAAGGGTGAGTCAGAGGATAACATCCATCCTCACTATGCACTTGCGATGAAAATATTATATCTTTAACACTCATCCATTGGTGATACAAATATGTTATTTCTTACCTTACATTTCCTTATTAGTTATGACATACATGTGCCAAATTTTACTTCATTTGATGATTACATTATTTTATTTTATGTACTAGTTTGACATGCTTACTTATTACTAATCATGATAAACTCACATATCATTTTGTTACTTATATGTAACATGACTCTTTACATGTCTAACTATTGTTGGCCATGGGATATTTTTTATACTCTTATACATTGTTCAATATATTAGTGGATTTTCTCACACATTCTTTTCTACATGACTTGCATTGCACAAAATTGTTTTCTACATAATACTTATTTTGCACACACATTTTCTAATACATTACTTTTTTTTTTACAAGTGTTTTCTGATACATTACTTTCTTAGCACATGTTTCCTACACATTTTATGCTACATTACATATCTTGCACACACATTATCAGATACATTTCACATACCTATCTAAAACATACTTTTTATTTGACACATATTACTTAATGTATTACTAGAGACAAATTGCTTGGGAAATTGTTTCAAATATTTTTATTTGACACATACTTTCTTTAAAATGCAAATATTACACTAACATATGTTGATATCATCATAATGATATGTATTTTTTGGTCATCTAATCCTATGGTGGCCTTTTATTTCATATGTTTTCATGTAATGTCATGAGTCCCATTTCAAATTTGAGTTGTGTATATACTAACATGTTACTATTCATCAATATTATTGTATATGCTCTTAGTTACTGATTTATATGGATTAATGGGAATGTTTATGATATGTTTGCCTATGTGAAAAATAAAAACTTTCTCTCTATTGATCATACCTAATGCAAATACTTTTACAACCATGTTTAGTATACAACATATGTTATTATACATGATTTTGAATCCTCACTTCATCAAGACATGGTTATATTTCTATATCAATGTAAGTTTGTAATACGTAATATTATTAAAAGTGAAATATATCAAAATATATTGTCATATATCAAAATCATGTCTAAGTCATATATCAAAATCTCAAAATCATGTCTAAGTCATATATCAAAATATCAAAATCATGTCTAAGTCATATATCAAAATCAAAATCATCTAAGTCATATATCAAAATATCAAAATCATGTCTAAGTCATATATATATCATGTCTAAGTCATATATCAAAATCTCATGTAAACACTATATACATGTACATGATGAAAATGAGTACAATGTATCAACTAGATAGTCTCTGCCATCTAGTAGGGTGAGTACCAGATCCCTCACTAGGCTCTTTGCACCCTGCATTTATAAAAATAAATATACACATCAGAAACTATATATAACATACCATATTAAAATTTATAAGTGAAATTCTACAAAAATTTCTTGATTAATTGAATAAATCATATAACGAGATGTAATTGATTACCTCAATATCTATCTGTGGGTGGATGTTGGGAGTATCTACACTATGTGTAGATCTCTTCTCTATCTGTAGATCCTATGAAACAAAATAAATTAAATGTAAGAAGTTGATAAACAATTTTTTTGAATAAAGTTCATTAATTTCACAAATTTCAATTTAGATTAAATATTAAATCTAAAACACAATAAAAATAGATATATCTCTACATATATATACCTCCTCCATGGAATGTGTCTCCAAATCTATGGGCCACCAATAATTTTATGTGGCTGACCCATGACCTCAACACCAAAAATAATGAGCCAAATGAGCCAAGATGACTCAGGCCCTCAACATCAAGTGATATATCATGGTTGGGCTCATTCAAGAGTTGTGTATATGTCATATGGGGAAATGATGTGGGTTGTGAAGCACCACAATACTCACCAACATGTGCTAGAGAAGAAGCCTAAACACACAAGTAAATGTTCAATATTATATGTCAACACTAGATCTTATATATCTATTTAAATATTAATAAATTGTAAAGTAATAATGAAATAAAATAAATTTTAATTAAATTAAGGTTTAATTTTCACACACTAGAACAAAAAGTGTTGAACATCGGGTGTCACAATCCCAGAATAGAGGTCCGAACTGTAGTAGTTGTAGTAGTAGTACCCTGAATAGAAGATACACTATCATGAACAATACTACTCTACTCTATAAAATCCAAAACCCTATAGTGGAATGTCACACTACCATGCAATCAGCTCATATGCACACAACAAGTCAAAAGCCATGATGTGTCCCAACCCAACGTGTCATCGAGTAGGATCTATAAATTCCTCGAAGTCATCAGGGATATCAAATGTGCATGAAGTGTATAACTCACTACGTGCATCATTGTTGCTTTACTAGCTCCTCCACTACTAGTACCATGTCTCTCAAGGTATTGACCCACATGGTCAGAAGAGATAAATTGGGTCTCACGAGAAATGCTCCCAAGACCCTCTATAGCACCCTCATGGGCACTCATAATGATAGGCACAATGACATCTTGAAATCCAATAAGAAAGGTCATGGCCTCTCTACAAGTTGTCACACATCAACAACTAGAGGAGCTCCCTCCTGTCGATATGTAGGCCTATGGCTAATGCGGCCATGCCCCTACCCAAAATAACCAAGGATGTCTAAATAGTTCACCTTTAGGTTTAGGTGAACCTCAATGTAGCATCAATATGAAATATAATGGTAATTGGTCATTATTAGGAAATTGGCCTTGAGAGGCCACAAATCTAGGATAAATCAAGGGTGCACAAAAAGACATGAACATTTGTTTTACATAATATGCCCTTATTTTCTTTTGCCTACATAACTCGACCAACACAACATCTTAACGAATTCCTTATCAGGAAGTCATGTTACAACCTCATTATATCCCACATCACCTATCACACTTGATTTTAATTCATCCATAATTTTTTTAGTGACTCAAGCTCGAAAGGGTTGTATGTTTTCAAGTTTCTTTGTATTTTTCAAGATCTTTCAATATGTTTTCACAATGTGTTTTATATTTCCCAAATGTAGTCGGATCTCAAGAATAGATGATAATTTTGCTATCTCTAAGTCAGTCCTCTCAAACAAATTAGTAGAGGAAGAAGCCATGACTGTAAAAAAATGAAAGTAAAATTCAATTTAGAATACTTTTTAAATTGAAAAATTTCACATAAATTTAATTTCCTAATGAAATATAATTGATAAAATTTCACATAAATTTAAATACTTGGAACAAATTATATTTTTCTACAAAATATACAATTAAATTATAAAATGTACCTTTTCAATTACAAATTCTTATGAACAGATTTTCATTTCTTTCACAAGTTTTAACAAAAAAATCTTCATCAAAATTATTGTTGGTACTTGCTCTAATTATATATGCAAATGTAAGCACATAGATGTTACATGGAGCACAAGGAACACTTCTAATCAATGTTTTTTTGTGAGATTTATTTAGGTAATTTCACAAAACATTGTTTGACTAGAATGAGACTGGGGCAGTGTTGTGTCGGAAAAAAGCATCCCCACAAGTCCTCTCCATCTCAGGGTGTGCTTTTCTCAATGGATGAGATGATTTTCAAGTAAAAAATGACCAATGTTCCCTTTCACATATTTTTATATATTAATTTATTCCACTTAGAACCCTTAAAACAGGTAAAAGTTAGCTCAAATTTATTTTTGAAGGGGTAAAAATGGATTTTAGGAATTTAGTTCCTTTTCCAATTTCCCAAGAGGAATGTTTTCGTTAAAGATAAATCAATAAATGAGCCAAGGGAAGCATAATTTCTTTGTAAAATTTATTGAACATGTGACAAAATTACCGTATATTCTACCATTAATTATCTAAACATTAAGATATTCACCTCAATTCCATAAAAGAGTTTCTTAACTCGAAATGGGGAAAATATTAAGACATTTTCTATTAAAAAAATTGCCCAAGAAATCACAAAATATAATTAATTACAACAACTTTGCACCACACTAATTCCCTTAATAAAATGGCATCAACCAAGCACGTGTTGATATATTTTTTCTAAATTAGACAGAGAGCATCATGTGTAGTTCAAACCAAGATAGATGTAGTGCCCACTTCCCTTTGACACCTTTTGATACTGACCATGACACTATTGACTATATTATGGACATTATTATAGTTTTGATTTAGTATGATGTTAGATGTTGGACCATGGATTATTGTTGATCTTGATTTAGTTATGATGCATGATGATTATTAGAGACACTTTGTATGTGGATAATGATATACTATTTGACATGGATATATTATGAATGTTGTTTGGACATGTGATTTTTGGATATTGTGAGTAGACCTAGAAAATGGACATTATATGATGATGATATAGTTGTTGATATAAATTGTAAGTGATATTGTTGATTGCCTTGATGTTGTTGTGATTCATATGTATAGATGATTTTGTGATTATATTTATATCATGTTGGATGTTCTGATATGGCCACGAGGCCAAGGAGGTATTTGTGTTTTGCAGGTTAAAATATCACAACAAACATCGAGGGGATTGAGACCAACCACATTGGAATTCTAGATGAATTCAACAAGGTCACCATGGCAACATGTTTTGTGTGTGTGTGTGTGTTTTTTTTTTTGTTAGGGATTCCCATGGGGGATTACCTTTGAATGTGACCAAGGGGCTTTGTGTATTTTATTAATGTGGTTCCTTTTTATTATTGTTTGCATGTGTTTATTTTGTGATGCATTTACCCCTTTCATTATTTTAATTGTGGAGAATTAATGTGAGTAATCATATTGTTAAAATAAATAAATCAATCAAATTTGGGATATAAGAAAGTAATTATAGAAGTTGTTGGCTCTTGTATTAAATGTGGTAAGTGATGTGTAAGTATGTGTAAGAGTTGTGTAAGTCAGATTTTGGAGTATGAAACACTCCACCTCCTTGGAAATTCGAATTTGTCCTTGGAGGCTGATTTTGGAGGCTTGTGGGACAAGTAAAACTTGTCCCATACCTCTTAATTTTATTTACCAACCATACCTATGGTTGGAGGGTTGATTTTAGACCTTTTTAATGCATTTTTATAAGTCAAGTTGCATGTTTTAATTGCACTTTCTTCATGTTTTAAATTTGCAGTCCTTATGGGGTGTGGGCTTGGTTGGAGTGTGTAAGTAATTTGTCATATTTTCACCCACCTATTTATTATGCTTGGGGGAATGAATTTGAATTTTGTGTTGGAGTTGAGGATGTGTGATGTGGCATCCTACATGGATCCACCTCATCCTCTTCTCTTCCCTCTTCTATAAAATTGGAACTCCTTGCTTTGTTTTGGGTTGTTGAACTTTTGGAATGCTTCCTTGGGGTAAATTTTCCTTGGCTGTTTGGAGCTCTTGTTGATTTTGGAGGAGATTGGAGAGCATTTCATACTTGGGCATTGCTGATTTTGGGACTATATTTTGACATTGAAAGCTTGTTGTATTGGAACAAAATCTACCATGGAGAGGTAGGAGCTTAGCTCTTTATATATGCTTTTATTTCTTTTTATGTTGTGTGAATGGTGAATGTTTTGTGTGTTTGTTGGCTGGTTGGGTAGATCTTCCTAGGAATGGTGTAGGAGAAGGCTATGGGGAATCCATGTGGGGGGCATAAGGGAATGCCAGTGGCATCAAATTTATTATGGAGGGAGTTTGGGATTGGGATCCACCATGGAAAAGAAATAGCTTACATTTCTTACTTTGTGGGGGCATAAGAAATTTTGGGGGGCATAAGGAGGGATTGTGGGAGGCATAAGGATATATGGGAGATGTTTTATATTGGTGGTTTGTTACAGGTGGATACCCATTCCCATTGGGAGGCATAAGTAGCTTCCCCCATAGTTCCTTGCTCCTTTGGCTTGCTTGATGAAGCCTTAGTCTTGTTTGTATGTTTTAAATGTAGTTGTAAACTACATTCTGTTTTGAACTATATTTTTATTGTGAAATGCATGCATGTGTGTGTGTGGAAGCCTGTTGTTGCCATGAGTTGAATCACACCTTCTATTGCATTGTGGTTGGGGCTCGGGGGCCAATGAAGAAGGATGGCATTCTCCTTTTCATTGGATGTCTTGGTTGGGTGGAGAGCGTTTCCTTTCCCCTACTCCTGTTGTGATCAAATTGGATGAATGAGAAGAAATTTATGTTGTTGTTCTGGAGTAGAGGAGAAAGACTGTTTGACAGTTCCATGTGAAATAAAATCTCATTGTAACCCTTCCCACTTTGAAGTGGATGAATTTGTAAATGTTTTGAAATGGAAAGATGTTGTATGGATTATGAAATTTGTAAAGTGAAATGAAAAAGAGATAGACTTGTTTTTCTTTGAAAGAATGTGAAAGATATATATATACTCTATTCTGTTCATTTGAAAGGAAGAAATTGAAATCTGTTATTTGCATTCAAGAAATTGAGAGATGTAAAGTTGTATTTGAAATCAATAAAGGATTGCAATACCTTTCTTCATTTGCATTGTTGCATTGAAATCTGATCTTTAAATGTTATTGAAATCTCTGTTGAAAGAAAGGAATACGTATGAAGGAATTGTATTACTTTGTTCTTTTGAAAATAAGACAAATTGGAAACCAGACTTTACATTTTAGCCATTAAATGGTTTGTTGAATCAACTAAATGGATTTGACTAGGATTAGAATGAATCTCCATACTTGGAAGGTGAAAAAAATGATAAATAAATCCTTTAGAAATTGATCTCTATTTTGTATTTCATCCTGGCAAATAATTTATCTAAAATGAACAGTTCGAACCTGCAAGCAAGAAATAACAATGAAACATTAAAATCTAACATGTTATGATATAAATGAACTCAATTGGACTAAAACACTTAGGAAAAATCCTTCAAACATTGCAAAATCGGTCAAAAACCTCTTACAGTCGTTTTGTTGTCAAGAGATGTAAAACTTTAATTTGCAACTCAATTAAACCAATTGGATCTTGAAAACTTCCTGAAATACATCCAAGAATAATTCTCCATGTCTGTTTGGCATGTTGAGTGAAGGAGAAGATCAAATTGAATAGATCTAACAAGTTAAAATTTACTAGTTTGCTTTTAAAAATCCTGCAGGTTGTTTTCTTAAAATTTACCCCTTAAACTTTATCAAAATCTAAAATTAATGATTCCAATGCAAAGAGGGCTTTGAGAGATTTCTAGAAAGTCCTTGTTTTCCCAAAACTAAGCTCTCTATCAAAATTTATGGCCTTTTGAAGTTTTCTTCACTTGGTGGAAAATTTTGGGAAAATTTCTTAGTGGGCCCGTGGCCCAAATTTTTCCCTTAAAACACTTAGGAAATTTTTTGGGAAAATTTTCAAAATTTTCTCCGCTGCCCCCGGCCCATAGCCAATCAAAGGCTGCCATGTGGCACCATGAGGTGTCAGTGGATGGCGGACCTTTTTTAAACTTAGTGCATCCGAAAAATTTTGAAAAATTTTCCAAGTTTTCCCCACCGACTGCACCAATGATGCTACACTAATCAGTGATGCCACGTGGTTTCATGGGCAAGGGCAACGATTTGGATGGACAACACCCTTTTCAACCTTAGCACTTTAAATTTTTCCTGGGAAAATTTTCTTAGTTTCCTCCGCCTCCCCGCTAGCTCACAAACAATAGGGTGATGACACGTGGTGTCATCCTTAGGCAAGCAGCGGAGGGTGCATGCGGAATTTTTCCCCTTGCGTTTTGTGACCCAAAAGGCTTAATGCCTTAAATCTCTCTACAACCCAAATTTCTGCCAGAGCATTCTCAAGCCGACACATGTCCTCTTTAGGCTCACAGGCATGCAGAGGAAAATCCGGCTTTTTCCTCAAAGAAGGGAAAAGCGCTAAAACTCTTCCCTCTCTTTCCCTTCCCGGTGACCCGCGCAAGGGAAAATTTTCACCCCTGGGCCCACAGGCCCGCTCTTGGGAAAATTTTCACCCCAAGACCCGCCGGCCCATAACTTGAAAAATATGAGAAGTTAGGAGGACTTCTTTATATCATTGGAAAGGTGAGGAAATTTCCTATCCAATGGGAATGATTTAGGAAATTTTGAATGCATTAAGTATGAGAAAAATCAAGTTGAAACTTTAAGCCTGTTAGAGAATGGGTATGGTGAGGAATTTACCCTCTGAACCTTATTGAACCTTCTAACCCTTAATTTTGGACCTTATGACCTCTAATAATTGTTAATAAAAGAAAAGTATGTTCTAGTGGATCAGAATTGTTCTGGAACTTGTGGGTGACAGTTGTTTCCTTGTAACCTAGTAGTAGACTCTCTTTTTTTTAAAAATTATTCCATAATTTTCCTAACTAATCCTAGGTTGTTTCTTGGGTCTCAAGTGGGTTGTTTTAGCGGGTGTTACACTTGGTATCAGAGTAGTGGTTCAAAATCTTGGACCATTGGGCACACTAGAAAACTTGAGACATGAACTTTAAAACTTAGCACACTTTTAAATCTACAAAACAGTTTAGTTTGGAATTTTCACATTTTAGTAAACATGGAAACTGAGTAAGACCTAGAATAAGGAACTAACTCTTGTTTTGTTCTGTGCAAGAGGCGCAGACAAGATGAGGATCATTTTCACATTGACTTAGGATTTACCACCACCGATCATGCACTAGTAGCCATCCTACCCCAAATTTTCTAGACTCTTCAGGATGTTAATGTCGCTCTACGCGGAGGATCAGTAGGAGGACGTGCAGCCAGACATGATAAGGACATTTCCATTGAGGGTCAGGTATCTCCTCAACCTAAGAAGAAGCATAAAGGAGAGAACTCCCATGCAAAGTCACCAAGGCGATTCACCATAGAGGGGACAAGGTGACCGAGTTTGAACATAGAGAGGGTCTTGAAGCCCTAGGCTTAGGGATGAGCATATAGAGAGGCCTGAGGCCGTGGACCACGACTGCAGTCACATCAGGAGATCTTGAAGCTTCGGCTATCACATTACTTAGGTGACATAGGTGGATTTCAGAAAAGGCACATCGCTAGTGAGCTTGAGCGGTTGTTTCAAGCTTTGTCCTTGTTCTAGCAACACGAAATCTCATGTTGTGATCCATCTACTAAGGGATGGAGTAGGAGTATGGTGGAGGACAGAGGAGTAGAAGCTCCATGCTTATTCTCGAGATAGTTACACAGGAGCTCTTTAAGGAGTGTTTCTAGAGTAGATATTTGTCACGGAGGTTCATACAAGTGAGCGGATAGATGAGTTTCATGACCTTCGATAGGCATCTCTTTCAGTAGCAGAGTATGAGAGTAGGTTTTTAGATCTACTCTAGTATGTTGAGTACATGTAGGATGAGCAAGTGCGGATCCATAGGTTCATCGAGGCTTGAATCTAGACATTGGAGGTGTTGTGTGGATCCATTGTCCATAAACATTAGCTGAGGCCATTGAGAAGGCCTATATAGCAGAGGAGACTCGGGGAAAGACCATATAAGCTAAAAGACCGAGTCCTGAGCCACATACAAAGATGCACGATAGTAGATCGAGGGCCGGCCTCCTCCTCATGGGTGGCTAGAGTTCTTCATAGTCATCATTTAGACCACACGGTAGGTGAGGCAGCAATCCCACCCACCTTATGCACTCCATAAAGAGTTGATGCATGAGAGGTCAGGTGAAGTATGGGGCCTCCTCCTAGTGTTCCCGTACGGAAAAGTGAAGACAGTGAGCGTGAGAATCTATAAGTAACTCTTCCGCGTACCCGACCTCTCGAGGTCATGCCGAGACAGCCGGTGGGGGTAGAATATGCGTGGGATGCAGACAAACTAGTTAGGCAGTCTAATGTCTTCGACACGCACTAGTGGAATTTGTGAATCTAAGGCAAAGAAGGCCCTTCTAACTTGGACTGGTGTGATAGATCGATCGGCAAGGATGACTGCTCGAAGGCTCCAATCAATATCGAGCTCTGGCGTGATTCGATCTATGGGTTGTGGAATACGTGGAAAATGACCTGGGATAGTTTCGTGTATGTCTCCTGATAAGGTCATATAGTGGATGGTGAATATAATTGACTCTACGGACGATTCTCTGGCCTAGTCCAGAATTCTCTAGCTTCGTTAGCCGCTATATCTAATAAGGAAAATTGTTCGATGATGATGGGTGGAAGTGGAGTGGATCTAAATACCAAGGTGCGTAGGGTAGTATCTATATCTGATTGACTTGTGGACTCGTTGAGGCATGTGGAGGCATGTGGATCACAACCATGACTCTTGGTTGTCATGGTCCCATTATGGTCATACGTGAAATCAAGTTCTAATCCCTAGTATCCAGTAATCGTATGCTTTCTCAGCTTCTATGTTTAGGACCAATAACTGTGTGATTTTCTCAGAATATCTCACAGGCGTTCGCGCAACTTGGATCCTTAAACCGGTGTCTATGTCTATGAGAGTGTCTCCTGCACCCGGTTGTGGGACCAAAGGATCACAACCAAAGGTTTGTTCTCTTTCGAACCCTTCTACAGTCATGTGAGTGCTTTACCTAGGGTAATCTGTAGTTTGGTTGGTTCGACCAAAACGTGTGTGCTTGGTCGTCTTCTATGTTTAACCCTCTTAATTGAGAACCGATCGAGATGTAAATGCAGGTTGTTCGGAATACTTGTGATTCGAGAGATTTTGGTCTATGTCAACTATTGGGCTGCGTGACGAGGTTTGGTTGAGGCACGATTGGCTCAAATATATATTCCCTGGGCTCCTGAGGTCCCGTGATTGTCATACGAAACGAAATGTAAATCTAACTGTAATGAAGCAAATTTTAACTACGTGGACTAAATCTAACATATATATATAACTTTTATTCTTCTAAGAAATATTTTGACAATTTTAAGGAAAGCAAACTATTTTAAGCGTATCTAGGAATAATAACCAAACAATATTTTAAAACAGACAAGATAACCGAGTATAGTTATTTTCCTATGCGATTTGTAGAATTATTCTAAATAAATAAAATAGCTCGTCTAATTTATCTGCAAGATTCTCGATCCTACCTCAGAAGTGAGGAGTGAATCATAGTTTCTCAGAAACTATCAATCCTCACAGCTTCCCTGGCAATACCAAGAATAGAATTTACTGAAATGAAGCAATTTATCTACTTTATTTGATATGATTCTAACTAGAACTTTGAAAGTTAAAACCTGGATTCCGCAGAATAGTGGCGAATCTGATGGTGTGTGTGATCTTGTCCCCTCAGTGTGATCTCCTCGTTCTTTCATGTTCACGTGGATCCAGAAAAGCATGTAATGCTAGCACCGATAGGAGTAGATTTTAGGACAAGGACAACTCAGAATGCAGACCGAAAATGCGAGTAGGAGAGGGACAGCGCAAGAGTACAGAGCTTGGCTTATGTGATTCCTAGCGGGATTTTACTGCGAGTCATGCAACATGAAGCGACCAGAACCTATAACTATCTTATTCGAAGAGCAAAACCTACAACTTTAATGGCTTCCTAAGCTATTCTGTTCCAATGGATTGGATAAAATAACGACACTGTTTGCACAAGCTGGATATGTGGCTTACCAACAGCTGAATAAAGCTAACCAGGCATATAATGAACTGAACTAAGAACTCTAAGCAACAATGAAAATTAAATCTACAGCAAAGAGAAAATTCAGAGGCAAGCTTCAGACCGGATTGGATGAAATGACAGCACTGCCTGCACAAGATGGGTATGTGGCTTACCAACAGCTGAGTAATCTAACTAAAGATGCAAGTGAAAGGAAACTATGGCTTCTTAAACAAGATAACAAACTAAAATACTAAAATGAGGAGATGAGAGCAAAGATCAGTCTTCCAAATCCAGGCTAAACTTCAGACCATTTGCTTGTGCACAAACCATGCATTTATAGGAATTCAATCACCCAAAAATCAAAACCAAATTGAACTCCTAAACAATAAACAAAGGAAAAACACTATTCCAGGGGACCAAAAACATAAATGCATGCTCAAGTCGGCAAAGAAAGCTGGTGAATCGTGATATTTCATGTGAGTCGCGTCAAAAGAACGTTCGGAAAACACACGCAGGACCGCCGCTCTGAGCAGGGCGGCGGTTACTGAGACAGACCCACCCGATCGAGCGGCAATGTCAAGAGAAAACACCATACTGCGGTGCGGCGGTTTCGTCACTGAAGATCAAGAGGCCAAGGAAAGAGGGAAAAAGGGGAAAACAAAGGGCGTGGGGGCTAAGCGGGGCATGCGGGATGTTAACGCATACTCCGAGGGCTTTTCCCGGCCCAAACACCTTGTGAGGAGACTGTATCATCATTGGGAACTTGTTACATTGTTACAGCGATCTGATACCTTACAATTTTGGGTATGTACATATTTCCCCCTCAGAGAAGCGTTTTAGCCATGAAGAGGCATAAAGCGGTGGGTCAGTATGTATGGTAGTCCCAAATGGGAGTTAGAAGCTATACCTTACTCGTCCGTGTGTTGAAACGACGCCATCCGAAATTCCCGCTACCTGTAAAATGAAAAGAGAACTCAAGTGCAGATAGATACAAAAACTTGGAAAATAAATGCTAAAATGATAGGGAATGAGAACGTACCATTCGTGCGGGGATAGGAACTTACCTCCATCAGCGCTCCAAACCTGCGAAAAAGTCTTTTAAAACGAAATAGGGTGCTATATATATGAAAGTGGGCCCATTTTCCTATTCATTTCACGCGAGTTGATTTGATTGATTTTGAGCTCTGGGACCCACGGTGACGGTTTTGTGTGTGAGTAGAGTCAAAACGTCCGCAGAGAGATCGTGATCATGCCTCCACGTGCGGAACACCGCCCTGCTAGATCACAGGTTGGTTTTCTTTAATTTTGCGTTTTTCCCCCTTTAAATTTGAAATGTTAAATTTGTCGTAATGGGGGGGTTATTTTTGAAAATGTTAGGTTCAAAAGGTCCACCTAGGGGGGGCGCCTACTGGGTAGGCTCCATTTTTAGGTCAAATGGTCACTTTTTGTTAGTTTTAGGCTTTTTAGGATTAAAAACCCGCGTGGGTTTTCGGACCCGACCACCGCCACGGCCGGGCGCGGCGGTTGCCTGACCGCCGCCCTTAAGGCGGCGATTCTGGCTTTAAAACCGCCTCCTGCTCGGGGCGGTTACGACCAAATGCAAAAGAACTTAATTTTGAGATTACACTTGTATTTTCTTGCACTTTTATACGTTTTTATAACCTTCTTGGTATTATTTAGATATTAACTTGCTCTGTTTTGTTTGTTTTGGGTGTATGCAGGCGGAGCGGAGTACATTAGATGGAGCGAGGAGAGAGAGAGTGTGATTGGATCTCGAAGTGCTTGGATGCCCTTTCACGGGATGAGGAGGACACACTACGGAGGGCCGGCATACTTGTATATCACGCGTGCCCCATGTTGCACTGTCGAGTCACATCCTTTGTGACTTATTTTCTTATTGGGATGCGAGATCGGAACACCTTTCACCGTCAGGGGTCCGTGGTGAGTGGACCATTACACTCGAGGATGTCTACCGCGTGCAGGAGTCCCGATCATTGGCGGAGACTTACATTGGAGACAGCGAGGCTCACAAGCACGAGTTGCACATTGGGCATATATGGGAGATGCGAGTTATCTCCACGGGGTCGAAGAAGGAGTGAGAGTTCGATCCATTCCTTCTTTGCCTATCCTCGTACTTGACAAAGCCAGCATGGGGATCCTTGCCTCGAGACTAATCGGGGGGACAAGGAGGGGATACATTGTTATCTTTGTTGGGCCCCCATCATTGCAGAGATAGAGGGGCACGGACGAATATACGCACTGGGTGTAGATATTCAGGGACCACCTACCATGATTTATACGGGGTGGTCCGTTTACGAGAGGCGATCATTGAGCCACCCGACTTTAGTTATGAGTTGGGTGTATGAGCACTTCATCCCTTATGGCGAGGCGTGGAGGTAGCAGAGATCCCGGGCCGTGAGGGTACCCGGATGGACGAGATATGTCGGTGCTCAGAGAACCTCATCGCCGCTTGCCTCCCTCACTACTGCAGACATGGAGGCGACACCGTACCGAAACTTATGGCCGGCATATGGGGCAAGGAGACTCTTACCACCGATCTCCCCGCTCCACCACAGGCAGCTCATTGATCGAATGGGGTGAGTAGAGGTACATCCTTTTGGTCGGGTTCCTCGGCCAGTTCGGCCTACCGTATTTGGGCATGCTTCCCGGTGGCGCCGGTTTACAGATCGATCCATGAGGCTAGAGGGGGGCCTAGAGGCCGTGGTTGGACAGCGATCACTCCCGGCATTCCTATTGCGGCCAGAGGATAGTTCGCGCTAGCGGAGAGGCAGTGCACCTCGGGCACCTCTACTTTCAGCCTTGTTGCTGCGGGTCCTACTCATATGGCGGCTGAATGACCCTATAGATATTGATTCGACTCGAGGAGCTCACGAGAGGAAGGGATAGAGGAGGAGACCGAGGACAACGTCGAGTGGCATGACACTCGGGATATTATGCAGTAGAGAGGGCTGGCGAGCACGAGAGAAGGACACTCTAGCTTCGGAGGAGCCACTCTCTCGGGGCCATGGTGGAGAGGATGATTCGATTGCGGGGGACATGTTGCCCCCGCCACGGGAGTAACCCCTCGATCAACAGCGGCATCTGCAGCAAGTGCCGCCCAGGCTGACCCATCTTGGATGCCTGGGGATCCGAGTAAGTTACCCTTCTCCCTTTTAATGTTTTTTTTTTTAATTTAGGATTTGTTTTAGTTGCCATCTCTCCTTGTGTTTTTATCTTGTATCTTTCCCTCTCTTGCTTGGTTTCTAATTCGTTTTCTCCTTTGTTTGCAGAGACTGTTGACAAGTGGTGGGATTTGATCTGCGGGTATGTACTGGATTCCCGATGATCCCCATGGATAGGACCGCGCGGAGCTATCCGTATATTAGGGAGCCCTCAACAGCCTGCGGTAGGCACTCTTGATGTCTTCGCTCCCGTTTGGCACGTGGCTAGGATGGTATCGACCCTCCGCAAAGAGTTAGCGGCTACAGAACTGGGCCAGTGAGCGCCTCATGAGGAGCCATTCTCGTGGTGAGACCGCGGCTGCCCTGGGGGCCCCAGGCCTTCCAGTATATTCAAAGCCCGCGCACAGAGTCCTAGCGTGGGCGTGCACCTTTGGAGGGGTCGCGTGGGATTGAGAGGCCTCTTGGCCCTCGTGTACCTTGTATTATATATTTTTTTGTATATCACGGGCTCTTTGAGCATTCTGACCATGCGTAGAGCATGATGGCATTGTATATAAACATTGATTATTTATATACATTCGTCTTTGGATCAAACGCTTGTCACTCATGTTTTCCTTTCTATTTCCAGTTTCCTTGTGTATACTACGATGTATGGTTTATATGCTTTCTAGAATGTATGCAATGGAAAACAGATGATGCAAATGTTTGCTTTCTTTTTGTGTTTCATGATGCTGATACATGATATTGTAGATATATTGTGATCTTGAATTTTAGCTTCTGTGAGCAATTTGGATACCTCATGTTTGTTTTGGCAAAGTGATGAAAATAACCAGTATGATGAACAGATTAACTTGCCCACCCTAACTCCATGCGGCTAGTAAGATGCGAGGCTAATCATCGAGAGTTAAGAAGGGCGTAAGTTATGAAATGTGGTGAAATGATAGTGATGAAATACAGACAAAGCTTTGGTGGAACCAAATTGAAAACTACAAGCTTACTCTACCCGAATGACTTCATAGTTTTGGATGCAACTTGCTTTGCGGTTTATCTAGACTTAGACCCGTAGATGGCCACATAGTAGACAAAATCTGGGTTTTTTAGGATTTTAACTCTCTTGGGATTTTGAACATCTGATTCATTCGTTTTTGACTTAAAGTTTGAATTGTTTGTTTATGACTTTTTAACATTTGCTTTGTCAAGAGGACCCCCTACACCTTGCCCCATGCTACTAGTAAGAAGCGTGGGTTTATCACCATGGGCAAGGCATAGGCGAGTAAGGGCATTTCCATCCTTTCCCAACCCTACATCACTAGTAAGAGATCAAGCTCATCACCGAAGGTTGGTGGGAGCAGAAATGTGTAAAAATAAAATTTTTGTTTAATCACTTTTTGACTTGCTTATTTGAGTAAAATGTCGATATATGCTTATTTCAAAGAGATGTATATATATGGGATAGATGTGACACCATGAAGCTTCTAGAAGGCAGGACCATAGGCAAGACACCTATCCTAAGAAGAAATCAAAGCAAGAACAAACTTGCAGATCTTGGTATGGTTAAGTTAGGACTTTATCATGTCGATTTTATTTGATAAAAGATT
Organism: Taxus wallichiana var. yunnanensis; assembly: GCA_018340775.1. Classification (NCBI taxonomy): domain Eukaryota; kingdom Viridiplantae; phylum Streptophyta; class Pinopsida; order Cupressales; family Taxaceae; genus Taxus; species Taxus wallichiana. The sequence continues at coordinate 277,964,058 of CM031239.1, read as the reverse complement.
CCAGATGATTCGATGATACATGAAGGCAGAGAGGTATGATTTAAAGAACTTTATGCCAAAAACATCACGAGTTTGTAATGAATTGCTTTGAGAATAGATTCCTTGATCACAATTTATGTAAGAAACAAGTGGACAAAATGATCTAAATCTATATGAAGATGCAATGTAAATAATTATACAAGTAGTGTTGGTTGCTTATGCGTAGAATCGCTTGAGGTGCAGGGAATTGACTGTTTCGCCAAATTCCTCACCTTCTAGCGTACATAAGAGGTAAGCACCATTTCCGTAGTCCTTCATGACTCGGTATGGGCCCAACCATTTGGGCCGGAATTTCCTTCCTTCACCTGTCTTCTTGTCGATCCAGCTGTCTAGTCTTAGAACTAGATCACCTTCGTATATATCGCGTTCATAGACCTTCTTGTTATACTACTGGCACATTCGGTCAAAGATAAGCTCTGCATTGTTCAACATCTAACCTAGTTTCATCTAGGCTTTCTAGTTGGGAAAGACGTGCTTCTCTGTAAGCGTCTTCGTGCAGAATCCCTTGTAGTGAAATGCGGAGATCGGTATTTCGACCTCAAGCGAAGAACCATTACGCTTGCCTGAATACTAGCGAAAGGAGTTGCTCTGTTGGTGTTCTTATTGAGGTTGGTGGGCCCACAAGGCCGAATATAACTTCAAATGCGAATCTCGCTTGTTTTCTTTTACCGTTTTAAGGAGAATGGCTTTCGATGTTTTGTTTGTTGCTTTGCTTTGTCCATTGGCTTGGGGATTATACAAGGAAGCCGTATGATGGCTTATCTTAAATTTCTTGCATATCTCATGAACTTCTTCATTTTTAAAGAAGTTCCATTATCGGAGATAATGATTTGCGGGATCACCGTACTACTGCAAATGATTTGGTTCAAAATGAACTTGGCAATCATGAGAACCGAGTAGAGTAGTAAGAGGCATGGCCTCCACCCATTTGGTAAAATATTCGGTGGCCGTCATTATAAAATTATGGCCGTCACATGGATGAGGAGAGAATTTCCCTATTAAAGTCTAGACCCAGTGTGAGAAAAGGGCCATGGAGTTGCGATTGGTTGTAGAGCTTGTCTTTGGCATGTGGATCTCGTGGAGAATTCTTGGCACTTATGACACTGCGCATGCAAACTTTATCACGTCATGTTCTAGAGTGGGCGAGAAATAGCCCATTCGATGTATTTTTTGAGTGGTGGCATGGCCACTTAAGTAGCCTCCACATATACCGCTATGGGATTCATGGACAATCCTCTTGGACTCTTCTATGTCGACACACCTTAGAGCATTCCATCGAATGCTTTTCGATAGAGCACACCTGCTCTATAATGACATATTAGCTACGATTATGCATAACCGCCTTCTTTTTGTAGTGTAACTTGTGCCTCCGGGTATGTATGGTCTATGATATAATTAATGATATCGAGTGTACCAGGACACTCGAGAGATAGTGGGTCGAGTTTTGATGTAGTATACGCATTCATCCGGCATTCTTGAGACCGAATGGCATAACAACGTAGTAAATAGGTTCCCAGGAGTTATAAACATAGTTTTAGCTTGATCTTGCTCGGATATTCTAATTTGATTATATCCCGAGAATCCATCCATGAGAGACAAGAGTTCAAAACCAGTTTGTTGCATCAACAATAACATCTATGGATGGTAATGGGAAGTCGTCCTTAGGACACGCTTTGTTGATATCTCAAAATCTATGCAGATGCGTATCTTTCCATTCTTCTTGAACGGGAGCGATGCTTTTCGATACCCATTGGGAGTAGTCGGCGGCTTGATGAATCCTACAGAAGGAGTTTTATTACCTCCTCTTTTACCATGAGAGCTACTTTGGGCTTCATGGGTCTTGATTTTTGTTTAATTGGCTTTGCATCCAGATCTAGTGGCGAGGTTGTGCCTTTGCAATGTGGGGTGCGACTCCTGTCATCTCCTTATAATTAAATGCAAACGCCTTCTGATGTTCTTTGAGAATTTGAGTATGTATTTCCACTTCTTCTAGGGTTAAGGATGATCCTAATTTCAATATTCTCGGTTCATCTTCTGTCTAGATGTTGACATCGATTGTTTCTTCGATCAAAGAGGCATTACCCTCTTTGAACTCGGAGTAGTCTTTGGAGGTAAATCTAAATCATCCCCATTTTCTACTGCGTATATGCTAGGTTCCATTTGTGAGGGAAGATCCGTTACGGGATTTCCGAAGTAGGAAGACGAATGTGGAATCAAGGATAAATCTAGCATGTGATAGGAGAGATGTAGTGCTGCATAGGCATTTAAGTAATCCAAAGTAGCAGCATCACTATCAACATGGTCTAGGACGGTAGATTCACTTCCGCTTGAAAGAGGATTTGTCATTATTTTTATCAATGGTTCATCACGAATGGACACCATGAACTGGGTATCTTCTAACTCATTGCTTGGAGTAAAACGTGATGCTGAGGTTGCTATTGAATCGGCGAGAAGATTTTTCTCTCGGATTGCTTTCAATGGATAT